>CM046307.1:39162033-39632033 GCA_025267735.1 Mactra quadrangularis | reverse complement strand
ATGTTAAAATGTATCATTTACAAAAAAATGTGAAAATCTTCATTCTAACTTGATATTGATATTGCAGGAATCTTGGCTTTAACACGACTAGCTAAAACACTGTGGCTTATGGAAATCAAGTGGGGCTGAAGTGAAATTTACTTGTTTCATACAGTTAAGCTAATTGATTACTGGGATAGAATCTTAACCAGAGGAAGTTTATGTTCTGTTATTTATGTTTTATAACCATTGAATTTGTATTTGGTTTTTTTCCTCTTGCTGTACATCATGTACCTGAGTTGAAAATAAAAGATTTTTTCTGTTCTGTTCTGTTCTGATCTATTCTGTACATACATATAAGGCTGAGTTGGTCATAGACAAGGTTCTGCTGTATTTAGATAGTGTTATGAGAAGTTTGAAATGTTTCACATGATTTTCTTGACTGGTATTCCTAGTTTTATCGTATTGAACATGACTTGTAATGATTCTAAGTAAACAATAGCATAGTTCGGTAATAGAGCTCTACAAAAAATAACATGATACAAACAATGTTAAGTCAGGTTAAACTTGGGATATAAAAACTCTAATATTGGCATGGAATTTCATAGTCTGGCAATAAGGTTTCTACTAGAATTATTCTCGTTCTCTTTGTGGTATATCATAGCATGCTGGTAGCACTGTTTGTATGATGAGAAAGTCTGATTGTATATTAGTTGTCTCCACCTTCAAACCAGCCCCCAAATTATGATGTTCAACATTTTTAAACTCTTTGGAAAATTTTTGCAGGGAATATACATGGTAACAGGATATTTCTAAAATGACCAGTTATAACAATTTCAGAACTTGCTGTTAATCAGTCTTTAATATTCCTTTTTTGATATACAGTGCCCTCCAAAAGTTCTTGCAATAATGAAATGTTGAGAATTTAAAATTATCATGCATTGCTTAAATACCAATACAATTAAAGCTAAGATATTCATACAACATAGTTTAAATCATTTATTGATGAACTAACAAAAATTAATGCTAATTATACCCCCGCTTCGAAGAAGAGGGGGGTATACTGTTTTACCCTTGTCCGTGCGTGCGTCCGTCCGTTACAAAATTTCCGTCGCAGTTTTCTCAGCAACTATAACATGCAGCAGCCTTAAACGTTGCATATTGCTTCATCCTATAGTCCCATGTGGTGTAAAGCGATTTCATGCTCCTTGCTCATCTACTTCCTGTTTGTCGCATATTTTTAGATTTTGGCTGGGGTATCACTAGTGAGCATTAGCTCACAGATTTACTTATGTCAGCTTATTAAAAATGAGACTTGGATATCTTTTTTTCTTTTAAAAATGTGAGTCAGTTTATGCTAAAAGGAGAGTCTTTGTTCAAGGATTTTGTATAATTAATCTTTGTTTAGTGTGGAGCTTTCTATTCATTTATGTTAATAATTTTTTGTTTTGTGCATTAAATCATGCAAGTACAGGAGTGACAGATAAGCTTTCTATCAACTCATGTATTGTCTAGATATTTTTAATGGCTGATAGTATATATAGAACTCTAAATGTCAGATGTGGCATAGCTTGAAATAATCAAATGCATAAGATAGAAAATGAAATGCAAGGAAATGAAAACAAAACATGCGTGGAAAAGGCTTGAAAATGGAACCACAACAGACAAGTGGCAAAAAAAGAACAATTTGTAATATCGTTATGAAACAGAAATTTGAAAACTGTTTATTGTTATGCATGTTTGATTTCAAATTATCATAGAAACATGTATTTTTAATTCACATTAAAAATTCTCCAAGGAAGAACCCTAGGTTTATCCTCATTTGTAAAGTAATAGCTCAGTCCCTAACATTCAGTAGGCTCAAGCTACACCACTGGTCATATTTCATGTTTGATGAAAATGAAAACCAATGCTCTATATATAGCTATCTGTGGAGGCAGCAAATATTGAAGTGTTATAAATTCCTGACAGAAATAAATTCCTGACAGAAAACCACTGTCTCTACTGAACAAAAAATAATAAGCATTCAATTTTGAATTAATGACGCCTTGTCAGGCAGCTTTCTGGTTCATTACATTGATTTCATTATGACTGAATAGTGTGTTATTTTGGTCATAATAAATTTGTTATGATGATTTAATGATATTAATTTTTACATTTTATCTATAAGTTTTGTGGGCGACAATGAGCCTTCTAGGAATAGAATTCCTGGGAATGACATGGATATTATTATTGTATAAAATCTGTGATAGCCTAGCATGAAATTATTTAATTAATCTGATAATGACCATACTGGATTTATACAAAAGTCCTGTAATCAACTATATATAAATTATGAAAAAAAGCTTCATGCTTGGAGGAGTGTATTTTGTTTAATTAAAAATTTACTTTTATTTATCTAGATATTACCCCTGTGAAATGACCATTGTCAAAACATGGTTGACCATGTTTCAAACATGGTCAACCATGTTTTTAATACATGGTTGACCATGTTTTGACCATGAATAATCCATGGTCGACCATGTTTCATGCCGTGGTTTATTGCCGCCCTGGTGACCATGGTCGACCATGTTCTTTTATAGACCATGGTCAAACTTGTTTCATGGTCTTGTAAAATGACCTTGGTCAACCATGTTTCATCGTCCACGTGGTTTATTGCCGCCCTAGTAACATGGTCAACCATGGTTTGACCATGTTCTTAAATTCCTGAAAATAACCATGGTCAACCATGTTTCATTTTCTACATTGGTTATTGCCAGCCTTGTGAACATGGTCAACCATGTTTCACAGTACTGGTTATACCCAGAAAATTTTTTGGACTCATCTCTATAAGCCTCTGGCTTTTTAAACAAATGAGCTTAAGTAACACATCTAAAATCAAGTAAATTAGGACATAAACCAACAAACAACGGCTGGGCAGAGACCATTGTCCGATCCTCCTTTACAAGATCTAGATCAAGTAGTAGACATTATACTTCCCCAACCATGCCCCTCACTACAGCCCTCTGTATCCGGCCCTGGCAAGTAATGCAAAATAAAAATATAAAAGCAAACACTGTAACTATTGAAAATTTAAAACACATACAGAGTCATAAGAACAGTTTAAACATTAAAGCAATATGGTTATCCAAAAATTGTTATCCGAAATATGTACACTTATGCTTACTTGTTTTCATCATTTTTGTCATGCTGCAGATTTTCTAAACCAAATATAAGATAACCAAATTTTCTTTGCATATTTATAAGTTGATTATGACAATAGATGCCTAAATAACAACTCAACTTTTAGTAAAAATCTTCTTTTTTGAAATTGGCGGTAAAGCACTTTCAGCCATCTTTGAATTCATAAGATTAGTTTAAAAACCAGTACCTGGTATATTCATTAAGTTAATACACAGTAGTCTCCCCTGAATTTAGTAATAACGAAACTTTAGGCCTCCCGAAGATAACTCAAGATAGGATGTACCTAGGTTCTAAAATTTAATATTTGGATAGCCCTTGGGTAGAGGAGCTTCACTATTGATTTTGAGACCCCAGGGTCAAAGGTCAAGGTCACTGGGATGTGAAATATGAAAACCTTGTCCAAACAATAACTCCAGAATTACTGAACCTAGCTTCACCAAATTTTATGTATTTATTATCTGTTTTGAAGTGAAAAACTGTAAATTGTTTTATGTCAAATATGTGAAATATTTATAGTCTACAGTGACTTATTGTCTAGAAATAACTGTTGACCTTGAATCATGGTGTGACAAAGACACATGACCATGAATCATTGTCAGTCAAGAACAATACATAAAGTGTACACAATTGCATGCTAAACTGCATAGAAATCTAAATTATTGCATTTAAAGTAAGAGACATACACTAGTGTTACAATGCAATGTTCATCATCAAATGAGTTGACTTATTGTCTAGAAATAACTGTTGACCTTGAATCATGGTCTGACAAAGACACATGACCATGAATCATTGTCAGTCAAGAACAATACATAAAGTGTACACAATTGCATGCTAAACTGCATAGAAATCTAAATTATTGCATTTAAAGTAAGAGACATACACTAGTGTTACAATGCAATGTTCATCATCAAATGAGTTGACTTATTGTCTAGAAATAACTGTTGACCTTGAATCATGGTCTGACAAAGACACATGACCATGAATCATTGTCAGTCAAGAACAATACATAAAGTGTACACAATTGCATGCTAAACTGCATAGAAATCTAAATTATTGCATTTAAAGTAAGAGACATACACTAGTGTTACAATGCAATGCTCATCATCAAATGAGTTTAAAGTTGTATGATTGACAGTGTTTCATGGTTTAGAAAACATGATATTTTAACACAGTCAGACCAAAGTCAAATCATAGTCAATCATGGTCATAATTGACCAGAGTCAAAGTCTGACAAACAACATAGTCAACCATGTTTTGACCATGGTCAACCATGGTCAAACTTGATTCATGGTTGACATTTCACAGGGGCACACAAGTTTACATATTACACATTTTTGTATAACTGAATTATTTTTGGCTGTCACCTCACCTAATTATCCCTCCTGGACTCTTGTTTTTACCATTACTTAAATTGCTTTTTTCCATTTTTTTTCATCAGGAGCCAACCACAAATCTCTATGTTTATGAAATAGATATTTCATAATTGTGTACAGTAAAGTTCCACTATTAGGTCCATCAAAATCAATGATCTTAAAAGCGGAACAGTCTTATACCTTTTTCTTCTCAATTCAAGCATTTTGGACTTAAAAAAAAAAAAAAACATAAAAATGCATGATTGTTGCTATAAACTAGATGGTCTTAAATGCAGAACTTTATTGTATTTTGTCAAATTTTCATGCTGTGATCAAAGAACTGAACCTAAAATGCTGTTTGAGAGATGGAGCATACTAATGATGCTCTGGTCCACTGCCATGCTATATGGTTCTAACTAAAAACCTTGTTCTGTGAAGTAGGTTGATTTAAATTGCCTTCTTATTTTGGTTGGGTTAAAAACTGTAGCAACACATTGTGTAAGTCATACCATGATGGTCAGTCAACCTCTTTGCTGTTCCTGAAAAGGCTTAATCTCTGGATTTAGCTGTTAACCAGATTCTAGGCACATACTCAGTAACCATCAGTGATGAACAACTGTCCTATCTGATTAAAAAATTTGTGTAATGATTTTAATTGTTTATTATTATAGACTTTTATGTTTTTGTATATAACATTTTGTTTAAGTTAATTGTTGTTTTTCAGGGAACCATTGCGATATTTTGTTGGGTAAGTTAAGTATTATATGACGCCAGATTAGTAACATATATCTTACAAACAGTATAATACCTTAATCTCTATCCATTATAGATAAAACACATTCATTTGTAGCTCAAATCTTATATACTTTTTACACTTAGTTATATTTAATTACATAATTAGAACAATTTATATGTTCATATATATTATTATGTATGATACAGATTTAGTTTTCTGGTGAGGTTAGTATGGGGTTTTACTGACCTGTAAAAAGTGATATTGACTTTAGGACAATGTCTCAGGACAATATCATGTTTATAGATCTGTAAAAACTTATATTACCAAACAAAAGAAGTCTGAAAGTGTTATAATTATCATGCACCTTACTGAAATGTACCAACATTAGTGTGATAAGATTATGTTTATCAATACATGTATCATCATTTAGGAAAGCACCCTGTTACTCACTCTTGAGCAATTAATCCATTAAATAGACAACAATATGATTTCATGCACTATTGTCCTCTTCCCTTCAAATGGCTGCCAACAGCATTAAATGGCTCACATTTGGCTGCATTTAATGAATTTTATATTGCCAGGCAAAAAGCTCAATATGGTGATACTAAGGATCACATTTTCTCTCTAGTTACAAATTGTTATCAAAGAGCAAAAATGGTATTTTTGCCTATTGTTCCCCTTTCTCAGCATTGTCATGGACATTAGGATTTAGGCTGATACATGTATGGCTTTTTATTCAGCCAATAGCCTATCAAGCACATTTAACATCCAAAAAGTGTCGCCCAAAAAAGAAATCATCATTTATATTCTCATAAATGCTTTGAAGTGACAAAAGGGTCATTTTTGGATCAACTTGACTTAATTTAAACTTTAACAGTAGGGTAAAAAATGCACCTTTCATTTGGACGTATTATATACAATGTAGTCCCATATACGTATATTATTATCAAACGCTTATCAGTGTAAATATAAGTTCCATTCATTTATCCATGTCAAAGTGTTACAAAATATATACTATAACATGAAAAATTAATGTTAATTGGTCAATTATGAGTGATACTCTTAGTCTAAATGAATTGACAATATTACAGAAGTGATCAGTTGACTCTTTAAGTTCTTGATATAAATAAACCATACTTTATTTTATGCCCTGGCTGAAATATTTAGATATTTTCTGTGTCATTAACTAAAGGAACAATTATACTGTATAATTAGTTTGTAAAATTACCTGTGAACTAGTCTGAGTACTTCAGGTGTACATACTTATCTAAGTTAAGATTTATACTAGATGAAGAGATTTCTCTTTATATATCAAAATGATGATCACATTTTCTGCTTAATTTATCTTTTAACTTTAGCAGTTAACATTTTACTCTTTGCTTGTACATGTACTAGTTTTTTCACAATAGATGCTAAATTTAACATTTTTAAATATTTATACCCCCCAGATTTACTTTTGTGGAGGCACATAGCAATCCAACTGTCTGTCTGTTTGTCATGCTTTCATGTTTCTCAGCCATAACTTCATTAAGCAAGTCATTTCAGTAAGACCTTGCTCAAATGTTCCCTTCCACCTGTCAATGTGTCCCGTGCAAGACCTTGACTTGTTACTTCAAGGTCAATGTCAAACTTAGTGTCATACTTATACTTGTCTATTCTAATTGTGTGCCTCGGCTGCTTAAAATGAACTTGAATGCAGCCAGGCATTTACAATATTTATTACTTTTTGTCAGATTTCCTTTCTTTTTGGTTACTGTCTAAACTACTAGATGTCATTTTCATTCAGCCATCAACAAAATTTGCTTTTGGGGCAATAGCTGTGTGTCTGATCTGTTAGTTAACTAGTAAAATATGCCTAATTCTTTTTTTAAATATCTTAGTACTCTATCATTTTTTTATGCATAATTATCATCATAAAGTAAAAGATTCAGGTGAATTAGTATCTTGTTTATAAAGGTTACCCATGGTTACCCAAACACCTTGCATGCTTTGCCTTAAATGTACCCTCCTATCCCTTTTGGGAAACAATTTGGTGATCCTCCTTGAACTTTTTTTATTTAAAGTTTATGGTTGTTAATAGGGAAACATTTGACCATTTGTCATACATCAACAGTCGTCATCTTAACCTTCTTGCCCATGAAGGATGGGACTAGCCAAAATTGATTTGGGCTTGTGATAACTACTTGTTTCATATAGTAGGCTAGTTGACATTTTTGCCCTTTATTATATAACAACATAAATCAGTCTAGTGCTGGAGAACTTGAAGGGAATAACTGCTAACTGCTTTAACATTAGATAATAACTATTGTAGCTGTAATAAAATATAAAATTAACAATTTTATTCATCAAAGCTTAGTAACAATGTGATAAATCCAATTTTCATATGGGCCTTAAGATAATATATTAGTATTTATTACATATATTTTAAAAGGAAATATTTTGCCTCAAGTAAAATATGGAAAATAATTACCCAAATTCTTTGTATAAAACAAGTTTACTTCAAAGTAAAATACTGATTTCGTTTTGCTTTAATATTTCCAAAATAGATTAATGGAATCATAACCCTAGGTTTCTATGTTATTACTCAGATTGGTGCTATAATGCTTGGATTATAGTTTTCCCTGAAATTTGTTATAATATTGAACCTTAGGAGAGGTTGTAAGGCAGTTTTATGCTTTATTTCGAATTCTTGATGAAAATTTCTTTAGCATTGGTATTTTTATGAGGTGAATTGAGATGCTATTTTTATGTTTAAATTGATTATGTTACCATTAAATTTAATGAATTTGGAAATACAACTGTAGTTTGACTTTGAACTATAAGGTTTTACATCTTTAATGGAATTCAGAAACCATTACTTTAGGCCCATCCTGTTTTTGCCCTAAAATTCCTTACCAATTTTAACCTTTCAATATGATTATGCATTGTAATAAATTTGCTTATACTGTATATTATTACTTGCTAGTTCTGTAGGCAATATGTACCTGATTAGTTTTCAGCTAAGGCTTCCTATTTTATAACTAATAATGTAAAAAGGTACTTTTCAGGTATTTATGTAAACAAGGGTGGTAATCATTTAAACATTTTAAAATCAGTGGGTTTAAGATAAACCATGTTTAAAATTACCTGTATGATACAGCAAACCTTTGTTGCATTGTAGATCTATTACATGTGGGTTGCCCACTTTGTGTTACTAACCTAACAATTTTCCAATTATATACCAGTGCTCCTTTTCACAAAAATTCTTAGGAAAAAAGTTATTGTAAGTCAATTTCATATAATTAGCAGTTCAAAGTCAGATGGATAATAAGCATAACTATGATATTCAAAAGGTATACAATATTCTACAAAATTCTATAATATTTGAAATTGATAGGCCAAAAAATGAGCGTATTATTAATGTGTCTTGCTTTTGACTCACGGAAAAAATTTTCATAAGAATTTTTGTGAAGAGCACCACTGTACACTTACGAGTAAGTGGATTTGAATGATATTACAGCTAAACAGTATGGAGCACTCCATATGCCATCCAGCAAATATTGCTGGAAGTAGGTTGTAGGAAATATAAAGTAGTTTGTTTCTCTGCTAAGTATATGTATACAAAGAAACATGAACTGGCTTTAATAGCAAAACATAGGTTGTGATTGACTGATATTCAATATATTAAAGGTACTTTGTCGTTTGACCATAGTCTATGCATCACTTTCAAAAGGTCATTTGAAATGTCTGGAAAAAAAACATGATCAGTTCATTGAAGCCAAAATGTACTGAGTCATGGTACTCAATTCAACCATAAATTAGTAGTCAGTTGGGTAATCTATTAATGTGAAAACTTTCATATATAATGGACAACTCAGTTAGTGACAAGACTATTTGTCATTTCTTGAAAGTGTAAACATTCAATTATTTATATACTGTAGTTTATGTTTTAAGTAAATTTACAATGTATTTATACTACTCAAATTAATCTGTAATTTATCTTGTTTACATATTAATTAAGTTAATGAATTAACAATTTAACGATGTTTTACTATTCTAACTAGGAGATTACTATCTTTAGATAGCTACATGTGAATTAATCCATCTGTCAAACATTATTGGCAATTACCTGATAAATCATCTAGCTTATCTCGTTGGAATCTTTGTTAAGCTGACATAATGTTTGCAGATCTATGATTTTTATATCTCTGTACAATGATCACTCTATCATGTATCTTGAAGTCATTTGTCAAGACAATGAACTAAAAGAGAAAAAAGACAGTGGGACTGTTTTTTGGACAGACTGGGGGTAATGTGGGTTACTTATAAGGAATTTATCAAGCACTGTCTCTGTTGATTCAACATTTGTCAAGGCAATGAACTTAAAGAGTAATTAGAGGGTAGGACTGTTTGTAGACAGACTGGGGGTAATTTGCGTGACTCATAGGAAAGTTATTAAGCATTATCTTACCTCGTACAGAATACTCGTTTTTCATTGGCCGAGAGCGGTCACGTGCTGACCATGTATTATCCCATATTAGGTCAGTAGATTCTAATATCCAGTCAGTAACAAAATTTATAAATGATAGCGCTGACGAAACCTTATTTTTCTACTCAGATGGGGGTACTCGGTAAGATAAATTCGTTACGCAGTCAGTTACTGACCGGATACGGTGTGATACCGGGTCAGTGAATAAATATTGGGCTCGAGCTACGCTCTCACCCAATATTAATTTACTGACCCGGTATCACACCGTATCCGGTCAGTAACTGACTGTGTAACTAATACTATCTCGGTCCTTGTTATTGGCAAGGTTGTAGCTTTATACAGTGAACAGTTTTGCATTATGTATTCCAATGTCTTGGAAACTAACAGGTTATCATGAAATCTCTGAAAAACTAATTAACAAAAACCATCAATATATTATACCACAGCCCAAAATTTATAACAAGAAATGAAATAATAATACATGTGTATATTTCCTGTACCAAAAATTGACTTTTATAAATATTGAAGTGATGATATTGCTGGATTAGCACAAAAAGATTGTAACTCAATTTAAAAGAAAAGTGAGTTACAACTGTTTTGCACTAATAAAGTGATGATATATAAATATATCACAAAATTTCTGGTAAACACATCTAGAAACTTTTAACTATGCAATTATATTTGAACTATAACCATACCTCAGTCTACATGTGTGGAAAATGAATTCAGCTTGCACATAAAACATACACTTAACTTGCCAAACAGGTTTCTCTAATTGCTTCCTATATTAATTTCAACTCAATAGACGTTCAATATGTTACATTACTTGTTTTGTGAAAATCTTGACTTCGGCTTTGAAGTTTCTGCAGATATAGTTTAAAAACTCCTAAACTCTGGCTAGGTTTAAGTGCTTCAGGAGAATTGGATTTGAAAAAAAAGATCAGTTTGATTTTATTGTGTTGATTAGCTAAACAGACACAATTAAAAAATGAACTGGTTTATATTTCCATGCTGTTATGTCTATAACCATGAATAAAGAAAATTTATAATATAATGTTTGATGTTTTGCATATTGCAATGGCCAGTTGCCCTACTAGTGGTCTTTAGATAGGCCTAGATCACTGTACCCAAGTTTTTCACCTTACATTAAACACATATACCCTTATCAGTGGCAAATACCTGCCCTTCCTGATACAGAGGTAGATGTGAGAGAAGGCTTGTAGAAAATATGACCTAACTTGGCTTGAAGAAAATATGACCTAACTTCTGCTCTTGAATTGAACCTACAGGTAGATTCTTAATCAGACACACTATGAACTAAGTTTACTGGACAGACTTAACTAAGATAAATCTGTTCATTTCACAACTATGTATCATAGAAGTTACTCTATATTTCAGATAATCCATGTAAAACTGTTGCTGAAACTTTTTGCAGTTGTCTCCCTTGTATTAAGACAGAAATTGATGTATAGCTAGAAGTTAATACTTCTCTTCCAATGAAGCGTGATACTACAGTGACTTCCATATAGGGCACATTCGATTGGCTGACTGGAACTTGTGCAGAACATGTTCCTGAATCAAATACTTCGGAACAGAAGTTTGTGAAACAAACATGGCGGCTAGGAGCTTGGTTGCTAAACAAGAGCTTGGTTGCTATGGTGTTCTTCCACATGTGTTCTGACATTGAGGGGATGATTGTTTCTTCCAACCCAAGCAGTAATATAATAACAAAAATGAATTATAATGAAATGAAATAATTAATTTTCTGTCCACAATGCATTAATTTTGCTAATAAAATCATTATAGTTCCTAAGTGACCAAATGCAAATAGACAAGAAAAAGGCTAAATTCTACCATATCAATGCTATTTATAAGTGTTTATAACTGTAATATAGTTCGAACCATGTATTGATTATTTGATTGACTATATCTGGAATTCAAATATTTGGGTTTTCCTCTGTGGTAAAAAAACCCTTCACTGTCACAATGAAAACATGTGTTCAAAGAACAATAAAATTTAATCTGCAGTTTGTGCTTTTTAGCAATAATGTGTTACAAATTTTGTTTTTATTGCCAGCACCCGGACAAAAAAAAAACAAGTTGAGTTCTGAATGAAGTCTATTGAGGTCAATTTTGGGATTTTTTCCAATGACTGAGTCATAGGTAAATGAGTATACTTTTTACCCTTGACATAAAGTTTTATGCTATGACTTTTGAAAGGCACTGTGTATGGAATACTAAGTCTTTAATTACAGTTACTAGAATGATGAGATTATTTCTTGTACAATAGTTCATTTAAATCTTCCAACATTCAATATTGATTACAGCTTTTCTATTAGTCACAAATGACATAATGAACTTATTTAATTAACATTTTATTCCAATTTTATACTCCCTGGTTTTATAATAGAATCTTGTAACATTCTCATTATTTCATCTCAAACTTTCCATGTTTAATGAACTGAGAGATCTACTTGTGAATAATTTTATATGATTATTCTTCCACGCTAAATCTCTAACAATTGGTGTCATTAACATTATAAGTCAGAGTAGTTATATTTGGTAAGCTAGCATCAGCAGCATGATTGACATATAACTCATATTTAGTCATTAGTGATTCAAAAAATTATGTAATGATTATGCTATTAATGTTGATTATTGCAGGACTGTCTGTTTAAAAATAGAGAACAATCTGTTAAATTATAATCAACTGTCTGTTAAACTATAGGGGACTGTTTGTTAAATTATAGAAAATTATAGAGAACAAAATATTAAATTATAGAGAGCAATCTGTTAAATTATTGGGGACTGTTTGTTAAATTATTGAGAACTGCTTGTTAAATTATAAAGGATTGTTTGTTAAATTATAGAGGACTGTTAGTTAAATTATAGAAAAACAATCTCTTAAATTATAGTGAACAATATGTTTAAATTATAGAAAACAATATGTTAAATTATAGAGAACAATATGTTAAATTATAGAGAACAATCTGTAAAATTATAGAGGACTGTTTTGTTAAATTATAGATAACAATCTGTAAAATTATAGAGAACAATATGTTAAATTATAGAAAACAATATGTTAAATTATAGAGAACAATATGTTAAATTATAGAGAACAATATGTTAAATTATAGAAAACAATATGTTAAATTATAGAGAACAATCTGTAAAATTATAGAGGACTGTTTTGTTAAATTATACAGAACAATCTGTTAAATTATAGAGGACTGTTTTGTTAAATTATAGATAACAATATGTTAAATTATAGAGAACAATCTGTTAAATTATAGAAAACAATATGTTAAATTATAGAGAACAATATGTTAAATTATAGAGAACAATATGTTAAATTATAGAGAACAATCTGTTAAATTATAGAGAACAATCTGTTAAATTATAGAGAACAATCTGTTAAATTATAGAGAACAATCTGTTAAGTTAACAATCTGTTAAATTATAAAGAACAATATGTTAAACTATAGAGAAGAATCTGTTAAATTATAGAGAACAATATGTTAAATTATAGAGAAGAATCTGTTAAATTATAGAAAACAATATGTTAAATTATAGAGAACAATCTGTTAAATTATAGAGAACAATCTGTTAAATTATAGAGAACAATCTGTTAAGTTAACAATCTGTTAAATTATAAAGAACAATATGTTAAACTATAGAGAAGAATCTGTTAAATTATAGAGAACAATCTGTTAAATTGTAGAGAACAATCTGTTAAATTATAGAGAACAATCTGTTAAATTATAGAGAACAATCTGTTAAGTTAACAATATGTTAAATTATAAAGAACAATATGTTAAATTATAGAAATACAATACATTTTATTATAGAAAAACAATCTGTCAAATTATAGAGAACAATCTGTTTATTTAATCATAGAAAAACAAGACGTTAAAATGTTAGAGGTCTGTCTGTTAAATTACAAAGAACAATGTGTAAGCTGCCCATCCAGCTAAGTAGGTAGCATGCAAGTCTACTGATGGATGGGTTGTTGGTCCGATTCCCAAGTGGGGCATACTTTGGTGGAACTTGGTCATGAAATTATTTTGATGGCCATTCTCCCTCCTACCAATGATACTTGATCATGTAGGGCAGTTGTTAGTCCCTGATAACTTTAGAGAATTATCTTAGGTACTTACAGCAGCTGATAACCTATTAGTCCCTAACTGATTTTTTAAAAATTGTAGACAAATGAACCATTGAAACTTCATTTTTTTCAAAAATGTGGATGTACATGTAATTTGTGGAGAGTTCAGATTCAGTAAATGTTTTGACTGTCTACCAAATGTAATAGTTTTATAGTATATTTATAGTATATATATAGTTGTTTGATAAATATGTTACTGTAAGTGATGTTATTATACATAATGTTATAGAAAGCATGAAATGATTACTACATAAAACAATGGCAAAATGAGTTTTTATGCACATTAATTAAATTCTCATAAAATAAGTTTACCAAGTTGCTTGGTGTTTAATTTTGTGCTCTGTTAAATTTGTGAATGATTGAGATGGAATATTTTAATTGATACACACTGTTTTCCTATCTTTCGTATGTAATTTGATGCATTGTTTAAAGATGTTGTCATTAATTGTTTTAGTTGTTCTTAATTGAGATTTACTGTTTGTTTTCATGTTTCTCTCTTTATTGTTTAAAATATTTTTCAATTTGAGTTTAATATTACAAGAACTGTTAAATTATTTGTTTATAAACTGTAGTAGAAATGTTAAATCCTAAATAACTACTATTATATAATTCATGTGCCTTATATAGCTTAATTGTGAATCATTCATTAGTTCTTAAACTGATACTTAACCACTTTTAAGTCTGCTGACTGGTTTCCCAGTACAGAGCAATGCTAACTAAGAAAATTTTCATGCTCAAGGAAACAATGAGGCAGGTTTTTGATGTGATTTAAACCATTGTGGAGCTGACTGTCTAGTGCTTACTAGTCCAACATCAAAACCACTGGTTTGTAAACATAATTGAAATAATGAACAAGTATAGTGGAACCTCAGTTTGTTACTCTGACTCTGTACTGCTAACAAATTGATTCTGAGTATTTTTATGTTTACCAAAAATAATACATGTAATCCTGACTGACATTTAACTGATGGTCTAGAACTATCAGTACAAGCTTGTTTTCTTTTCTTGACATTTCCAGTATTTTCTCCTTCAAACTAAGACATTATGTAACAAACAGTCAATATTGCAATGTTTTCATTTTGTCTGACCTTTGTTGTCTTAAGCTATGGTACAAATCAGAGAATTCCATTGTTCTTGGTGAGTGGGCTTTACTTGTTTGTCTGGTTGGATTCAGCTGTCCTTAATAATATCTCAACCAAATTTTATCAGCTTATCATTACTTCTTAAATTAAATTATGCTTCTTAGTATTCTTAATAAAGAAGGAACTGAACTGGAATTGGGTTAATTAAGCTTTAATTATGATACATGTATGCAATATTAAGAATGATTTTAGACATGTTGAAAATGATAATAATGTTGATGATAAGGATAATAATGATGCTAATAATGATGATGATTATGATAATGATGGTGATAATGATGATGATTATGAGGATGGTGGTGATAATGATAATGACAATGGCAACAACAACAACAACAATAATGATAATAATTAAAATAGTTAACTTTACTTAAATAAATGAACTGACATATTTGACTAAAAGCCAATAATTATTACTATTCAATATTATTAAATCCCATATGTTTTAAAGCTCATATTACAGTATAAGATATTTTGCAACTTTTAAAAAACTGATATATAACTCTATGATAAGAATGATGTGGTATGTTGTATGACAATGGTACTGTTAACACTGTACCAGACAGTTGTATATGTTTATATAAATTGGTTTCTTATTGACTTCAACATTACTATGACAGTTGTTATGTATTAACTATGCCAGCCAGCTCTGATATATCATCATATAATGTCTTTTGTCATAAATGTTCACCATTCACCATAATGAATCATTCCTCTCCTAGTAAGTCAGCTTGTTTATTGATGGCTGTCAGTGATCTTTTCTATAAATTAATCTTTAAGTTTAGTACCTTCCATGTTGGGAATACTAACAAGCTGATGGACTCATAAAATAAGTAATTGGACTTTGGCCTCATTTCTACAATCCTGAAAATGATCACTTTTGAAGCACAAAAAATGTTATTTGAGTTTATACAAATAAAACTAAACTTGGAATATAGCAGTATCCAGGAAAAGGGTCATGAAAAGGACCAATTTTTCTCCTCAAAGTTATGTCTAAGGAAATGGATCCTGTGATCTATAGTCACATAACTAAGCTGATTTGTAATAACATGCAATATAGAAATTAGAAAGCTGTAACTTATATACCCATACATATTAAACAAAAAATCTAATCTTGCCCCAAACAGTGATGATCACTACTATTACGTAGTTCCGACGCACCTAAGAAACTATGACTGTATACCTTTACAAAATTAGGCTTCAACTAACAAATGACCCTAACTATAAATATTTTATTCATTTGTCCATCTTTTACAACTTACATTAATAACTAAAAGCTATTGTAGAAATCAAGAAATAAAAATATATCAAGTGGAGATTTCCAAAATGGCTGACATGAGAGTACAGAGAAACGATGCATTTGATTGGTTTCTATTTTTAATCTTATCAAAAAGAAAGTACACTACCTGTCATGTGACTTTCTTAAAATAGCGAGAAATAAGGGATGCCAATCAAATGTCTGTCATATTTATTATTCTGAGAAAATGACATTTTCAAAACTATACTTAGTAAGTAATAAGATGACAGGAAAAAAAGTATGAAAAGAGTCCCTCAAAATCCCTGACTCCACATTTTGGCGGTAAGAAATCACCATACTGCTTACTAACAGAAATGTGCAGGAATGATGTAACAGAGTAACCCAAAATCGAAATCGAGGCCGAAACAAAAATGTCGTCGTAATTAAGATGTGTCAAAATAAAGTACGGGAGGATAAAAGTTAAGATTTGTTGTGCAGTGATAAATGTATTATTAAACAACAAACAAGTAACTTACATGCAAGAATATGTCATCTTTTTTTTATTGCAAGTACAAGAATTTATTTCTTAATTAAGACAAAATGATGATATTTACTCAAACTTAAAGGTCATACTACTAGTAGAGCAGCAAAGTGTCAAAAAGTGGCTCCGTTAAGAAGTTACAGGACCACAAAAAGTCACAAAACGAGTTATACACCAAACTGTTCGGGACAGTCTGAAGTTTATCAGACTGGCGGCATAAATTAAAAATTTTGGGTGCGGGCTCAGAAATCCAAGATTGCGTCCAAAATGGCCGCCATTTCAGCCGGTAGTAGGCTTATTAGAAAAACCTTGTGTATCATTTTTATCATTTTAGAAGAAGCCAAAGAAACATTAAAAAGCTTTTGTACATGAAAAGTACCAAAAAAATAATGCAAGTTGGATTTCACTCAAGGTCATTATCAAGGTCGAATTCAAGGTCAAAGGTCAAATTTCCCGAAAATTTCACCAATTGACCTCATTTCTTCATTTATATTTACAAAACGAAATGCTATGGAATGTGATTTACAACATAAATAGTTTGTACAATGTATGCCCTTTACTAATATATTCATTGTATGCAAAAATATTTGGTTGCCATGGAGATTTACAGGCAATTTTAAAATATCCAATATGGCCGCTATTTTACTCTGTATCAGGCTTATTCTTAAGTCATAACATGTATATTTATTATTGAAATAACTGCAAAAGAAACCTGGTACAGCTTTAGAAAATGAGAGTTGTTATTTTTTTCATTATTGATAGGGTTTCATCCAAGGTCATTATCAAGGTCGAATTGAAGGTCAAATTCAAAAGGACCAAAATTACAATTTTTCCGCAGAATTTTTAATATTCATTCAAAACTGCATGATATCATATGAAATATGATTTACAACATAATTTCTTTCTACAATGTATATCCTTTATGATTTATTCATTTGATATCAAAATACCTGGTTGCCATGGAGATACAGAAACAATTCTAAAATATCAAATATGGCCGCTATTTTACTCTGTATCGGCTTATTTTAAAGTCATAGCATTGAATGTATATTATTGAAATAACTGAGTAAGAAACCTTGTACAACTTCAACAAATGGGAGTTATCTATTTACCATTGTTGATTGGGTTTCATTCAAGGTCATTATCAAGGTCGAATTCAAGGTCAAAAGGTCATGACTCATCATGAGTACCGAAAATAACACATTTCACTCACAATTTTCAATATTTATTTAAAACTGTATACTATGGAATGGGATTTACAACTTAAATTCTTTCGACACTTTATGCCCTTTACAAATTATTCATTTTATGTGAAATTCTAATTGCCATGGAGATGTACAAACGATGCTAAAATATCACACATGGCTGCTATTTCACTCTGTATAAGGCATATTCTTATTATTTGTTTTAGCATTGTATGTATATCATTGAAATAACTGCAAAAAAACTTGGTACAGCTTTACTTTTAGTAAATGCAAGGTACTTAATAAACCTTGTTAGTTTGGATTCATTTAAGGTCATAATAAAGGTCAAATTCAAGGTCATATCTATCTGTAAATATCACTACTTCATGATTTTTATAGTGAACACTTGAAACAAACATCTTTGCTCGAAAGTTTAGTATCATCTATATTATTGGCGAACTCATGTATGCTTTTTTCACCTATGTTCTTTTTGAAATCTACAAACATTGCTGGAATATAAATCTATTGACATAAGATATTACTAGGTGTTTTATTTTTTTAATAATATCATATAAATAACTTCAAAGTAAAACAAGCCTTAAAATCATTGAATGTCGTTTATTTGGAAGTTTTAAACTATATGTATAAATCTATGCAAAAATACAACATCATTTATTTTCTTGAATTTATTTACAGTCCAATTTTAATGGCTATCTAAATAAATTACAATATTATTTACACAACTATTAAACGCACTAAAGAGCAAATCATTGCACAAAAATGTCCTTTATGTTTTGATATAGGTATCCTTACAATGTACCAAGGCTTTAGCAGTTGTGTGGTCAACGCAATCAAAATTTGATGTCATTCTCTTATAAGGAGGAATACACTTTCCTATGCCAGTATTTGCAGGTATTGTATATCTGTATGGTAATGCAGGTCTTAAAACATTGCTTTCAAATATGTTTGCTAGCAACACTGCAAAGCAGATGCTTGCTGGGAAAGATTTGGATAGGGTTATTAGGGCATTCCTCACAATTGATGAAGTTTTAAACAGTCTTCTCTTTTTTAGCGTCATCAAATGCTGTGATTTTTTTCTCGGGATCATTTAAAGATACAAGGTGGAAACATGACAGAAGCTCATCCTTTCCTAGATTCCAACACTTTAAGCAGCTAGGTTGTGAAATTTCACCAACATTCAAGTTTTGGGATGATTATATTGCTCAGGTTTCTCTACCTTTCAAGTTCTTATATTAAGCTGTGGTGAATGTGGTGAAAGTAATATGTTTTATGATTTTTTCTTAGTCTCCACGCACAAACATACACAGTAAATTACTGAAAATACAAATGACAACATTGTCAATACGTGATAAGCTTTCTTATAGCATTAATACTGATGAAAGACCAAATATTGGTACATATTTATATTGTATGATGAAAATAATTAGATGATAAATGAATGATTAAAATAGTCAATATTCAAGAACGATAACTTTAGGGCTAAAAAAACTCTGTAAAAGCTTCAACAAAATGAAAGTTTTTACATTATAATAAACTCAACAAACATATACTGGTATGATAAATAGCTTCACATCGAAGCTTTTGGTTAAGTCACTTTCGACAAAAATAACATAAAACTGAAACAGCATTGGTGGCGGCCATGTTAGGTTTTAATCAATTCACAAAAATAAAGGTAATAAAACCTAGACTTGCATACAAAACATTACACAAACATATAAGGAGATAAATGTTGACATTACAAAACGATTAACTATGAAGTTTGAATAATTTGCATATTGGAGCCTTTGGCTCCATGCAACTCTAATCATCATGTGCTTCTAATCACTCAAAATTTGGTAAAATATTGCTACAGAACAACCTCTCTTGAACAACAACCACTGGGTGGGACCAAAGTATGTTGCTGTTCATAGGTTGTTTCTCTGCGGAGGTTAAATCAATTTAAAATTACTTCTACAAAAAATGTCAATATCAAAAGCTGTTGTTCTGTAGAAATTGTACTGTTCGTACTCCGTAAGTTTTGTGATAATAAAATCGTATAGTTTACTGTCAAAACGATGCACATAATAGTACCATTTAAATTGCAAGTTCAACTGAGTTTAGTTAGATTATTGTCTTGAAGTGACAGAGAATAAACCCCTTAAGACAACTGGATGTGTAGTAGGTATTACCTGTCAAGATGAATCCTTGGGTAAATGGTTTCTGTCATGTCTTCTAACTGCCTAATACATGTATTATAACACCTATGCATTAAAAGGTTGAACTGATTCTAGAAAATCATGTCATGAACACCACACTTATAAAGGACATTGCCAAAGAGTGACAATGAAAGTGTTCAAAACTTGTAGCGAAGGTTTGAACAAGTATTTTACGACCCTTTAAGCATCACAGATCCACAAGCAATAATTAACTTGAAGTAGATAACAGTTAGTTACATTGTTTCACAAAGGATTCTTTCTGTCTTGACATGTTATTCTAAGAGAGACTTGTAATAGCACCTGGTAAAGAGTATCAACAGAAGTACCTAGAATCAGTATCAAAACAATGTCAAATAAGTTAAAAACTGTCAGATATAAGTATAAAGATGTACACGTGAACAGTTCAGTTAACAATTATGATGGTTCTTTTGTTTGCAGTCCAAGCTGTGTAATATGTGATGGTATGGCTATTGTACTGAGTCTCCAGCTCCTTATCAAATTAAATCATTGTACAGGGACACTGATAAAAAAGTGCAACATGTTCCAAGGTGCTGTTGTGTGACAGGTATTTGGAGCTATGTGCAAAGTTTGAGACTCGAATAAAAAGCGGAGAAGTTCATTCAGAGAATAAGAGATTTGTTATCAAACCCAACATATATGCTGTGGATTTAAAACAGACCCTTGGTTACATCAGTTTTAAAACTGAAATAGTAAACTGTTAAACAATTTAACTAGCTAAATTTGTGTTAAAATGCTCAATATGGGACAAACTGTTGTTGTTTGTGGTGGTCTTGGTGAGAAAACCATCTGCATATCATCTGATCATGTTTCATATTTACCCTAACTACAAATCAAGAGGAAGCTGACACAATGATATTACTCCATGCCAGTTAGGTTACATACGATTGTTTTCAAAATCTTCTGATTGTTAGCCCACACGCAGGTGTTTTAGTACTTCTATTACATCATTATTATGATATAAGGATATCATATATACCCTTCCACACAAGTAGAAAGTCTGTCCGAACTAATTTGACCATATAATATATATGTTTCAAGCATTGCACGTACATTATCTACTGAGCAGCTACATCTACAGCTAGGAGATATAACTGAATTAACCTGCAGTCAGATTTTTTCATGTATGCAGTTTGTTGGTAAACATTATAAAAACTAATCTCAATGTCTAACGGGCCGAAGAGTTGATTAAAAATAAAAATGTAAAACCTCGTTGACTGCTTCAACAAATGATAGTTTTCTTGTTCTCTTACAAAGATGTCTATTTCAATTGCTCATTTTGAAAATGCATTGATTGCCAGATACACCTTACCAACTTTAACAACTATAGAACACTATAGATAATGACTTATCTTTAGCTATTCCAATATTGATGATCAAACCTGCAGTTCCTCCGGAGTTAATTAGTGATCTTGAATGTAATTGCAGTTGTTAAGTAAATTGTGTTTGTTTATCTTTCAACAACTATGTACAGCAGCATGTGACTGCATGGCAAGTGTTAAAATTGATATGAACTGTTGTAAAAACATGTTCACTTTTTTCTATTGCAAATGATTAAAACTGTACAATGCCATTGTCAACATATTTATAAACCAAACTTGATATTATGTTTTGAATATGTTGATTTTAACCTGAGTAACTAGCAGATATAAGAAACTAAAATGTTGACCATTTGCAATAACTATAAACACCCTAATTGAGTATGTTAATATGTATAAATGTACTAATATTTGCAACTACGTACATAATAAAAACCTGCATACATAATATGATACCAAATAATACGGTGTTTAGTTGTGATTTCTCCATTATTTTGATATCACAACTTACTTATAACTTTGAATAAAATACTGATTTTATTATTACATTTATCTGAATAAATTATTGAAAAATGGAAAGTGTATGTACTGTAGAAACAATTTGTAATTTGAATCACATTCTATGTAAATCAGTTTTGAACTGATAAAAAGTTACAAAAGCAATTGGGGAAATGGGTCATTTTTTACATTTGACATTGAGTTTGATCTTTTTAATGAACTTGAATGAATCCAAACTAAATAAGTTGATTATGTTCTTCGCATTTACTTAAGCTGTATAAGGTATCTTACTCAGTTATTTCAATAATATACATACAATGCTATGACTTTAAAATAAGCCGATACAGAGTAAAATAGCGGCCATATTTGATATTTTAGAATTGTTTCTGTATCTCCATGGCAACCAGGTATTTTTATACAAAATGAATAAATCGTAAAGGATATACATTGTAGAAAAAAATAATGTAAATTATATTTCATATGATATCATGCAGTTTTGAATGAATATAAAAATTCTGCGGAAAATTTGGTATTTTTGGTCCTTTTGACCTTGACCTTGATAAATGACCTTGAATAAAACCCAAGCAATAAAAAATAACTCTCATTTTCTAAAGCTGTACTAGGTTTCTTTTGCAGTTATTTCAATAATATACATACAATGTTGTGAGTTTAAAATAAGCTGATACAGAGTGATATAGCGGCCATCTTTGATATTTTAGAATTGTTCCTGTATCTCCATGGCAACCAAGTATTTTGATATAAAATGAAAAATTTGTAAAGGTTATAAATTGTAGAAAATGTTGTACATCATATTCCATATGATATCATGCAGTTTTGAATAAATATTGAAAATTTTGAGGAAAACTTGATATTTTTGGGCTTTATGACCTTGACCTTCAATTCGACCTTGATAATGACCTTGGATAAAACCCAACCATCAAAACCATCAAAAATTAAAAACTCTTATTTACTAAAGCTGTACCAGGTTTTATTCGCAGTTATTTCAATAATAAACATACAATGATAATTAAGACATAAGAGTAAGCTTGATACAGAGTAAAATAGCGGCCATATTGGATATTTTGAAATTGCCTGTAAATCTCCATGGCAACCAAATATTTTTGCCTACAATGAATATATTTGTAAAGGGCATACATTGTACAATCTATTTATGTTGTAAATCACATTCTATAGCATGCTGTTTTAAAAATATAAAAGAAGTAATGAGGTCAATTGGTGAAATTTTCGGGAAATTTGACCTTTGACCTTGTATTTGACCTTGAAAATGACCTTGAGCGAAATCCAACTTACATTATTTTTTTGGTACTTTTCATGTACAAAAGCTTTTCAATGCTTCTTTGGCATCTTTTAAAATAATATAAATGCTACACAAGGTTTTTCTTATAAGCCTACTACCAGCCGAAATGGCGGCCATTTTGGACGCCATCTTGGATTTCCGGGCCCGCACCAAAAAAAATTATTTTATGCCGGCAGTCTGATAAACTTCAGACTGTCCCGAACAGTTTGGTATATGACTCGTTTTGTGACTTTTTGTGGTCCTGTGAAATTCAAAATATGACACTTTGCTGCTCTACTATACAGTGTACAATCTCAGTCAGAACTGTCTTGTATTACTGTTACACTCAGACTTTCCTTGTCTATGTAATAACAATACATTGTATACCAAAATTAGCATCGATAAAGTAAGGTATATTTTATGTTGTTCTATCTTAGTCTAATGATGATGTTACATAACTGTAGGCTAAAATTGTCTCTCTCTTTCTCTCACTCTCCTTGTGTTTCTCTTTCCTCTCATTGCCTCCTGTAATTATTTTGTCTGGACAATTATTTTTAAATTTTCTATTATTTCTTTAAGACCTGACATTACCATTGGTGTGACTCTATAGAC
Organism: Mactra quadrangularis; assembly: GCA_025267735.1. Taxonomy (NCBI): domain Eukaryota; kingdom Metazoa; phylum Mollusca; class Bivalvia; order Venerida; family Mactridae; genus Mactra; species Mactra quadrangularis. The sequence goes on along the minus strand of CM046307.1, from coordinate 39,608,086 downwards.
ACTGTTGTATGGTTATAATTGTTGTAAAATTAAAGGATTGTTGTATTATCTAAAATGTCCCCAAGTAAGATAATTGATTTTCTTAGAAATGTTCCTTCATGAATTTACTACATGCACTACGTTGTGTATGTTTTATATGGAGAAATAAGTGTAATATATTATTGTAAGGTGCCTGAAAATTGAAATATTACTCTTGATTGGTAGTATCGTTAAATTTTTATTCAGCTGTTAGTGGCCCATACATTAATCCTGCTTTATTAGATCAAGGACTCGATATAAACAGGAACATTGATTATATAGATACTTGGATACATATTGCCATTGATTGTGATTTTAAAAAGTACTGTAATGAATATTTAAATCAGCAGGGTTAATGTATGCATCTCTGACAATTAACTAAATTTTAACAATACTGTATGGTATACAGTGACTTAAAATGTTACTCTAGAAGCAAACTTAAGAACATTATAGATCTTCAGTAGTCATTTTGTTGAACATCATAATAAATTATTATCAAAACACTGCCAGAGACTTGCACTTATTGTCACTTATGTTAAATTGATACCAATTCTTAGTTTGTTTTTTGATAGTTTTTAACTTTTTTTCAAACACAAATTGCAGGTTTAGCGGAAGATGGTTGTAACTCAATATAAGAAAAGAGGAAGTTACAACCGTCTTGCGCTAAACCTGCGAAATATTATACTTATAATATATGTGTTATGTCAGCTGTTCATAAAATTCAGTATAAGTAATTATCACATTTGTCAGGGGTAACAGACCTCTGAAATTGATTCTAACATCAATTAACTCTAATATGGGAACATCTATAGTACCAATTAGTGTGATTTTTACTAATTAATGATTAAAAGAAAAAAACACAGTCTGTGATGCAATTTTTAAGAAGTCATCACACTTGTAAGCCCCAAAATCTCAATCTTTAATTTGCATTTTAGGGTTTTCTTAGATATTTTCATGCAACAAGAAAGTCTCAAAGTCTCATGATATTAACAGGAAATAAAGTTCACATTGTCCTCCAAAGTCCTTGGAAAAAATCCTGGTTAAAGGATAACCTTTTCACACTAACTGATGAAAATAGGAAAGAAAGCCAGATCATTGCAAATTCTGAAATCGGCATTAAATAATGAGCTTTGAATTATAGTAATATGACTTGCAGTGTGCATAATACATTTTTCTAAAAAAAATTCATTGGTGGAAGAACTTTTGGTGGGTATTGAACATGTGTTTAGAACCAGTGGTGCTTTTCATAAATAATCTCACAATAAAAGTCATCGTAAGTCAAATATTAATAATACCATCATTTTTTTGCAAATCAATTACAAATAGTATTGAATTATGTAGAATATTGTATACCTTATGAATTTGACTTAAGAAAAAAATTTTCATAAGAATTTTTGTGAAAGGTGCACAGGGTAGTATAAATATCAAAATTTCAAAGATTATCAATTTTAGCAATACAATATAGAAAGATTCCCAACTAAACATATTTCCACAATCATCTGAGAAAGTAATATATTGGGCATATTATACTATTTGTATGAAAATAGACTATATTGTATGTGACCATCATCATGTACACACAATGTATTCTATTTAATGAAAAAGTTTTAAAAAAATCAGTCATAAAGACCCTTGATAATACAGACCTGAGAACTCTCACCTAAGAAAAGCATTTATGATCCACCTTTGTCGGGTTATACTTAATATATTGATAGAACTGAGTTATGTTTGTTCTTGTAATGACTATGTTTCTTGATTGCCCTTAAGATGAAATCTTTTCATTGATTATTCACTAAATCTCAACGTAAATTACAAGATTCCTAATTATTAGGAAGGAACTGACAATAGATTTGACTGATTCTAGCATGTCAGGGTTTGATAAGTCAATATATAAAAATACCATGTAAGTGAAAGCATTGTGTTAGAAAAAACACATACATCAAGTTTGAGCGTAGTCTAAGCTCAGTGATATACTGTAATGCAGCAGACCTCATATTATCATCTTTTACTAAAGAATTAATCTCTGTTTAGCATTTTGATATGTATTCTTTGCAAAAAATACTGTGAATTATCTGTTCTTCTTAAATTTAAAAATCATGACTTTGATTCTGTGTATATTTTATGAATTAACAAAGAATATTAGAGCCTGTATCATCATCCATGGTCATTAAGTCCCCCTTTTCACCTCAATTCTTATATTAGACTTTTATTTACATGCACACATTAAAGGAATTACAAGGCAATTTCACTTCTCCTTTCCTAAATTTTGCATTCTATGGTTATTATAATTACATGAATGTTTGAAACAGACAAATTGTTCATTACTTGGCAAAACACTTTGTATACTATTTGGGGTTTATTGTACAACTCAAGTTAGCTTAATTTAAACAGATTGTGTTGAAATAAACATTTACGGATGAGATGATACAAGGGCTAATCATTGCACAAAATTAGTAAAATAATACCATAAAGATAGTAACAATAGCTGCCACAGAATGTTAAAAAAAGTAAAGAAGCATTCAATAGAAATGTCTAATGTCAAGCAGTAAAAAAAGTACAACATTTTACAAATCTAAAAATAGCTTGGTGATGCCCTCGACCCCTCGGTATTCTTTTTGCTTTTTCACAAATATGTATGTCATTTGTTTAAATTTGTTCATTTATGTACATGTTTAATAAGTAACAATGGTTATTGGTAAGTGATTTCTTATGTACTTAATGTGAATGTAAAAACTAAACTTAGTTCTATACTTTTGGCTCAGTATTTTGTCTGTATTTACTTTTAAGGTATTCTTTGAGTAAGAAAACTTTCGTAATTTGTCAATTCATGAAAATTTAAATTTGTTGTCTAACAATATTTTAATATAAACAAAATGATTTTTTTTCTATTTTCATATGCTGTTTTCTTGGCGATGTTCAAATCATATAGGTGAGTACATTTTATGTATTTGTTATGCATTTTCAGTTATCTTTCCTGAAACATATTGTTGGCAGAGTTATAAGAATATAAGCTGTTGACCGACCAAGGCATTTCTCTACTGAAAACATTGGTTAAGAGAATGTTATTCTGAAGGAGGTTGTAGCCAATGGTTAACTTTATATTTCATGATAATGGTGATGTCAACTAGATTGAATATTTCTTGGACACAGCTTCAGCTATCACCACAAATGATAAAACTAATGTTTAATGTAGCAAATCTGTAAAATAATTTAAAGATGTAGTTTGCATAACTCATATATCGCGGGTTTAGTGCAAAACGGTCGTAGCTCACTCTTCTTATATTGAGTTACAACTGTTTTCCACTTAACCCCCCCCATGTATGTGAACAACTATTGTGTAAAGGTTTTGTTGTCCTATGATTCGTATAAATTCTTCTTCTGTTTGGTGCTTAGTTGTTCACCAGGGTCAGTTGGTTCCATATGGATGCATAATGTGCAGACCTAGCTACAACTTTTATCTTCAAACTTGAACATATGTACTCCTGAAAGAAGAGACATTTTGTTGGAAGAACATTTTTAGCTCGACTTTACGAAGTAATGTAGAGCTCTCCTACTCGCCCCGGCGTCGGCGTCGGCGTCTGCGTCCGCGTCCACACTTCTGATTAAAGTTTTTGTGCAGTAAAATACTTTCTTCTATATCTTTGTTATTTCTTAAGATATTAACTTCAAACTTTAAATATATGTTCCTTACTATCAACCACATCTCATGTGACAAGGTCCATAACTCCAAACACATTTTTTCAAGAATTATCTCCCCTTGAACTGATTGAAGTTTTTGTGCACAGATTAAAGTTTTTGTTCAGTAAAATACTTTCTTCTGTATCTTTGTTATTTCTTAAGATATTAACTTCAAACTTTAAATATATGTTCCTTTCTATCAACCACATCTCATGTGACATGGTCCATAACTCCGAATGCATTTTTTTTCAGAATTATCTCCCCTTGAACTTAGAGTTTTCTTTAAAAAATGTTTGTTTTTACTGCAACTGTTTTATTTCTTTAGGTATTGATTTCAAACTTTAAATATATGTTCCTTATTATCAACCACATCTCATGTGACAAGGTTCATAACTCTGTATACATTATTTTCAAAGTTATCCCCCTTGAACTTATAGTTTTCTTTAATAAATATTTGTTTTTATTGTAACTGTTTTATTTCTTTAGGTATTGACTTTAAATATATGTTCCTTATTATCAACCACATCTCATGTGACAAGGTTCATTACTCCAAATATATTTTTTTTCAGAATTATCTCCCCTTGAAATTAGAGTTTTCTTTAAAAAATGTTTGTTTTTACTGCAACTGTTTTATTTCTTCAGGTATTGACTTCAAACTTTAGATATATGTTCCTTATTATCAACCACATCTCATGTGACAAGATTCATAACTCCTTATACATTTTTTCAGAGTTATTCCCCTTGAACTTATAGTTTTCTATTTATTTCTTTTTTTTTTCTTTGAATTTGTTCAGGTTATATTTTCAAATTTTAAAATATGTATGTTCCTTATCATCAACCACATCTCCTGTGACAAACACTTACTAAGTCGAGCATGCTGTCTCCTCTGACAGCTCTTTTTCCTCTTCTGGTCATAGTAAAGTTTCATGATGTCTACTCATGATTTCTCACATTTCTCAATCAGCCTTGGACTGGCTTCAACTTATTTAGTATAATTTGTTGTAGAGTTTTGTAAAAGATGTGAAATAACTAAAGCTACAGTCCCATAAACATAAAAATAGCCATGAGGGCACCGTACGGGCGCCTTGCGATCAAGCTCCGCAAGTACCCGTAGGAACTTTTGCGTACCCATACGGACTGTTACATTTTTACCAGGGTCCCTTAGATGAGCCCAGGATACACGTAGCAGTTTCAGAGTCAAATCGTGAACAAAATGGTGGCCGAGTAAGGATTAAACATGCATATCTTCCAGCTGCTGCTCCGTACGGGTGTATTGTTTTGTGCCATGTACATACCGTCACCTTAACACGCAAGGCTTCCCACGACTTACGGCTATCTGCATGTATGGGTCAGCAACAAGCCAGGATTTTATGGGACTGAGGCATTATATTATCATCAGATATCTGTTCTAGCTTATATAAAGTTAATAACAACATTCTCTACAATTTATAGGTTCATAGAATCCTTAATAGATTTTGTAGAGAAACAATTGTCTTAGATAAAATATTTATTGTTGGAGCATTATTGTATTCTGTACTTCATTGACTTGTTATGTAGCTGATATTGTTGTAGAATTGTGTGGTTTTTGTTTTGGCATTTCTTTTATTTACACATCATCTTTTTGTTCTGTTTTGAAAAAAGAGCTCTTTGTTTGTTTTTGGGATTGGGTTTTTTCTGTTGAGTGAGTGTGCTTTTGTTCTTATTGTGTTTTTTTTTAAAGCACCTCATTCTGTGCTATAAATTTGGCTCTTATTGCAAAAGATTGTTTAAACTGATAATTCCAGGAATATTATTACCATTTTGTACTATATTTTTTATAATATAATCATAATCTGTGTGTCTGTATGGAATTTAATGAGTTGTCATAGAATAAAGCTATTGAACAATGCACATTCATTTTTAGAAGCCTCAAAAAGTGTTTACATACTGCATGTAATTTTACTTATTTTAAAGTTATGAATTAAGCTTATTCATCTGTCATAGTTTGAATTATATCTTGATTGTCTATTTAATAAAAGCTGATTTTGGAGTTTGCTTAGATGACTCTTTGTTTCAAATAATCACTTGTAACTGTGAATCAGTTTATTCTAAACAATATTTGGTTCAAAGACTTTTGGTTGGCACTGTAAATGACTACTAGGTTCTTAAAAATAAATTTTAGCATGTTTACCTATATATACATATATAATATACATAATTAACAACCACAATGGTTAAGTAAGACAACAACCACCATAGTTAAGTAAGACAACAACCACAATAGTTAAGTAAGACAACAACCACAATAGTTAAGTAAGATAACAACCACAAAATAGTTAAGTAAGATAACAACCACAAAATAGTTAAGTAAGACAACAACCACAATAGTTAAGTAAGACAACAACCACCATAGTTAAGTAAGACAACAACCACAATAGTTAAGTAAGACAACAACCACAATAGTTAAGTAAGATAACAACCACAAAATAGTTAAGTAAGACAACAACCACAATAGTTAAGTTAGACAACAACCACAATAGGTAATTAAGACAACAACCACAATAGTTAAGTAAGACAACAACCACAATAGTTAAGTAAGATAACAACCACAAAATAGTTAAGTAAGACAACAACCACAATAGTTAAGTTAGACAACAACCACAATAGGTAATTAATACAACAACCACACTAGTTAAGTAAGACAACAACCACAATAGTTAAGTAAGACAATAACCACACTAGTTAAGTAAGACAACAACCACAATAGGTAATTAATACAACAACCACACTAGTTAAGTAAGACAACAACCACAATAGTTAAGTAAGACAATAACCACACTAGTTAAGTAAGACAACAACCACAATAGGTAATTAATACAACAACCACACTAGTTAAGTAAGACAACAACCACAATAGTTAAGTAAGACAATAACCACACTAGTTAAGTAAGACAACAACCACAATAGGTAATTAATACAACAACCACACTAGTTAAGTAAGACAACAACCACAATAGTTAAGTAAGACAATAACCACACTAGTTAAGTAAGACAACAACCACAATAGTTAAGTAAGACAACAACCACAATAGTTAAGTAAGACAACAACCACACTAGTTAAGTAAGACAACAACCACAATAGTTAAGTAAGACAACAACCACAATAGGTAATTACGACAACAACCACAATAGTTAAGTAAGACAATAACCACAATAGGTAAGTAAGACAACAACCACAATAGGTAATTACGACAACAACCACAATAGTTAAGTAAGACAATAACCACACTAGTTAAGTAAGACAACAACCACAATAGGTAATTACGACAACAACCACAATAGTTAAGTAATACAATAACCACAATAGGTAAGTAAGACAACAACCACAATAGGTAATTACGACAACAACCACAATAGTTAAGTAAGACAATAACCACAATAGGTAAGTAAGACAACAACCACAATAGTTAAGTAAGACAATAACCACACTAGTTAAGTAAGACAATAACCACAATAGTTAAGTAAGACAATAACCACAATAGGTAAGTAATACAACAACCACAATAGTTAAGTAAGACAATAACCACACTAGTTAAGTAAGACAATAACCACAATAGTTAAGTAAGACAATAACCACACTAGTTAAGTAAGACAACAACCACACTAGTTAAGTAAGACAACAACCACAATAGTTAAGTAAGACAATAACCACAAAATAGTTAAGTAGGACAACAACCACAAAATAGTTAAGTAGGACAACAACCACAAAATAGTTAAGTAAGACAATAACCACACTAGTTAAGTAAGACAATAACCACAATAGTTAAGTAAGACAATAACCACACTAGTTAAGTAGGACAACAACCACAATAGTTAAGTAAGACAATAACCACACTAGTTAAGTAAGACAACAACCACAATAGTTAAGTAAGACAATAACCACAATAGTTAAGTGAGCATATAACCACAAATTTAAGTAAGACAATATCCACAGTAGTTTTTTTTTACACAACCTGTGTCGCAGATCATTAATACAAAAAGTTTGCAGACATATTCCATTTAATGACTGTAGGCATACTGTTTGTGTTTTACTTCGCTTTTTGTTGGAAGAAAATGTACTTTAAATAACAGAATATTACAATTAATGTTTATTGAAGAATCAGTGGCTGTACTAGACTTTAAGTAGAAATAAATTGTTGTTGCATGCAGTCAACTTTTTTGAGCTTAACTTCTTGACTTTTCAAAGAAAATGAGAGTTTATGCCATCTGTGGCTCTTGCATTTGTGTTGGCATTGGAATGGGTGTTGGGTTGCTTGAGGAGTCTTAGTTTTCCCTTTAATGTGATATAAAACGTAATAAATTGGGCAAGTGCTGAAGATAATTTAAGAACTTAATGAGTCTAGTTAGAATTACTTTAATCACTTTTTAAAGACGTTTTAGAACATCTGAGTTGTGTTACAATACATTTTGTTATAGAAACAAGAATTGTAAAAATTATTACTACTCTTAATATGAATTTATTACAAGTTAATTACAATTTGTTGAAATAAATGTTAGTTATTAATCTGATTTGTAATAAAAACTATCATTTTGTTTTACAAAAACTGCTTGTAACAGACATTGTTTGGCATATGACCTGTTTAGAGCAATGATTGTCAAAAAAGATAACCTACCTTTCAATAAATCTTTCATTCAGCGGTTTAAGTTCTTTGATACATACTTTTTGATTGACCAACCCTTCTGTGTGCATTATATACATGTATTATTTATAGTTTAATCTGTTATTAGTTTATTTCTTTAGAATTATTGTTGTAAATCTTTTAAATCTTTATTTAGTTAATAATCTAGTTGTTTAAATAAAATACAAGCTATGGTATAATACAAAGTAGGACTAGAGCACTATGAAGTCATGTATCATTAATTTTATGTTAACATGAAAGACCATCTTAAAGTTTGATGTTAAGATATTCAACAATTTATTTATACCACTGTGCTGACGTCTAAAATTCGGGCAATTTGTGGCAGACTTGTGTTTTGTAGGGTCATGAAGTGTTTTAATTGATTTTTCTGCTTCTATTTGTTCATTATGGTTGCCTATTTATGGAAGACAAATTGACTGTTAGGAGAATTCTGGTTTTCTGTCATTTTTGTAAGAAAACCTCGGAGAGTTAGACAATGTATGCATGGACAGTATATTTTGATTTATGTTAATTTTAATTTTATACTGCAGAAGTGTACTAGACACAATTTACAGTGATGAAAATGATAATTAGATAGATTTAATTAAGTTTAAAAAATGATTTAAGAGTTTTATACTTATTTATATATACAACAAAGGCTTTACCATGCATTGTGTTATATGGGTTGTGTTATATATACTAAATTCATCACTGTGAAAAATGTTTGTTAACTAATTGAATAAAAAAGTTTCATGTGAAGTAGGATTCTTAAGTTCTCTACATGAAAGACATTGTTCTATAGAAAGTCAGGAACATAGCAGTTGAGGAAATTACACTTGTTGTCAACCTTGATTAACTTAGTGACCTAATCAGGATTTCATAGAGATTGATTGATTCAGACAATTAAAGCTAGAGTTCATATCTCTGATTTTACCCTTATAATAGGAGAGACAGGAAGTGTGGTGCTATGACTTCCTCTTAGATGATATTTTATGTATGTGTGAATTCTATGGATTACTTTTGTTGCCGACCATATCCACGTTGTATGCTAACTGTAGGCGTTTATTTCAACTACTATAATGTTCATGGTGGCTGTGATTGGAGTTAGCCAATAAAAGTTTCATTGATTGGAAATTGTAAAAAATGTAACTTAATGTACAATCAGCCATGATTCCATGCTGAAATTGTGATAAATTATTTGAGCAGCATGATAACAAGCTTTAATTAGTTAGTTTTTTGTATGCTAAGATAAATCATTTATTTTCATTCAACCACAACCATATAGAGTTTTCATTAAGACAAACGGCATGTATAAAATCCTCTCTCATTTTGATCTAGTACTCTAGTACAACTGAATTCAAGTTATTTCATACAGTGTTGTCAGACTGTGATTTTAATATTCTTGAGTAATCTTGTTTCAACTATTTTATACTGAGAGAGTATGCTGACATTTCCATGTAAGACATTCTGCTAGAGAGAGAGTTCCATTAAATATAGACATTTAGTTAAGTCTTTAAGTCATATAATATCTTCTCAGGAGACATATGGAATTTAGCTATTTCATTTATATTGCTTCAAATTTCAATTTTAAGTAATAGGCGGTTACAACTATTGCATAGACTCTCTCTAGTTGTGAAAACAGAATAAAGTATGGAAAGACCTTGATGGCTTTCTTATATTATTTCTCAGCTTGTCAACACTAAAGGGAAAAAAACGTTCTTCTGATTTTCTTATGCTTAGCAGTGTAATACAGAAAAATATTTGTCCTAATGTAGAAACTATTTTTTCTCTCAACATCAAGGGAAAATTTCCATGTAGTTATTATTTATATCTATATTTAGTGTGTTTTTCTTCCATTAAGTTTGTATAGCTCCTTGTGACTTTCTTACACTGATGGATTTTAAACAGTATTGACTTATGCTAATTTAACTTGAGAAATATCTTTCTTAAGTTTTTTTGTGATTTTATGGTTTTTTTGTGTGATTTACTGTGATTCATTGTGATTTTCTGTGTTTCAATACATTGCTTGTTTTATACATAAACTTTAATTCATTTTAAATAATTTGGAAATATGTCTTCAAGTCTATGGAAAATGTTGCTGAAGCAAAAACTACGTCCAATTAGTGACAAAATTCGAGGCAAATCGGATAAACCAAGGTAAGGAGATCATTGATTACGATGATAATTCAACATCGATTTTGAATGTTGTTTTTACTTGTAGAAAGTAAGACAATGTAACAGTTGTTTTTCAGACACTCTTTGTATGTTACAGTAGTTTTTTGTGTTTCTTATTTCAGCTCCTTTATTTTGTGTAAGCCGCCCAGCTAGCTCAGTAGCATGCAAGTCTACTGATCGAGGGGTCGTACGACCATTCTCTCTCCTACCAATGATTCTTAATTATGTAGGGCAGTTGTCAGTCACTGACAAAAGCGTGTGCTTAGTAGTTGGTTAGCAGCTAAATCCAGAGATTAAGCCTTTCTAGGAACAGTGAATAGAATGACTGACTGCCGTTATATGACCTATACAATGTGTTGCTACGGCGTTAAACCCAACAAAAACAAACAAATCCTTTATTTTGTAGAAATAGGTTCTTTGATTGTTGGTGTATTAATATTCCACACTACCCCTTTTTACCTTTTACCAATTACCTTTAAGGTTCCTCTAGTGCAATATCACTTTACTTCAATTGCACATGCACAGCTGAATGTAATAGTCTGCGATTTGCACAGTCCACTACTAAACATGGGGAAACACCCATGTATAAATGTGGAAATGGCACCTAAAACTCCATACACAACATTACTATGTTTTTAGTTAAAAAACATGGCTCCATGCAGACATTGTATGGTGTAAATTCACCTGCCATATTTTTCTGTAATACTGTAGTTACTAGGAGACATCTCCATCACTTTTGTAATACTGTAGACCACTTGAATATACATTGTATTGTTTTATGTTGTTGTTGTTTATTGAAATTGTTCTTTCTGTTATATCAAAACAAGGTTACATCTTCTCCTTGATTACTTGGTGTTTTGTTTATAGCTTGCTGAAATAAGCAATATTGATATAATTGCACATCTCTGGCATTTTCTGTTAAATTTGTAGTTGTTTTTCAGTTATAAACTACAAAAAAAATTGAATTTAGAGGTTGATTATAATCAAATTTATGAAAGGTTGAGCAGTATTATATTTAAAAAAAATTCTTTAATATCAGGCTTTGTTTGGTTAAGTTTGTATGACAAATGCTGAAATTTCTTGAAAAATGTTTAATTATGTGACATTAGAACTAATTTATTGGGATGTAACAATTTAAACTACATAGTTAAAACAAATAACGAAATCTTAATTGGAAAAGTAAAGTCATTAAAAGTAATTGCATTTTATTGTTTCATGTTGATGCATGTTATTTGACTTCACTGCATGCAGTATACATTTTTTTGACTAAGGCTCTTATCACGGGGGGGGGGGACACGTTTCTTTGATACTAAGATTGTTTCTTAGATTATGTTTAATGATATAATAAGTTTTGATCAAGTCGGTAAGCGACTAATAGCAGTTTGTGAAATCCGTTTGCAATATTCGATATGTCACGGTATTTATGACGAGGTTGTATCTCATGTCACAGTTTTCTGTCTATAGGGTCACAGATTTTTCCAAATACAAAACAAGTGTATGATCCACTCAATGCGTTGAATACAAAGCGTAAAAACGTAGCAAAACAAAAGTAAATTTTTAAAAATCGATAATGTTTCAAAATTGTACTTTTTTCAGGAACCATGTATTTTACTTGATATGCGTCGACATAAACTATCACGTACGTCAGTTAGGGTACCAGGCTTACATGAACCTAAAAAGGCTCACAGCCAATCAGAGACCATCATCAAGTTGACCCATCGAAAATATTGCCTCATTTCCTTTATGGATTGACTAATATTCGAATTTGATATTATTTGTAAGCACAAATTTTTAAGTTTTAATTTCAACTTACAGCATATTACAACTGCGATTACATACAGTTTTGCTTTCTTATACTTCTGTTTATTGTTTCTTAATTATACCTGCAGATAGTTTCACAAGAAATGTTGCGTAAATAAGAAAAAAGCTGGATCTATTTAATTCATTTTTATCAACTCCAGTGGTTGGAAATTGCACCAAAAATACTGTACATTAGTTGTTTCTGGAATTTGTATCCTGAGAATTGATTCATGTTTTTATTAGAATTCAAATACAAATTCATGTAATGGACTTATATCAAAATATTTCTTGTTAAATAATCAACTGGTACGCGTCATGGTTTGTTCATTCATGCAGATAATTGGAGTAACATGTTCAAATACGTGTTTCATTTACGATGACTGACATTTACAAGCACTTTACAATAATTACTGTCTACATATTTTCATGTTGAAATCTGGCAAGGCAATGTCACTCAATCCTATAAATAGGTTATTCATAATCAATTCTCATTCAATAGCCCCAAGCCCGTTTTTTTTGTTCATCATAACTTATGATTGTGAGTTATCCATGTACAGTACACCAATGTGAATAATCTCCGAGATGATCTCAGACGCATTTAACTATTTCAACCCCTGTAAAACATAACAGATCAGAACAAATAATCAGCTTGTCCAGGGACTAACTAAATAGCTGAAATAACAATAAGTCTGTTGATCAAACTTAAAGTTTACTGCATTTGATTCATGACATGTGCACTAATCAAAACTCAAAACAGTAATGTATGCAGCTCAACAAACATCTTCCTAACCAGTACTAGATCATTTTTGACACAAGCAGTTCCATACTTTTACATAAAAAGTCTTGGTCGGAGCTGGGCACGAATTCACAAAATTCTACTAGTCAGAGAATTCAAAGCTTGTAGAAACATTGATTATCTCCACAAGCAAAACAATAAAAGTTAACTTATAGTAAAACATAAACATAAGGCAAAAATGTACAAGTATACATGTATCCTTTACATGATTAATAAAACAAAAGTAATCATTCATTTACCAAAAGATGTTTAATAATAACTGTTGATAAACAAAAGGAGGTTAAAAGTCTTCATGTGAAGTAACAGAATTATCTATTTATTAAGAAACATATGATTACAAAACCATCATAAACAGAAACATTGTTGTATATTTAAACTGAAGGTTCCTTTGAACAGCTCTATAGTGCCTACTTGAATTACTACTTTATGTGGCCTGTATGGACATTTTTCATACGTTTCAGACGCTTTGTAAAGTTGTTATTGTTGTCAGAAACTTCAACATTTAGAGACACATGCAATTCATCTAGAAAACAATATCACAAGTATCACTGTGCAAAGTGGTGTCACTAGAACCTGAGTCAAGCTACTATAACGTTATCTTTGTCAAATGTGTATGTGAAAGAACATAGGACTCAGTAGCTTATATCAAGGGTTGTCTGCAAGACTGTAGTAAGTACATTGTATTAATGAGCAAGTTACTACAGTCTTGCCGGAAACCCTCGATATAATAATGCTTATCTATGAACACTTTTAGATGAATTGCTTATCTTCAGTTATAAGCTGGACATTCATGGACATTCAAGTTTGCACCTAGATGTTTCCGTTAAAACATCAACTTTCACTTGGGTTAATGTCAAAGCCTTTTGTCTTGTACGTCCTTGGTTTAAGTTTGCCATCATCGTTGAAAATCAAAATGGAAAACAGATCATATTGGATGAAATGAAGCCACGCCATGAACAGCTTCCGTTCAGAGGTAAACAACTCGGGACAACATCTACATCATGCTCGGGAAGCCTGAAAAAAATGAAAACTATCGTCAGTAATACTGTTACATTAACGCAAGTATTGTCATATAAACTGTGACATGACGGGAAAAATCCGTGACATCTAGGTTTTGCATTTTGGTTGATTATTCAATAAAAAAGACATTGATATGAGTTTAAAAATCATCACTTATCAAATATTACTTATCATTGGCTTCTTATCGATAGGAAAATACGTAACTACCTTTTTCTGTTCGTTAAGTTCTTCAGTGCTCGTCAAAAATCCGTAACACTATCGACAGGCATCAGTGACATAAGCTCAACAGAAATCCACTCACGTTGTGACGGAGTTGGGCCCCCGTGCTTATGATGAATTGGAATTTGATCAAAACCTCATCTAAAATTATCTGCCCCTCTGCTCACTTAAGATCTGGCTGTTTCATTATGAGGGTCACATTCATGCAACATTTTCTATTTAAATATTCATGATGCAATCATTATGTTTGATAACTTGTTTACATCATATACATCAAGCAATTTGAAAAAAGCTGTCCAATCACAGCCTGTGAATAATGCCGCTGTCAAATTAGCTTGCCAACCTCTGTCTATAAATAGAAATTTGGAATATATAATGCTATTAAAAGTATTTCGTGTAGATGAAAGCTATGCATTGATTGGTCGACATGAAAGGTCATCTCAACGTGACCCTCTGAACAACCATAAGGGATCCTATACGACAGTGGTCTATAGAATTTCCTGTTTACAGAGATTGGATGGACTGGCACAATTTGTCAAGTACACAAAACGTTGGAAAGTTAGGACAGGTTCAATCTTGGGGATCATACATTAAGAAGAAATAAATGTTTGAATACATTCAACAGTTTCCTTTTATTGAGAAAAATCTGTCAATTAAACTTCATCCTGGTAGTTTGGGAATTGTGAGGTTTTCTAGACTTGATTCCCTGTCAAATTATTTAAGTAATTTAATCTAAATGTGTTTGGGATTTTTAATTTCTCCTCCTAGGCATATAGATGCGTGCTATCACAAGTTGATCATGTGTTCTATGGATTTTTCTGGAAAAAAAGGGGTGAGCGAGTGAAGAAAAAAAAGAAAAAAAATCTAAATTCAGTTGCTTTATATTTATAATAAAGCAGTTAGGCCAAATTTTTATGAGCAAGTGAGGAAATCAAAATATTTTTTTGTAAAAATTAAGGTGTGAGTGAATCAATGGAACATAATTATCAACTTGTTGTGGCCTTAAATTCTGTTATGACTATCAGTGTTTTTTGATACTGTTGAGATCCACTAATTAAAATTGATGGTCTTAATCGCAGAAAAATCAATAATTAAATTTTTTCTTAATTTAATCATTTGGAACTTAAAGATTCCCAAAACATTGAATTATTTTGTTATAAACCTGATGGTCTTTACAGCAGAACTTTACTGTAGATTAGAAGCTACAAATGTGTGAAGTAAACACTTAGTAATTTATAGAAAATAAACAAGAGATGCATTTATTTGTAACCATTAAGGAGTGTGACATAATTAGCCTTGTATGGTGTTGTTTTGTTTGTAGATAAACAGTGAAGATGTAAACTTAATTGACAAACAATGATTCTTATTGTTAGGGCTGTCACGATATACAATATACCGGTATATTGCAATACACAGCTTCGACAATACATATCGGTTCAAATTTAATGTACCAGTATTTTGCGATTATTTTTATTTGATAGGAAAATGGTTTCCTTCACGAAATGAGAGAACGAAACTTCAGTTTTTCCATCGTTCATTCAATCTAAGCTTAAGTTACAAGAACTCTAACTGAATGGGACTCGTTCGATTGGGTTTTACAACATATATTACAGTCCTAAATGACCGTACAGACTTAATGAAGCTAGATTCTATCGGTCGCTGCATGTAAGATTTGCAATGCTTCTTTCAAATACAGTGGAGGCATAAGAAACCTAAAACCCACTATATATTATTGTGGTAGGTATCCTGATACCCTGCTAGCGTATTATAATAAATTGCGATACGCTTCTGGCGTATCGTTACAGCCCTACTTATTGTTAATTAAGTACTATTACTGAGGATTGAATAATGTATTGTAAATAGATAACTAGAAAAACTTAATTTTAATCTTAATGATACCAAGACAAGGCAGAAATAGAGATGACTGTAGCCAGGTAGTAAAATCCTGGGAGTTTGGAATCTTGAGGTACTGGATTAAATTTTGTTTCTCAGCCCTGGCAAGCTATTTACCTTTCCATTATAGTATAATTTTAATTATACTTCTTAAAAGAAGATGTTGTTGGCTTCCCAGAAAACTTTTCCTTTTCAGCATGCTACAGTGACAAGTCTTCAGTCTTACTTGAATTATGAAAATCATATTAAATTTATGTAGGGTGTTTGCAAAAAGTATAAGACTAATGTGTTGGAGATGTGATTTGCTGCAAATAGTATTCACTTTTCTACCTAGCATTTCATAGGTATCATGTAAATCTGATCAGACGCGTATCTAGGACCATTTTGAGGTTACATAATAATGCTAGGGTGTCCGGGGGCATGTCCCCGAAAATTTGTTTTCACAACATTGGCTAAGATGCATTTTGGTGATACTTTGGCCATTGGTTGTATGCTAATTAGACAACAGAAATACCCTTCATTCCATTCTATTTTTATGAAATCTGCCATTTCATAGGGGCAAATAAAAAGTGAACATTTTGAATTTAATATAACACTGTGTTAACATGATCGCATTTTAAAAACAATAGAAACTGTATCAAACATAATAACCTCAGAGAAAGTGTATGCAGATGAATAACATTGCTAATCATGGTTTTAATCAACACATTATTTTCCTTGTTGAAATCAGTCAAATGCTACTCAACATTCAAACATTAAAAATGAGCGGAAGGCTGAATCTTTACAGTTTTCTTCTTCCAACTGTAACATTTGTGATATCATAGTCATGTGGTATTGTCACCGTCATTACTTTCTGCTTCCACCCATGTATAAGAACCTCCAGTGGGTTTTAATTGTAAATTGATCTAAGATTCATAGTCTACCACTATAATAGTTAACTGTTGATTTAGTGTTGTGTTAGAACTGATTCTCTCTATTTATTGGTTTATTATGTGTGAATGGCACAATTAAGAGACTTTTCTTTCTCTAATATTCCATTTATTGTCAATAAAGCATTTTATTGTCTCACACAAAATATAAGTTTACTCATATTCTCTGATTTTATTGTCTGTTCAAGTTACATTTTATCTTATTGAAAATCTCTTGTGTATTTCATCTTACTTGTTTCAATTCACAGAAAATAATAATTATATGTAAAATCAGGTTTCAAATTTGACCTTTATAATGTATATTAAATACTAGACAACAGTCATATGATCAAATCAAGTAAGTTATTTTTTTCTATTAGAAAGATGCCCAAGTTTTCAATGCTCTGGTTGACTAAAAAGAAATTCTCTGCTATGGACATTAAACTCTGTACTGTGACCCATTTAGAGTGTAACTTGGCGTTGGCCTATTTTGTCTTGTGTAACTGGGCTATAACCCAGTTAGTCTTAATTGTATCTGGGCTATGACCCGGTTAGTCTTGTGTGACTGGGGTATGACGTGGTTAGTCTTGTGTAACTGGGTTATGACCCAGTTAGTCTTGTGTGACTGGGTTATGACCCAGTTAGTCTTATATAACTGGGGTATGACCCAGTTAGTCTTATTTAACTGGGCTATGACCCAGTTAGTCTTGAGTAACTGGGCTATGACCCATTTAGAGTGTAGCTAGGCTAGAACCCAGCAGGTGGGAACTCAGCAAAATACCTAGTTTTTCTCAACTGTCAAAAATAGCTTATACTGTTTCCCTCAATGATTTCTCTAGCGTTTTATTTACAGTAATACCTTAAGAGCATAATGTCCCTTCAGCAGGTAGATCTCATAATTATTTAATCTATAGTTAGACTTTAAAGTCCTTATATGCTTTTACAACTATTTTACTATGTTGGATCCCTTCCTTAAGGTTTTCATTTATTGAAGACATACACAAAACCCTGAAGAAATATATTCTAGATTCAATGAATATTTGCTCTTATCCCTGTACAAAAATTTGTCTCGTATATTGAAAATTTAAAATGTTTTTTGCTTTTAAAAAAGCTGCTGCAAGCTACCAAGCAAAAAAGTATTTTAGAAACTAAAAAGTATAACACATTATACAGAGACTAAAATAGGAGAGAATTTTAATATTATATTTGAGTATATCTAAAGCTGTGTAATGTTTCTATGAATAATTAATGTTTTATATAAATCTATGTTTTATGTGATGTATTAACTTTCCTTGTAGCTTTTTACATTCTTTGTGGTTTCTTTTCTCATAGTTCTGATCATAGGTTTTCTATGTGGTTTTATAATAAAGGTGAATACAATGAATTTTAATATTCTGTGGAATTTTTGAGATTATTCATGAGTTTTGTTATGTAAAAAAGATGAAAAATGAAAGTTTTTTCTATGTAATTACAACAGCACTCTGAGACCGAGTTCAAGGCAGAGAGAATTACATCATCTTAATCTGACATTTTTGTCCTTGCTCCTGGTTATTACCCCCATGATTATAAATCCCATGATCAGATATCAGTTTTGTTATCAAAATGTTTTAGCTCTAGTACTCTGATAGAGCTATTGTGGCTGGTTTGAATGTTTGGTGTTGTTGTCCTTGCTCCAGGTCATTCAGCTAGAAAATGAGTGCCGTGATTGGAACTCAGTGCTATGAAACTAATTATTAAATAAGATTATTAAATATATTTTTTAATTCTGCATATAGCTCTTACTGGATTTCTGTTTCTAATTCACAGTGTATTTGTTAAGCTTCTTTGTGACTGTAATGTGGGTTTCTGTCATCAAGGTTGTTGTTACAGTGTTGTAAATGTTACAAATTAGTTTACTTGTGTCTTTGAGGAAAACTGTCTGACGCCCTTACATACCAAGCTAAACTTTTTATATCACAAAATCATATTAAATTCAAATTTGAAAATTTAACAATATAATACACATATATCACAAATTGAAACCTACTGTCCGCAATTTCTCTCTTGTAGTATTGATCTACCGATATCTGTGTGAAGTGGTATTTTTTTTATTATTAGATATACCTTAACAGAGTATGTGAACCCATAAAAACAGATGATGCTTTTAAGAACATTTTTCTCTATTTTTCAGCTGACATTATCTCGTAAAGCTTTTACCTTCACTAGAAATCATTGTAAGAGAAAATGTATCATCATGACTATTAGATGTATTAGTCTACTTAGTTGTCGTACCAGAAATCTTTATACATAAAGTCTCATTGCTAAATTACAAGAGGCATTATATTATAGATAATTAATTTTACAATACCACTTGACTATGACATCACAAATGCTACAGTTTAAAGAAGATAACTGTGATAAATCAGCCTCAGCTCAAAGTTTTAAAGAGCTGTAAGTTCTTGTCAGATTTCAGGATGTTTGCAAAAAGTATAAAAATGGCCTTGGAGACGTGATGCGCAGCAAACAGTATACATATTTCTTGTAAGCCTCATGTTAGTATTGTGTAAATCTGACATGAATTAAAATACTTACAGCTCTTTAAAACTTTAGGTTGAGACAGATTATGACATTATTGTCACATTTACATAGTTTATAACTGCTCCAGGTGGGACTTGACCTGTACCCCCTTCGCGGAAACTAGATTCAAAATCCCGGCATGCTGCCTTAATGTGCTTGCAGCTAAGGATCTGAGTTATGGCCAGGGACCAGGAAATCGCCGGTTTTTCGGTTTTCGGACCGATTTTTTCAGTTTGGACCGATTGAGATTTCAAAATCCTTAAAAAAATCGGTCCGGGAAAAAATCGCTAATTTTGACCTCAAACCATTAATTTCCATAATTTTCAAGAAAACGTATCGATAAAATATTATCAAACAACTATCAGTTGCTAAAACCCACTGTTTACTGATGTAATATCCTGCTTAATTGTCCACAGGTTACACATCAAGGACCCTGTATAACGTATCCATGGTTACAGGTATCATGTGGGGTTGAGGCAGTGATATTTTCATTCTGTACACTAACGGTCTGAGTGATATCTTCACCGTCTATTTATAGAATGTGATTTTTTTCTTGATCGAGCACAGCAAGGTACGCTTGATTTGCACTCGATTAATTTGAAGAACAGCAGAAGAATATGTTCTTACTTAATCGTGTCCATCGAACCGATTACGTTTTTCAATCGGTCTGTTAGAAACCTGTAAACTTGTAAAAAACAATAATCTTTTATAAAGAATGTTTTATGAATAATTAAAGAAAACAATTTAACTGCTTTTGTTGTCAATTCCTGATTGATGTATTCGTTTAATCTTTAATTTGTTTGACTTGATTCATGATTTATTTTTACGTATTAAATTGAGGTGTGAATAATAAGAAATTATCTTAGGTTATGTATCTACGCAAATTCTTATTAATCGAAGGTACAGTTGTTGGTGATCAAAATTCAACCCTCTCTTCTCCCTTCTTTGGTAAACAAAATTAATGATTACTATTAAATTCCAAATTCAACGAAAATAATTTTCAAAACGAACAGTTTTGTCATTAAACTATCTATAAATGGTGTACTATGCACGATTTGATAATCTTTTGTGTTAAAAGAAACCGCTTGAACCATTGTGATGAGATGTTACACATTTTCGAGACCCACGCTAGATCGTCACTTCGTATGAGAAACGTTTTAATATACGTGTGTAATTAAAAAAGCTGATCATTATTTTACGTTTTCTTTCTTAATTTAGCGAACGACGCTTAAATGCGAGACATTTACTTTGGACCCGTTTTTCTGCGCATGCGCAGTTAAAATAATTTCCCCACATGACGGAGTTTTCCAACAACATTAGAACTAGATGAAACGGCCTTTTTTCAAGTTCTGTTTATTGAACGACCGACGATTGCGGGGAGTAATTTCGGAAACCACGCTTTTATGCTAGATAGAAGTTAAGTTTTGTAAAAAATTAAACAAACAATGCCAATGTATCGTATGCCTTCCTAATAAAAGGGAGCAAAAAATAAGTACTAACATGGTCGTGAATAAAGTACAGTAAACGGTCGGGTCCGTACGGTACACGTTAAAACCCGTATCCGGTACTCGGACGGCTTTGGACCGATTGACTCCGGCGAATTTCCTGGTCCCTGACCTGGTTATGGCTATAGTCAATATTTACAATTTAGTATTCGTATATCATTGTGTGATTTCATATGATTTCGGCTGCCATACCTAATTAGGTTGCATCGTATTCTTTATTTCATTTATACAATTTCTAGAACTTAGAAGATTTAAGTCATATCAGACATTAATTTGTTACCATTTATGAAAATCTTACTTGTGACAGATTTTTCATGTTATATATTATAAAAAATGTCATATATCTAGGCTTCTTAATGTCACTTTGTCTATATCAGAGCAATTTTAGGGTTACCCTTAAGGCTGTAGTAGATGCATTGCATTAAAAAGCAAGTTACTATAGTCTTTCAGGCAACCCTGGAATAATAAGATTAGATCTGCTTGAGACATACTTGGTATATTGTGATCTAAGTCTATGATATTTGTATATACATCAAGAAACACTTTGAAGTCAGTGCAAAACTAGTCTTAACTATATGTTAAAGGAATTGCAAGGCAAAAGTTCAACTTCATATTTCCTGATTTTGAATTATATTTTTTATAACTGTGAATGCAACAGACACACTGTTATATTACTTTGCAAAATATTTCTTTATTTTCTCGTAATATTTGGGGTGTTTCCTAAACTAGACCCACGTGGGTCAGGTTAGCTAAAAAAAGATTAGTGTTAAAATATGCATTTACTGATAAGAAGATACTAGAGCTTGTCATAGTGCAACATTAGTATAATTCTATTAAAAATTTATCATAACCGCCTAAGAGTGTTGAAAAGACAAGAAGAGATCAATGAAAATGTTTAATTTTAGTACTTGAGTGTTGAAAAGACAAGAAGAGATCAATGAAAATGTTTAATTTCAGCAAGTACTACGTATAACAAATCTATAAATAGCTTGGTGATTCCCTCAGTATTCTACTTTTGTTTTCAACAATGTGTATACCACATGTTTAAATTCGTTCCTTTGAATGTTATAAGTGACAAATGTTATTTGTAAGTGATTTCTTACGTTCTTAATACTGTTTCTAAACTTGGTTCTATACTTTTGGCACAGTCATTTGCCTGTATATCCCTTTAATAGAGAATGTTGTAGAGACTAGTTTTTGCCCTGGCCCATCATTATAAAACTGTCTTTGAATGGTTTACTACACTTGATGGGTAAGTGCAATACTAGTCTGACTATGATGCACATAAAGAAGGATGTAGACTGGTATTGCACTCATCCCATCACTATTAAATTGTCTTTGAATGGTTTACTACACTTGAGACAGGAATCTCCTTGTCTTGACCTGACATAATGCTCTTATAGTGTAAATTAAGCGGAATATTACCCTATAGAAATGACTTGTCTATTTACCGTGGTCACTGTCTTGATTGTACGTTATGTATGGAACATAGCATGGAAGATGATATCAACTTTTATTTATAATTACTGTGACTCACCATTGCATCCTGGAACACATTGATTTTAGTCTTATTGAGTTGGTCATTTTGTCAAGGCATTTGGAGGGACCTAATGGTTGTGCACAGGTTCATTGAGGCATGGTTTTGTCACGGCATTTGAAGGACCTAATGGTTGTACACAGGTACTTTGAGGGACATAAGGTTTTGTCAAGGCATTTAGAGGGACCTAATGGTTGGGTTCAGGCATTTAGAGGGACTTAAGGTTTTGGCAAGGCATTTTGAGGGACCTAATGGTTGGGTTCAGGCATTTAGATAGGACTTAAGGTTTTGGCAAGGCATTTGGATGGACCTAATGGTTGGGTTCAGGCATTTAGATGGGACTTAAGGTTTTGGCAAGGCATTTGGATAGACCTAATGGTTGGGTTCAGGCATTTAGATGGGACTTAAGGTTTTGGCAAGGCATTTTGAGGAATGTAATGGTTGGGTTTAAGCACTTAGAGGATCTAGGGTTTTGTCAAGGCACTTATAGGGAAAAGTGCTTGTCCAGACAACATCTTCTGTAACCCAAGGTATTCTTTTGTCAAGGATAATATTTATTACATTAGTACTGTGCGTTCTTCCAAAGATGGCCTGACTGTAGACATGATAGACTACAATAAACGGTAGAAATAGTGTTTCGTTGATTATTGCAATCCTTACGAAGCAATTGTAAAGTAAACACACCTAGGGTCAGTATCATATTGTATTACATTTCTAAGATAAATTTGTTAAGACTATACAAGGATTTACCATATTATAGGCCACAAGGTAACGGAAAGTTTTCTGACCCCTAACAAGAAATGATAAACCATTCCTGACACATGTATTAGTCAATATTTCCTGGCACATTGTACTTTAAATTCCTTGTTCAAACTTGTAATATTCTTATAGGCTTAGTTTGTTGTATAATTCTTGATTCAATGTAACAGTGATGTGTCAAGGAAAACATGAGGAAAAGCTTGAATTTTAATTCAGCTAATACGATTAATTATTCTTCCATTGCATGTTTCTGAAAGTATTAATCAAGAAGTGTTCTGCATGCTTTTAGGCCATGCTATAAGTTTTTTACCAGTATGGTAATATTCTCTGTTTAAATCAAAGTATTGAAATACAGAAAGACTTTCGTGCACATTGAAACCTAACAAATCCATACTAATGATTACTCCTTATGCATTAGATTCAAGTACAAATCGAGCAGGGCAAAAATTGTGGGCGAAGTGTTTATTCTACCCTTTATTACTGGTAAACATTATAAAGATTTTATTTTCCTCTTCTTGCCATACACAATCTTGCAGTACAGTTTTCCCCATCAAACTTTGCATACAAATTCTGTAAGTTGATAAGTGTAGTTAAATATGATAAATATGGTACAATACTGTAAAACAACTTTAACTTAACATAATACAATGAATCACCTAAAATAATACAATGAATCACCTAAAATAATACAATGAATGACCGCAGTATCATAACATTAAACAGCTACAGACAATAACAATATACATGTATTTGACTACGCTCTTCCACACGCTTATCAATATAAGTAAACACCTGTCACTGATCGAGTCAGATGAGGAAACTTCTTATATTGCCTAGAAATTGACTGCATAGCAAATCAGAGACACATGTATCACTCCGCAGGTTAAACTGGTCAGGCATTTTTGTCAATAGTTTTTGTTTTGCGGTATAACTTAAGCCTTTCAGCGAAATTGCCTAAAGTCTAAAAATATTTTCATGTCAAGTTACAGCTAGCTATTTTACCTATAATTTTAAGCACTCCCTGTAAGAGCTTAAAGACATTTCATACTGTAAGAAAAGAAGGCTATAACTCATTATACTAACCTATCTGAGATTCTCTTGTATTTCTCTGATATTGTCTCATAGTACATTCAATAGATTTATTCCTTAGAAACAAAACCATACAATGTTCATACATGATGTACTAGGGAACCCTCATAACGTGGAGCGTCATGTGCGTCATAGTACAGTAAAAAATAATGTCTAAAACTCTTGATTTTTTCTTCCTGCAATCTTGATTTCCTGTGTTTTTGGTTACATAATGGAAATCTTATAAACATGGAAATATTACTGTACATGCTGAACATGCTGAAGATTTCCTTAATACATGTGTCTGACACTCAGAAATGGTTGTCATTGATAATAAGATCATGGGTAAATGTTTTTTTGGTAGTTACTGTCTTGAAATTGCATGTATAGTTGTGTTTCCAAAATCACCATTATCTTTATGATTATTTTTGTTTTTGATAGAAAATTACATATATTATTATTTAGCTGCCCAGCTAGCTCAGTTGGTAGCATGCAAGTCTACTGACCGAGGGGTCATGGGTTCGATTCCCAGGCAGGGCATACTTTCATGGAGCTTGGTTATGAAATTATTTTTTCAAATTCTCCTTCCTACCAATGATTCTTAATTATGTAGGGCAGTTGTCAGTCACTGACAAAAGTATGTGCTTAGTAGTTGGTTAACAGCTGAATCCAGAGATTTATCCTTTCCAGGAACAGTGAGTAGGTTGACTGACGGTCGTAATATGACCTATACAATGTGTTGCTACGGCATTAAAACCCAACAAAAAAAACAACAACATATATTATTAACAGATATAATAATTATGTTATGGCTGTGTGGAAGGTCCTTGTTTGTTTACTGTTGTTGTTCCTGATATTTTTTTCCACTCTCCTTTCTTGCTACTTCTGCCATTGTGTGATACATATATTTCAAATTATTGCCATCTTTAATTATTTACATTGGCAAGATCAAAATTCAAACTCATACTAACTTTAAGTCTGATATGTGGCCCTGGGGCCTGTATTATAAAGAGTCTTACAACTGATTTTAGTCATAAATTCTTCTATATTGTATTGTAAAATTGTTGTAAGATTTTTGATTGCTGCTCCAGATGTTAGATTATTTTATTTATCCTTATACATGAACTCAAACTGTTCTAAATTTGTAGAGGAGAGTATTTATTATTCAATTTGTCAATTTTACTGTGAAAATATTATCAAATCAGTCTGATGAGACTTCCTAATCAATATCATAACTATAAATTAAATTTTGTCTAAAACTACTGGTTTTCATGTAGATTAAAGTTACTCTGAGCTTTAAAGAATCTAAAGCCATATTTATAGCATTGTAAATTAAATATAGTTATTAAGAGTTTATAATGAATTCATGATAATAGTATAATTAATTTGTGACAATGCAATTAGTATTGGTTAATGAAATTATCAGTTAAAATGGCTACATGTTTTATAAAACAATCTGATTGGTTAGAAATTGTGAATTCTATTCCTCAGAGATCTGCTTTGTTTTATGTATCGTCTTCTCTCTCTTTAAGCTAGATTTTATTGCTGACAGGAATACAAGAAGTCATGTATCTCTCCATTTCTATGGTGATAAAATTAAATTAGTATGGTGTCTGGGTCTAAAATTATAGTAAATAGAATGTTATTAAGATACTTTTATCTTATATCAGAGCACTTCCTTTCACGATGATTGAGTAATTATTTCGGTCAGTAAATACTTATATGTTCTTGACAAAGATTGAATTGTTTTACATGTAATGTAGTCCGGTGTATGATGCATAGGGCTGTCACGATACACCAGATGTGTATCGCGATACATTGCAATACGCTACCACAGTATCATAATACCTACCACGATATATTGTGAGGTTTTTGATGTTTGTTATGCCTCCACTGTACTTAACAGAAACATTGCAAATTTTACATGCAGCGACTGATAGAATCTAGCTTCTTTAAGTCTATACGGTCATTTAGGACTGTGATATATATATTGTACAAACTAATCGAGCAAGTCCCATTCAGTTGAAATTCTTGTATCTTAAGCTTAGATTGAATGAATAATGGAAAAACTGAAGTTTCACTTCTCCCATTTTTTGAATGGAACCATTTTCTTATGAAATAAAAAAAACACCAAATACCTGTATGTTAAATTCCTACTGGGGTACATATTCCCACAGCTGTGTATTGCAATATTCCAGTATACCAGTATATCGTGACAGCCCTAATGATGCATATATGTAACTGTATTAAACTTGACAGATAAAAGTTTCAAGTTACCCTTCTCTTTGCCTGAAAATGGTTTGTTAAAGTCTAGCTGTTGTAAAATAATCTTTTTTATAGAGTTTATTGAACTACACAGACTTATACTGATGAGTAAACTAGTCTCCGTTCTTCTCTATTTACAAGTAGTTAAATGGTTGGCACTTAACTAGTCTACATCATTCTTTATTTACTAGTAGTTTAGACTAGTTTTGAGCTGACCCATTGAAACATATTCAGTGCCATCCATAATTACCTTAACACTTTTGTAACTGTATCATTTGTTTAAATTTTTACCAATACTTGATAGATTAAAAACATATTTCCATATACACTTTCATGTACATGTATAACAATTACAATTGTATAAAGTATCATTACTCTTCTTCAAATGTTCCGATCTATTATAACTTTACCAATGCATAAATACATCTGAAATAAGGTTTGTGTTAATGAAAAACTAGCTTTTTTAAAAGTGTAAAGGTAATTTTGTATGGCACTGTATGTGGCAAGTTACTGAAGAATATTCCTACCTAGCACTAAGCTGTCTGTTACACTTCTTTCACCAAAAGAAATGAATTTGTGATATGAAATGGAGAGTACTAAAGGACAAAGCACTAGATAGTGGTTTCTTCAGGAAATTGGCCAATGGTCTTGTTTGTAATAGATAATGGCATTAAAGTCAACTTGTTTTAGAAATACATTAACCATTAAATCTCCAGCATATCACCTCATTTGACTACTAATGAAAGGTCTTCTAATATTAAGCTCTAATTACCCAGTCATTTTCATGAGGGAACTGATCCATTGCATTTTAAAGTAGCAATTTAAGTCGTCTAAGAATTTTAAGTCGTCAAAATGTTCCAAACATTACAACATCAATGTGTCTGTACCGTCAGATTATTGACATGAAATTCAATTATACTCAGAATGCATGAACCATATTGTACAAATAGATTAGCTAATATTAGATTTAGATTGTTCTCCTTGGCATTGTTTTATTGACATGTTTTATCCCTAACCTTTCAAGTTATCTGCTAGAAATCTCAAATATTGATAAATCTATCATCTTAAATCTCATCTGAAATCTTGTTTGAAATCTCGCTTTTGGTGTAAACAATGTTTACTTGTATTGTCACCATGTGAAGGATGTAGCTGTCAACTCATTCTATGTATTACACTACATTTTCTGCTTGAAAATTTAATTCTGGATATTTTCTTATGATTTCTAAATCAAATTAATTTTCAACTGTTTGTAATACAATTTTATTATTCTTGGCTTTTATAATATTGATTATAGTATCATTGTAGTGTAATGTAAATATCAGACAACTCTGCAGCGTGTTCAGTTACCCTGAACGTTCCAAAACGCTCCGTAACGGAAGTGTCCGAACAACTCAACCCAAAGACAACTCAACCCGAGACAACTCAATCCCTACTAACAGATTGAGTTGTCCCAACTTTGAGTTGAGTTATGCACAGGAGTTGTCTTCGGGTTGAGTTCTTCCATACCCGTAACGTTAGCTAACAGTCGTTACTAAACACGCAGTTGGTATTAGTTTGAAAAAGTATATTTAAGTTTGGAACTCAATATCTTGGGGTTTTTCCACCTGGACTGATGAGGTTCAAACAGCATGTTTTACACATTATTGCTGGAAATTATGAAACAATTAGTTAATTCTATT
Organism: Mactra quadrangularis; assembly: GCA_025267735.1. Lineage (NCBI taxonomy): Eukaryota > Metazoa > Mollusca > Bivalvia > Venerida > Mactridae > Mactra > Mactra quadrangularis. The sequence goes on along the minus strand of CM046307.1, from coordinate 39,579,552 downwards.
GTTTTGTGGACAAAATGGTAAATACAAGCATAAAACATGTACAAAAATGTATCTATTTCTAATGTGTTATCTAATATTTTCTTAGCTTACTGCTTTAACTCAAAAAAGGGAGATAATGAATACTTGACTTCTTTATTTTACAATATGGTAATATGTTCTGAAGATTTGTCTCCCTTTTTTTCTCTTTTAACTCATTGTATGCGTTTGAGATTCCTGTGACGGAAAAAAAATAATTCTAAAGCATAGACTAAATGACTTTGATGCCAATTTTGGTAATTTTGACTTGTCTCCAGTGGTCACCTATTTATATGTTTAATGATTCGTTTTTGTCTGCAACCATATTATACCAGTATTATAAAGCCTATAGGGGTCATAATTGGTATGTGCAATAACATTAGAATAACTAAATAAGTACTATAAAATATTGCTCAGATGATAAACTACACTCCTGTGGTTAATGTCTCTATTGTGTTAATGGCCTTATATCAAATAAGTCTAAAAACATCTAGAGTTGGAAAACATAAGGCCTAACCAATAGAGCTAGCTATCAAGGGTTTTGGGAACCCTCTTGTTTTTTAAAGATTTTGTCTGTCTTCATTTGTCATGTTAATAACTGAAGTCAGTGAACACATAATCTGATCATTGTATTTTTTGTCCATTGAGACATTTAAATTCAGAAAATTCCTAATGAGGTGAATTTATTCAGAATTTTATCAGATTTTGACAGTGTTAGGAAATGTCATCCCTCTGGGTGTAAAATGCTTGAAAAACTGTCAGTAGTAAATTGATTGATGTGTATTAACTTAATTAGAAATGATGCCTTTGTAATTCTACATGCAAAAATTTGATATCAACTAGTCTCTGCAAATCTAAGAATTTAATTGTTCTTTTTATTTGTTTGGAGTCTTCAAAATTGTTAGTTCATAAAATGGTAATCCCAGGCAATCTAATCAAAACCGGATCTAAAATTCTCCGTTCACCTACTCGCTAATTGAAGATCTGGCTGTTTCATTATGACGCAATCATTATGTTTAGTAACTTATTTACATCGTCTACCCAACGCAATTTGAAAAGAGCCATCCATTCACAGCCTGTAGATAACACCACCGTCAAATCAGCTTGGAAACTTCAATCTAAAAGTAAAAAATATGTAATTGAGTTGCTATTGGTAGTGTTTTGTCTAGATGAAAGCTAAGCATTGGTTGGTTAACACAAAGGTCATGTCAACAAAACCCTCAGAGTGATGATAAGAGATTCTACAATAGGGGTCTATAGGATATCTGTTTAAGGAGATTGCTACATAACCTAGCAATACTTCTTCCTTTACTGTAACTTTTTAAACAATTTGATGGGTCAGTGCAAAACTTGTCTTGGACTACATGCAAAAAAAAGGATATGGCCTTATAGGTCTGTCATGATACGCCATTAGCATATAACAATATACTGCAATATGCTGGCACTGTATCGCGATACGTACCACAATAAATTGTGGGCTTTTATTAGATTTGTTGTGCCTCCGCTATATTTAACAGAAACAATGCAAATTTTACATGCTGCTACTGATAGAATCTAGCCTCTTTAAGTATTTAGGGTCATTTAGGACTGTGACTCAAATCGGTTAAATTTTTGTAACTTAAGGTTAGATTGAATAAAAAATGAAAAAACTGAGGAGGTTTCGCTACTTTTATTTTGCGAAGGAAAGAATATTCCAATGACATAAACAATATCGCCAAATACCAGTTCATTAAAATTGTAACGCTGTACGTATTGCCGCAGCTGCATATTGCAATATACTAGTTTACTGGTATATCGTGACAGCCCTAATGACCATGTTTTGTTTTGACCCATCAACTTACAATGCAACAAATCAAGTGAGTCATAATTTCAGACAAAACTGTTACTCTTATGTGAACTAAGCATTTTATTTGATTAATGATAATAGTGACGTCATTGTTCAGTTATTGCATCATATTTCCCCCGACAAAACATTGACTTGTTCCGTTTATCAGGCAAATGTGTCTCATTACGTGAGATGATAATTTTGTTTTGTGGTATATTAATGTGTTTGTAGAGACATCACAAACTGTCTTAACATATCTGATGTCATATTTCCATGCCACTTGAGAAATAATGAAGAGCTATTGTCTCTCTTTTCTGGAAATATTGATTTTGTCTGTTTGAAAAATTGTCTTTGCCATTTCAATTTTTTTTTGAAAACATAATTTTTACCATACATCTTAGAATTGTGATTGATTTCTGTGTAATGTTCATGGAGCCAGTGCTATAAGATGTCTGAGATATTCCATTATCGTTAGTCTACCATTGTTCTGGTATTCTTTGATCATTCATGCTTTGATGGAATGAACTGTATGGTGCACACTGATTGACAGGATATTGCTAATTGTGATTGCTTGGGCTGTTGGAGCATGTCCTTTTTATGAGTTTTTTTATGTCTGCAAAGTTGAACCAGTCAATATTTTATATTTTCTAGAGCACTTGCATGTTATCCTATCCATTTAGGTTTGGTGTTAGGGTTAACTGCACCCATTGACTGAAAACTTGTTCAAGCAATAAGTGAGGGCTGTGCAACCCCTTTTGACCCTGAGGACTGATTAAATTGAAGCTCTACCTTCCTAATATAACTTAAGTAGACTAAGAAAGGCTTGTAGAAAAAAATGTCAATTTTATATGAAGGAACTTTCCTTCTGTGAAAATCAGTCTAATCCTGATAAAAAAAGTTTACTTTAATTGAAAAGCTGAGTCATTTAGAAGAGGGGCATGTAAATTAGCCATGGGTGGTAAAGGGTTGGTTCATGAAAACTTAAGGCAGATTTCGTCTTGCTAGTTGTAGGATCATTGTTGGTAAAAAAATGAGATTATTTCAATGATGTGACATGATTCATTTACAATGTCTTAAAGTTCTAGTTTTTGTGTCTCAACTTGTTTGACAGATGAAGTTCTATATGCTAAACTTGTAATATTATTTATCATTTTACTCTGCTCAATAAACTTACGGCGCTACAACTTTGACATATTAGCTTCATTTCTCTGTCCTTTCTATCTAATATATTTACTACTCAATCAAGTTTTTTTTTTAAAAATCCAGACTTTATTATCATTATGTTATAGTGATTGCATTTTATTTGTTTTATTTACAGAACTAATTATTTGATAAACATTATCAGTCTTTACAGTGCTTTGATTGTCATTCCTTGAAGACCAGTTAATGTCATTAATTTTAATTAGTATTGTTCTTAGAGAAATAAACAATATTGATGAATTTATTGTAGTTCAAAGAATAAATACTGTCTTATGCTCAAAATAAATGATGAGGAACACATCTAGTAAAAAGCGGACCCCGGAAGTAAATATAAATATGCGTGCGCAGCGTGCTGTTTTTATGAGCAGACGCGCGAAGTCAAGTGCCGCTAATTTTCTGTTATTATGGGGGCTGCTGCCCCCACCCCCCGCTGATATGGAAAAATGGATAACAAAAAAGCATTTTAAAATAGTTATCGAAAAAAATTCATTTAAGAAAGGAACAAAAACAGCATCGGTAAAAAAAATGGCGTCCAAAATTTGTAAGCAACGCAACGTCCCAGCATGCGCAATAGCTTTAGTTAGAATGCAGGGTCCGCTAATCTAGATTCTATCAAAATGATGATAAAATCTGTATTTTATGGAAAGGAACTACGGTGCTCCCAAAAATTTTATGGTTCAAGAGACTACTGCTTCATCACAGGAACTAAAATATAGTGATTAACCAATGCAAAATTAGTCCACCCTTCTGTACATTTATGTTGTTAGACTAGTTTTGCACTGACCCATTCATATAGTCAACAAATATAATAGCCCATTTTTTTTTCAACTGTCAAAGTTTGAATAATTTCACGGTGGATGATTACACTATATCTCAATATCACGAGTGTTAGACAAAGAGCACAGAGTCACTGTGAAATTATTCATGTTTTGACAGTTGAGAAAAAACTAACTATATTTGTCTTACAGATATCATTTACAAAGGGAGGTAACTCTTATAGGTATTGAACTTATATCATGTAGATTTATGCGTGTGATGGTATATAGTGAGGATGAAGTGTACTATTTTGACCTAGATATACATAATTAAAAGCTAATTGTTTTCCAGTAGATTCTGTAGATTTTAAAATATAATATTTTTGTTTTATTGTCTAATCTGTAGACATGGTGTTATATTACAGCGCATATTGATAATAATAATAATAATAATAATAATAAAGACGTTATTTAACAAGGCTACACATTTGAATAAATCCAATCTTCCATGTGGACTTCCGGAAAAACATGCACAAGTTATTTTCATTATTTACATAGTGAAAAACATAATATGAATTTACAAACTGAATGCTTAGTAAAATGATAAAAAGTCGCAGAAGCCTGAAATAAAAGAGTAAATATTTCCAGTAGTTCACATGTACAATGTATTAAATTTCCATATAAGGTATTTGTTTTTGAATGATGTTAGACTTTTTGCGAGTTGAATGTCAAGAGGCATTTCATTCCATATATATATTAATATTGATGATAGAAACATTTTGAAAGCATTGATTTTTTTTACTGATTTCTGTCTATCAGTATAACTTGTGAAAATTGACTGGAGACAAAAAAACCTGCAATTTAAGTACTATAATTTGCATTTGTGGAGCACTTGCCTTGTTAGCGGTTGTTCCAGGTTTGAGCCCCATCAGGCTGCATATATGTCTCACAATGTGACACTTGGTGCAGTAAATATTTAAAATGTTCTCATGATTGTATATATTTTTAAATGCATGGGTGCAAGTTTTCAGGCATATGCCTGAAGTTCAGGTTTTTCACAACAAATTAGACAATGTTTTGCTATTAAATTATGAAGAAAATGGTTTCAAATTACAGTTTTCAGGTTTTTTCAAAATTTTCATCTTGCACCCATGTAAATGTTCTATGCATTTATTTAATCAAGTGATTGCAATGCAAAACTTTCTTAAACAAGTTAAGCCATGATGCATAGAGCAAAACAGTTGTAATTCAAGTTAAAAAAAAGCAAGAGTTACTACAATTTTGCGATAGGCCCGCGATATATAATACACCAAAAATTAAAAAGTTTCTTATAATTTGACATGAAGTGCTATAAATCAAAGATTTTATCTCAAATCATTGATACTGTCATATTTCTGTATAAAATATGTCCAAGATATTGGTTTTATTATTAATGTGTTTGTAAAGATCATAAAGAGAAGATGTAGTTTTTTGTTTGCCGAGCTGTTAGTTTTTGTTTACATTTCTTCTGTATAATTAATTATGAATAATCTTAAGATAGCTTAAAACTACGTCATTATCTTAATTTACTTTTCTTAGAGTTTTACTGAAGCTTGTTTTAATCCTCTAGAGTCATTATAATCCTCTTTGCCAATATTTTACAAACATTTACATAATTCCTATTTCGTTTATTGATAGTACGACAACATCTTGTTATGAAATACTTCTGAATGATTGAGTGACGTAGACCCTAGCTGCAAAACTATTAACAAAGGGCATGCACCTCAGAAGAAATTGTATGATTATCATAACTGAGGATTGCCAGACATTTTAATTGTGTTTTTTTCTTCTAGTATAATAAATATGTTATTGTATAGTCAGATATGAATATTTACAGGCATCAAGCTGTCCATGCAGTCTTAGATTTCAGACGCCTTTTTTAGGCTTCAGACTCATTTTTTTCTTCGGGATTGTTATTTATCCCAAATTTACATAAAAACAATATATAGGGAGACTTTTAGTGTGTGATAGCTATGGTGATATGTAGTACTTAACTTGTCCTGTATACTTTCAAATTATATAGAAAATAATGTCTTTTGATTGGTTAATGAAGCCTCGTTACTTGATTTCCCTCATAGTTGACAATTTTGTAAGTAGTTCAAGTTATTGGCTGTCTATCAACTCTCATTAGAGACTGGTTCAGTTCCTGGAATTAATTGTAACCTATGGTGTTATTACCCTGTCATTATACTGAAAAATATATGTTCTTGGTCATCAGTCTTGTTTTGATGATTGCTTCAATGCATTTAGCTTATTGGTCACATTTATCTGTATTATAATTGATTGGCATGGACATTGATTCCCATTGACTGGCATTAATAAGGTTGTGCACTAATTGTTAACATTTTTTTTTTCTGAGCCAACTGGTACACATTGGAAACAAACTTTTTTATCTCATTGTCGGCAACTACAGTACTTTCTTCCGTTACACTCCATACATATTGTGGGTAGTTTGACTGGCAAAATCTTTCTATGAAATTGCATGTTACTATTAAATACACTTCAATAACAATGACCTCATACATCAATGTCATACATCACCCACTTTAGAAAAATTTTGAATGGTAAACCAAATCTAAGATATGAAACGTAATTTCATTGGCTAGTTTTCTGTAGTGGTTTCCTTACAGAACCAATGAAACTGCCTCATTGATTATTCATGACTAGGAGATTTTCCTTACCAATTGGCCCACAGTACATAACGCAGCATAAGCAGAGAAATTATCGTGGGATAATGTTTTACCTAAGTTAAAAGTTTTGCCCTTTCTTTACTGAAGTCCTGTGGGTTTTTTTTCTTGGTGGTTTTGAATGTTTTGAACCCCGGTGGCGCAGTTGGTAGCACACCGGGTTTGGAATCTCGTGTCCCGAAGGGGGTACGGGTTCGAATCCCACCTGGGGAGGTTATTACCCTTCCATGAAAATTTGACAATAATGTCAATTTTCCTCCATTAATAAGATATATGGAGAAGTTTCCGGCCTTGTGAAAGGGAAGGTGAGTACTGGTTATAGACAAGGGTACAGGAAAGCAAGGTTAGGTGCCCTGGACTCTGCAAAATGACCTAAGTTGTGTTGACACGGCATTAAACTCAATAAAAAGAAAGAAAGAATGTTTTGACTGCAGGTTTAATGAAGAATCTATTTGGTATGGCCTCACACAATCACTTAAGTGCACCTTTAGCTTCTGTTCTCTATGTATTATGCATATTTGCCTTGAAAAGTGGAAGACCCTATTGATTTTTGTGTGACTGGATTATAGTTTGAGGTCACTATGGCCAATGTCTGGAGACTCGTCTGACATGCAAATGACTCTTAGAACTTATGGGAGATCTTGATTTTCCTTGCATTTTGATGCTGAGACTGTCTGAGAAAATGATTTTGAAAATTCAAAATTTCTTTTATTAAAAATCAATTGATTTGACGAGAGTTTTTATCAGGGGGCTATCAGTTTTAAACTGCAAGGTACTGTATTATGCACATTGAACAGAAATATTAATAACAATTATGAACGGCTACTATTGGCAGAAAGTACCTATTTTGGGGCATATTTATTGATTTTTTGACATTCTAATCTGTTTTAACCTGTGTTAACTCTAAAGTTTCATTAAAATAATTTAAGTTCCTCACATTATAAAACTATTACGATATCAAGTTTTTAAAACCATGACGAAGATTATTAAACATTGATCTTGTCATACATGTCTGATTTTGTTTGAAAATTTTTATCACTAATTTGTATTTTGTATAAGACATTAAAGCATGTTTTATACTAGTATTAATATTTTAAAGTCTTTCTTTTAAATATGATACCCAGTTAGGTCATTGATATTGATATTGTAATCCTCATGTCTAATTTGGTTTAAAGGAAATATTTTTTATTGATATTATCTATAATTTACTTAATATTTGGGTATTTAAAGGGATAATTCAGTCTCAAGACTATTTTGAAGCGTAGTTAATTGCGCATCAATAAAAAATATTGATGAATGAATTTGTTATTTTGCATGATTATTAAAATTATTAAGACAGTTTTTGAGCATTTAAAGGTTGTTTTTCTAAAACATCTTCTGACATCACCATGACGTCATTAGACTTTGTTGATTTGTACATTTCCTACTTCTCTGTTAAATGAAATATAACTTTAGTATCAGAGCAAAAATGGACTAAAGGAAGCCTCCAAAAAGAGGCTATAGGGAGTATAGGTTAATAGATATTTCATGACCAAAGTCCATGTAGGTTTATAGGCCGCATCAACCCCCAACCTCTGAATTTGTAACCAGATCTGCTTAGGACTGAGTTCATCAAGTGTGTCCAGTCACCAAGTCTTCTAAACATAATAAAAATGTTCTAAAATACTTTCTATAGTCGTAGACATCATAACAATGATTGCTCAATAAAACAGCTGATCAATAATGACCTTGACCTTGCAACATGTAAATATTAAACATAATAATCTTAGTCACCCAAACGATAAACCATTGTTTTTAACAATCAAGAAAATTTGCCTTGTTCAACAAGAAAAAAACTTCACTTAATTAATGAAAGTGAAAGTCAGCTAGGTGCCTATTCTAGTTAATTGGTTTTTTTTCTTTCTTTTAAATTAGAATTTAAGTTTGTCTGTGATTGAATTGACTGTCAACTTTGTCGTTTAATTGAAAACTTGTATTTCCTTCCATATTTTTTAATTACATTGGCAATCAGTGAAGGAGCCAGAATAGAAATTGCATTTTTCTTTATTTTTTTTTTTTATCTTAATTGTGAATGCTTAAATTAGTACAGAATTGTTGTTAAAGTCATCCACACAAATTGAATGTTTAAGGCTTGGTGTTTGATATGTTAGGTTTAATGTGTTAGGATTTAAAATAGAGTCCTTGATTTTGTTTAGGAGTTTTGATTGTTTAGTAAAGATTTGTTGGTGCAATTGAATCTCAGTGTTGTTTTTTTCAATTGTAACCCAAGATAAAGGTTTATTATATATAATAACATATGACATTAATTAACCTGGAAGGTTTGTTTAACTTTGTAAAAAAAAAAATCAAAATTAGTACTTGCTCCAAAAAAAGCCAGATCACATTTTATTTTCATATGTTAGTTCAAAGGGGAGCAAATGTCCACCCTCCAAAAATCTAAGGGGGTCAAATGTCTGCCCTGTCAAAACACAAGTGGGCAAATGTCCCCCTTCAAAACACAAGGGGGCAAATGTCCCCCTTCAAAAAAATGAGGGAGGGTTATGTCCAATCTGTCAAAAAAGGGAGGCAAATGTTCAGGGGGCAAATGTTCAGATACCAATACTGTCCATTGTTGTAAAGCAGCTCGTTTGTGGTGGGTATGTACTGGTAAACTTTGATTTTGTTGTGAAGGATGTAATTATTGTAAACTTGCAGTTGTCTAAAAAAATGATGTTAAATTAATGGTCAATTAAAATGAATTGAGTATTGTTATAGTGATTATATATGGATAAAACTCCATGATTTGAACTGGTAGTGATCTCACTATTTTCAAAATTGTTAGTGAACACTCAACAACATTGCCATGAAAGCTAATTGAGAAAACAAGTGCTGTGTTATATCTCTGCTACATTAACTACTGTACTTAACATATTAGTTCAAGTTTTCCTTTAATGTTGCTTTGACCAATCCAGTATCATAACATTTAAGTATAACATCATGATAAATAAAGGGTTTGACTAGAATAACTAAAATAATTTTCCAGGGCCGGCCAAATACAGGGTGTGTCAGAAAAGTGGTTGTTGCAGGATAATGTATCAACAATCTACACAAAAAACAGTAGATGCTAAACCTATTAAGGGATTTGCTCATCATACTTGAATCTTTTTTCTGATACATGTACAAAGAGAATATCTTGTTTGAGGAGAAATCTTGTATATACAATTCCACTGGGTTCTATAATACTTTTTTTTCTTTATTTTCCACCATTATTTTAGTATCTAGGGAGATAAGTTAAGTATGTCTGATACAGCTTATTGCTTGTTACCACTGTCTAATATTAACCTCAATTTATCATTCCTTCCTTATTTAGATTTTTAGACTTTCCAGAAAATTTTGCCATTTAGTCAATAGCCACAAATTGGCAGCTACCCACAAAAAGCCTGAACACCTCTAAATTTACACTTCACTTACTGCACTCTTGATGTTAATAGAATGTTCATTGGTCAGGAATATAGTTGTCGCAATGCTTGTTTGCCTTCTTTGGTCTGTTATGTTACAATGTGAATAAACTCTTTTTGTGCTTTCAGTGCTTTGATTTTTCCTAATTACAACAACAACAACTTATACAACAATAACATATTGTAACCCGATAAAAACCCATGGTCTGAACAGAGATTTGAACCTACAACCTTTCAAGTCTTAAGCAGACACTCTTATCATGTCACAATAATTGCTAACTTGATGGCAAGTAGTACAAGTGCGGTTACTATACCTCTGCTTTTCCCTCCTTAACAAAGTTCATCCTCAAATTCTGGGAGCTTGAATGTCTGTGGAACAATCTTAGTAACTTCTTAGGATGCAATCACACAATTCCTAGTGGGTTATTTACGTTGGGTGCCAAATGTAACTCAAAAGAAAATCCATGGTTTGAACTGAGATTTAAACCTACAACCTCTCAAATCTTATGCAAACACTCAACCAAGTTGCCATAGACTTTAGCAAGGGTATTCAAGTGCTGTATTATACCTCTGCTACAATATTCCAGTATGTAATCTTGACATTTTACTATTGGTGCTGTTTTATATGTACTATTGTTTATTGTCAATGATCAAGATCAAAGTTCCGTCTGCTGAATGCCTCCTAGTTAATGAAATGTCCCATTGGTACTGTTTTATTATAACTTGTATGTAGGGATTTTATCCAGAGATTTAATGCCGTCTGTCATTTGGTCATTCACCTACATTTCTCATTATCAATCAATCAACAGCTAAGCACCCAAGAGTGGTCATCAATTTAGAAATCTAATCCTCTTTTATTTTCTGAAACACCCTGCTTCCTGATTGGATATAGGAGGTCTTATGCATATCAAGTAACATAGAAATGTGTCTGCTTTTTTTTTTGATCATAATTTGTTCTTTGGTGTAGGTATTTTTTATAAAGAATTTAATATCAAGGCAACACATTTTATCAAGAAATACACATTTGATACATTACTGCATTATGAAAGTTTAATGACCTGCCTGATTATCTGTCTGATAGTATAAGTGCATCTGACTGTAAAACAAAGGAAGTGAGTTCAATGACCAGAATAGACTTGCATACTTTTGTTGAGTTTCCCAATGAAGTATATTCTAAAACTATTGCCCAATCTAAGTGCTGTATCAAGTATGGCATGCAGTTTTCTGCCACTGATGAACCCTGCCTGACACAAATTTTACTATAATAAGGAAAATGTGTGTCTGGCACCTGTACTGGTGAAGGTATATGTTTTAAACTTGGGTCCAGAGATCTAAGCCTAGAATTAGGGACTTTTGTCAGTTATCTTTCCTTGGTAAAATCTGAAGCAATCCAATTAGTATGTAGGTCCTTACAATTGGAATTCTCGTTATCATTCAAGTTGAAGTCCTATGTAAGGATAACAAAATATTTCATCTATTATCTTTCTTGGTTATTAAGATATTAACAGAAGTGATAAAGTTTGGATAGTTCTTTACCCTAAAAATACTTAGCTTGAATTTGAAACAAATTAAATGATTAACGAAAAAAGTTATTTAAGATTAATTTTGGCAATTTGACTTTATAAAGTAAGGGTAAAATCTGAGTAATCCAACTAATTGGACCTATCTAGATTTGAAGAGTAAACAAGGGGAAATAACTGACTAAGGTCCCTTATTCCAGGGTTTATAAGTAAGTGGGATTACCCCACAACTGACTGCCCCCTATATGACTACAAAATTTGTCACATACAGTTGTCAGTCTGACTGGTGAAGGTATTATAAACTTGAGTCCAGAGATCCAAGCCTAGATTTCCAGGTTCTACATGTGAGAATTTACACAATTGTCAAAATGGGGATGTAAAGCACTTTATTATATGTTTTCCAGTGGATTACCGGGATTTATCAGTGAAATAAAAATCAATATTTTTCACTGTTTGGATATGCCATTCTGATGACATATCATACTTAAACTTAAAAGAGCCAGTTTGAAGCATATTATAAACAGATAATTTGTTTATTTCAGTGTAAGATCTATTTATTTCACTAGTGAGATAATGATATTATATTTTGGCTATGCCACTCCTGAAAATATTGCATCCTTAGCTCACTCGTGAAATAAAAATTGATCTTACACTGAAATAAACAAATATCCTCTATATATTCAATTATTGTACATTCTATTTTAGAAGGTATGTTATTCAATGTCTGAACTTTTATTGGCCCTGTCATAATAATATATAAAACTACATAATCAGCACTAGCTGTTTTCTCATACTTTTTTGTGTATACAAAGAAACATCTTAATAAATGAGATAATATGGAAATAGTTAATTTACAGAATAACATTCCTTTCTAATTATTACACCGGTCCATTTGATTATGAGAATACATGTGGAGAAATGTTTTCCCATTCTGTAAATTATTATCAAACACATGCAGAGTTTGTCTTTTATAAGTTTGTTATCATAGAACTTTCTTGTATTAGTTTAGTTACCATGGAAGTTTGTAAACAAAAACTAATATGACATTTATTGGGAGAGAGCAATGTCCTAAATCATTTACTGTTATATCATACATATCTGCTAAATGTTACTATCATTCTTTTTATATGGGAATATTATTATGGAATATAATGTAATAACTAACCTGGTATGTTGACAGCAAGATCACATTAGATTAAATATTGTTCTTTCTTTATTTCTACGTTCAGTTTATAGAAAACACAGCTGAAGTTTTCATAATCAAATATAACAGTTAAGGTTGTTCTCTTCTTCTGACATCGTCAATTTGAGGGTAATTCCCATTTCAGTTTTGTTTCACCCCATTTTTAGTTGACAATCAAATTCTATGCTTAAGAATGTTATAGGGAAACAAACTGGATCACAAAACAAAAAAAAACAAGAATAAGTGCATGCAAATTTGAAATAAACATTTGTGGTGGAATTTGTTTTCTTTAGTGATTTAAAATGACATCTTATTTAAATGAAGACCCATTTTCTTTAAATATTGACTCATTATGTGTTGCTAACATAATTGCTTTTGTCTGTCTCTTTTTCTGCCTAATATTCCTTAAAGAAACTTGTTAACTACTGTATATTAGTTTTATTTGTTGAACATGTTATGTAACATTTTTTTCATTGATTCTTTCTGAAAAATGAAACAAGTTGAAAAACATGGCATTTTTTATTGTAATGGTCACATTTCAATGATAATCAATGAGTCTTGAGAATCATTGCATGACTATGTCTCAATCACATTAACTTTTTTTAGTTGCCTTTAGCTTAGTCATAAAATAATCTGTTTGAAGTTTTCATAGGTTATTTAATAGGTTATTGACTATTTACTTAAGGAATCCTGTCTTTAAGATTCTTTCTACTTGAACATCAGAAATGTCAGCATGAGGATTGTTTTTTTCTTTCTTTCATTTGTTTACTGTGACTAGTGAGATTTGCAATCAATGTCAAAACACTAACTCTTGTTAATAGATGGCAATAAATAAACAGACCATTGTCCTTGTTAATATTTGCTTTCATTCATTTTAGTATGGTCCAATTTTAATCAAGTGACCTCTGGGTTATTTGGGTTATTCCATTGTTGATATTATCAGGGAAACATTGAACATTATAAAGATTGTTTGGTATTGTAATCATAATGCAACTTCATTTACTTTGGACTGTGCCTTTAATTTTTATTATTTGTTTGGTTGGTTGGTTTAACACCATAACAACACATTGTAGAGGTCACATCACAGTGGCCAATCAACCTACTCACCATTCCTGTAAAGGCCTTAGCTCAATATGTAGCTGTTAACCAGTTACTTAGTTGGATACTTACGTCTGTTTGTTTGTTTTGTTTGGTTTTACGCCGTAGCAACAGTACACATTGTATAGGTCATATAATGGCGGACAGTCAGCCTACTCACTCCTCCTGGAAAGGCTAAATCTCTGGATTTAGCTGTTAACCAATTACTAAGCACATACTTTCGTCAGTGACAACTGCCCTACATAATTAAGAATCATTCGTAGGAGGGATAATTGCCGTTGAAATAATTTTATGACCAAGCTCCACGAAAGTATGCCCCGCCTTGGAATCGAACCTTTGAACCTTGCTCAGTAGACTTGCGTGCTACCAACTGAGCTAGCCGAGTGGCTTCATACTTACGGCAGAGACTGAAAACTGTCCTACATGATATAGAAAGACATTCACTTAATGTTTTCTAAATTGATTTTTGATTAACCTGGCTGTAAAGAAGAGATATTTACTCAGTGTGTCTGATTACTATCTTGCATGCTTGTCTAAGACTAAAACAAGATTATGTAGAGTTTGGGTTTTATGTTATTTCTATTTGACAAGCTTATCATGTTCATCATTGTACAGTCTGAGAGAAATTCTACATATTTGATATACTCATCCATATTACTTTTTACTTGACTTGGTGCTTCAGGCATTAGTTGGTTTTAAAAAACTCTTGTCTAGCAATGCAATTATTCTGCCAAATCTTTTTTTATATTGGATGATTGGACATTATTTGATCATTTTGGAATGAAATTATAGATTTAGTTGGTCTTTGTTTGTTTGGTTTTACACCGTAGCAACACATTGTATAGGTCATATAACGGCGGTCAGTCAACCTACTCACTCCTCCTGGAAAGGCTAAATCTCTGGATTTAGCTGTTAACCAACTACTAAGCGCATACTTTTGTCAGTGACAACTGCCCTACATAATTAAAAATCATCGGTAGAAGGGAGAATGGCCGTAGAAATGATTTCATGACCAAGCTCCAAGAAAGTATGCCCCATCCGGGAATCGAACCCACAACCCCTTAATCAGTAGACTTGCGTGCTACCAACTGAGCTAGCCGTGCAGCTGCTTTAGTTGGTCAATAATTTTGAAGTTTACCTGATTCAACAATGATTATACTAAAGTAAGGCTATGCTTGTTAAACAATTATCTTTGTAAGTTTATTTTATTCATTTTGTTGATTCTTTCATATTAATGTTGCCATTGGTATATTCAGTATAAGAAGTGCTTGAAGTGTCTTCGCTTGAAGAAGTTTCAGTATGGTTCTGAAAGGTACTGGTAATGTCATTACCTATTTAGCTCAGTTTGTAGCTCATCTGCAGACCTCAGTTCCAGCTAGGTATGATTGGTTTGATTCTCGGGTGGGAATACCTATCAGTTTAGCTATGAAATCTTTTTACTGTCATTATCCCTCCTACCTTAGTCTGCATGAATGACAGTTGTCAGTCATTACGGGAATATTATGTGCTATTATCAAAGTTTTATAAAAAACTTGAGACCAAAGATATCGGTCTGTGCAGGTAAATATATGAGAAAAAAATTGGCTGAAAATATACCATACATTATGTTACTTTTTATCTAAATTTGAATGATTTGGTATAACATTATTTAACTTGAAATGTTTGGGACTCCTGTTCACCATTTGATAACTGTCGTATAAATCTAAACCTAAAATGGTAGAAGTATAGAATTGACTGTGGTATAATCAACAGTTCTACTGCCAAATTGGCACTACAATGCATAATGTCTGCAAGTATTTATTGTTATTACTTATTATAGTATACAGGAAATACACACATACTATCATAGTTGTTTATATGGTGTTTTTATAACATCTCTGTCTACCACATTAGAAATCTTGGCAAAGATAGGCGTGTATCCAAGTAAGCAATAATGTTACCAATTATGGTCAATTTGTAGAACGGCAATAATAATATGTTTTGTGGCTCCCTCTCCACTTTAACTGTCTGTATTAGTTAGTATTTCCTTAAAATTATATGATTTATTTATTTTATTATAGACTTTATCATTCTACCATATCTGGAACCAAAATATTCCATTTATCATTGTGACGTTGTTTTTTACTGTTTTTTTATGGTAACTTCTGTAAACTCAGTATGGTGTATTCACTATGGACTGAAGCTACCCATTTGATTTTATTTATAATCATTGTCCATTAATAATAATTACTATCTCATGGTCTACATTTTATTGTTATTCTCATTGGTCAATCAATTTTATTTGGATACTTAATAGTTGATTCTTAATGGAGAAAACAAAGTTACTTGAAATAGCTTCAAAAAAGCATCTTCATTGCTTATCTGTTTGATTTGACAGGTCTCTGCTTAAGCTAAGTAGTGATCATTTCAGAACTGTCAGAAAGGGAGAGAAAGAGAGAGAGAGAGAGAGAGAGAGAGTGAGATAGATGGGGAAATATTGGGGGACAGGGGGAAGAAGAAAAATCTGGCATCTGTTCTTTTAATTTTATCTTGCTTCTTTATAATAGTGTATACAAGTATAAAGGGAAATGAGAATCTCATCTTTTTCTTCTGATTACTTTGCTCAATCAATTATATGGATGACAATTGTGTAAGAATGAATAATAAGCATCCTCAAAAAGAATGTCCCAAAAATGTCAATGAAAAATCTATCATTGATAAATTGAGCTTAGTAGTCTGGCAATGTTCAATGTTTATATAGAATGCATGACTGTACCATTTCTTTTTAGTTTACTGACTGAATGTAAATTTATATATTGCCTTGTCATGATGATGCTTAATATATACCCATTTTTGGTAAAAAAGAGCTAAAAGAAACCTGAAACTTATGTTTCGTGAATAATTGTGCCAAGCTTTGTCAAAAAATTGTTGAGTAATAAGGAAATAAAAACGGAGACATTGTTTAAAGCATGCACCCTGGGGTCATAATTAACCCCCAATTCAAGGGCCACAAAATTTTGAATACAGCTAAGTATAAAATTACTAATAAAATGCCTGCCCGATGCCCTCTTTGTTTGTTTGTTTTGTTTGTTTTTATTGGGTTTAACGCCATAGCAACACATTGTATAGGTCATATTACGGCTGTCAGTCAACCTACTCACTCCTCCTGGAAAGGCTAAATCTCTGGATTTAGCTGTCAACTTACTAATAAGCGCATACTTTCGTCAGTGACTGACAACTGCCCTACTTAATTAAAAATCATTGGTAGGAGGGAGAATGGCCGTAGAAATAATTTCATGACCAAGCTCCAAGAAAGTATGCCCTGCTCGGGTATCGAACCCACAACCCCTCGATCAGTAGACTTGCATGCTACCAACTGAGCTAGCCAGGCGACTGACTTAATACAGCTGCCCTCTTTGTATATAACATACTTTTAGACTCTCTACTTTTTATTTGTTAAAGGTTGAAGAGCTTACCAATGAGAACTCACTGGATCAATTGTATTTTTTCAAGGAAAGAAAAGTAGCAGTTATGTAATGTGCTATTTATCTTATTTGGTGTTTTGAAGTTCCTGAGACTATTTAACTATCCCTTATATGAACAAGTTTATGTGCTAGCAAACATAATGAGAATAGGTTTTATAAATGTATCACAGTGATTAAGTAAGTGTCAATGTCCTGGTTTTATTATATGATAATAGAATAAATTGTCTTGCCTGACAATGTATCATCAATATTGTTGTGTTCTGTATAATGGTGGAATCAAGCTAATAGAAACCACTATAATGATCATCATATAGCATGATGGTACTAACTTATTTCTTTCTGTGTTTAAGTGCACAGTGCCTTCTGAAAGTCATTGACCAAAATCCTGTTTTTACTAGCTTGTATTTTAGTATACTGATGGTGCCCTCCAAAAGTCATTGGCCAAAATCCTGTTTTTTGTTATAAACTGATTCACATTTACCTAAGACAAAACACCAAATTGTTACATTGATTTATTATTTCAACAATGTTACATTGATTTATTATTTCAACAATGTTACATTGATTTATTATTCCAACAATGTTACATTGATTTATTATTTCAACAATGTTACATTGATTTATTATTCCTACAATGTTACATTGATTTATTATTCCTACAATGTTACATTGACAATGTTACATTGATTTATTGTTTCAACAATGTTACATTGATTTATTGTTTCAACAATGTTACATTGATTTATTATTCCTGCAATGTTACATTGATTTATTATTTCAACAATGTTACATTGATTTATTATTCCTACAATGTTGCATTGATTTATTATTCCAACAATGTTACATTGATTTATTATTCCTACAATGTTACATTGATTTATTATTCCGACAATGTTACATTGATTTATTATTCCTACAATGTTACATGAGTATGCTTTAAGTATTAAGTAAAATTTCTTGTAACTTTTGGATAGCACTGAAGATCTTGTACTATATTTAATGTATTCTTGTCTATTGAGTCTATATATTTCCAAAAGCCTTTGATGTTGCTATAAATCCTTTGCTTAGCTCAGACTATTGAAATATCAATAGTATTCTAACAACATATAATTCTACAGTTGACAATTATTTTATTCCACTACCAGAGGACTATCAATTGTACTAATGTGCTTAAGTTTTTGAACCTATATATTTAGTCCAAAAAATCCTCAGTAAGTAAATTACCAATTTCTTAGGCTATATATATTACTTTTTTAAATGAACCAACCCTTGGGTTTTATTGAATTGACAATTGAATTTTCAGGCTAGATTGAATTTTTCTGATAAGTGCAAATTAAATTAGGTTAGGTCAATTTCTTTCAATGTAAATTGTTGACATTCTCCCCTCAAGTTGAATATAATAAATAAATCTATTTATCTAGATTATAGTTTATTTGTTATCAAGCTGTTATTTTTTATGAGAGAAATGTCTGGAATACAGTAGTAGTATATAACGCCCTACAACAACAGTTATTAAACCTGTTGTGGCTCACCATTTTTCAACTGTTTACTTGAATATCAATACATAAATATTTACAAAAGGAAAAGTAATGCAAAACATAGGGCTTTTTAGTTAAAATATTTTTTCAGCAGCTAGTGTCATACAAAATAGGCAAATAATGTCATGATTGTCCAAGAGTAACACATAAATGCTTTATAAGAAACTAAAAAAAAAGAAACATTTACAAAAGCACGCCACATATACTATGTATAACAATTGTCTGATAATTCATACACTTTGTGTCTACCTGTGTGGTCACAAAAAGTTTTGTAGGCATCAAAAGCCTGATCCACTCTGGAAAAAGTTTTTTTAAAGCTAGCAACAATTGCCATTTTTTGCAGAAAGTCAGGTTGCTGTAGGATTCTCTCTCCCTGATAGCCAAATCTAATGAATGTGTTTTTATCTCGTGCCATCAAGTTGATTAAGCCTTAAACTTTAGGTTGTCTCTTGTTATTTGGTTTTCTTCTATATTCCTAAGTAATATGACTATTCTTATTTGCTTTTGTTGAATGTCAACTGGTCAGTTTGTATATTGTCCATTTCTCAAGTTACACATTGACCTTTTTTTCTTCATCTATAAGGATTCAGGCAATATTGTATATAGATATTCTGTTCTAAATATGGTATATGACTCGTTCATAGTCATTCTTGTTATTACTGTGTTAGATGAATAATTACTAGTATATATGAAGACACTTAAGTACATTTGGTACAATGTCCTATTCATATTTCGTGCTGGTGCTGGTAATTACATATTTGTTTATTGGTTTTGTCTGAGACGATAGAATCTCATTATGACATACTGGATGAATTGACCAAAACATTTAATGTACTGTTGGGTCATTGAAATCATAAAAAGTTTATGACTAAAAAGCATTGTTTAGTCATTCTTTGGTGTCTTGATTTTGTTAAGACCATCGAATTAATGTTGAGATAATGAAAAGTCAAAAAATAAATTAATTTGAACATCTTACTCAAGACTAGTTGTCAGGTGTTCTTTTACTGGAGAGAGTTGTAAATGTCATTCATGAAGTCCCTACCACAAACCAATATGTTTAATTTCTGGTGACATCTTCTTTCAAATGAGTGTAGGCTCCGTGCTAGAAGTATTTTCCTTACTCTAAAGTGGCTTTAAATTTTTTCTCTAAATGGAATGAATCATTGCTACTCCATTATGGCCAAAATCTGATGTTATTTTTTTATAGAATAGAATATGAAATTTTATTGTGTGTTCCAACTTCAAGTGGATTCCACTAAGTGGTAATGGCTTAATTATACGTAAGGTACCAATAAATCAAAGTTTATTATTATATGGAAAATAACATTTATCTTGCATGGAATAATCTAATTGCCAAAAGCAGACGTTTGTTGTGTTTTCTTCTGAAGCAATTTTGTTTCTAAACCTGATTATTACTTGACATTTTGATTTTTAGAACATTCTGGAACAATGGATTATTGGAATATCAAAAGTTTATTGAATATGCTTTGCTTTCTGTCATAAAGAACTGTTATTATACTAATATAATTTATTTTATGCATTTCATACTTTTAGAAACGTTTTTACTGTTATTGTATTAAGTCTGTTTTACATCTCTTATTTGGCGAGGGTTGTGTTTCTTTTGTAATGGGTTAGCAAAACAAAAGAGGAAATCGTAAAAGAAACATTGTACTGTCAATTTACCATCGTAAATGTTTGAAGTATTCTAGAAATACTAAGATTTACCTCCTGCATGAGTTGTAAGAGTTCAGCAACCTCAGAATTCTTTCTTTCTTTCTTTACTCGAAGTTTCCGATTTTTTCCAAAAGGTTATAAATGTCATTTGAGGAAATGTTTACATTTTACTATGAGTTTTTCTTCATTTTTTGGCATTCTTAAATATGTGTTTTGATTTGGTATTTTGGGTTTATTTGTATAAAAGTTTCTACTGACAATTTTGAAAATATGTCCTGCCATTTTGATTTGATTGTGTCAGGCTAACAATTCGGTCTAAAAATGGATTTAAGAATGGTTTGGTGCCAATCCTTATATATTTACTGTACATGTCCCCAAATGCTTTCTTTGTGGTCATTGATTTTCACAATTGTCATTCTATTTGGTCTCTTATGATTTGAAAGAGATCTTTTTTCTTGATCTCATTTTGATTAAATAACCCCTATTGACTTATTTAAGTAATTTGTTTTCTTAAAAATAAGTAAATGATTTTTACAAAATTTAATGACAATGATATTATGATATTGCAAGGATTCTATGTGAAACACTAAGATGTGTAAAATTTCCCACGATGCTCAGACTGTCTAGATTAAATCAGCAAATTTGGTAACCCAGACTTTTAAAGTCGACATTGGAGACTTTGTACAAATGAATTTTGGTAATAGTCTTTTTTCTAGTACCATCATTGCTATTCTAATACAATGCATTGTCTGGTATGATTGTCATACATGTGAAAACTTCATGGAGAAGAGAAGTTTATTGTTTCTAATTGGTAGCTTTAAGGTTGTGTTTTTTAAGTATGCTCGATGTTATGTTCCGTCCAAAACTCTTTGAAATATTTCGTATTGTATTCACAAGTCAATAGCCTGTGTCTTGTATTAAGCTGTTATGTTTGTCTTCTTCTTAAATTATTATTTAAGCATTTAGCAATAACCCTTTGGTATATTATTGATGCAATTTAAAAGAGCGCACAAAAAACTATTAATTTGTATGTTCGTATATTTATGGTAATCAGTATGTAAGCAATAATGATCATTCGCATACATGTATGATTATCACCATGTGATTGTTATAATAATATCATAGGATACTATTATTACTTTCTCATTTGATAGCATTATTCTAATGAAATTTTCTTTTTTCTATTTCATATGCTGTTCGTTGCTTGTTGTTTCACTATAAAGGTAAGTTCAAGTTTTGTCATTTACTATAAATTATATAGCACCACAAAACCTGTACTTATTACTCGTCTGTAATATTAAACCTACCTGTTATAGTATCAGTGCCATTATCGTCGTCTACTATAATGTGCCATTGTTGTTTTCTCAATTATTACTGAATTATCGTGAGTTTATCATTGTGTTAGCTGATATTTACATGTAACTAAATTAAAAAAAATATCAAAAGAGCAAACTGTCGATGCAAATATCTATGTTTATGACTGTATAATTTCAATAATTTCACTCACACTGAGTGTGGAAATCGGAAGATATACATAAATATTTCCTTATGATATTAGACAAACTGATTTAAACATAAAATACATGTCTATTTATCAAACTTACAAGTTATTGCAAAAGGCTCTAAATAGAATATCATAACAGTCCCTGTAGGTTTCATCTTGTACCAAATGTGAAACGATCAGGAAACCAATCCTCTTGCTAAATAGTCTCTGGTGTCAGTTGAATGTGTACTGAGCTGTTGTATGATAGATGTGATTGTCTTCCAAAGTAATTCAGACAAATTTATAAGAATGAAATATCTGCAAGTTACACATAATATTGGGACTAGCAATAGCAAGATATTTGTAATGCCAAAGAATGAATACATATTTGGTCTTTGCCATAAGTATTGTAAATGATCAAAGGCATAAGTCAATGCCGTTTTTTTGCCAAATAAAGATGTATGTATTAATTGTCAAATAGTGCCATAAGATGATTGAGAACAAACTGAGAGAGAACTGTTATTTAGATTTTTTTTTTAGAATATTCTGTATAACATGTGTTGCAGTTTGAGGACTGATTTCCATATCAGGGTCAGGTTTTGGATTAATTTTCACATTTATTCTACTTCACTTGCATGTTTGGCATAAAATAAAGAAAATACCCATATTTGTAGATGCTGTTTAAAGTCATCAACTCTGACCTAGATTTTTTACTGTCTAGATACCAATCTTTATACCCAATACGATATGTACAAGTCGTTGCAACTATTATTTAAAAGTCGATGTAAAAATCTGTGTTCTTAGACGCACAAATCATTGCATTAAACTGCTCTATTGCCAAACAACATGTAGGGAACAGTTAGGCCCTTATTAAAATTGAGAAAAACCCACATAAATTGTTCCAAGCGGTTGCTCCGTTTGTTAATTGTTTTCTAATACAATTTATTAAGTGAAAACAATACTGATCTACACAATGTCATGCTAATTTCTGATTTTTGTTTTTACCACTTTCATGTTGTATTGAATTAGTTAGAGTCTATGAGATCGTGGTTGTGTACATTAGTTTTAAATCTAGAGGAAATGAAATACTTTGTATTATTGCATAATATATTTCTTTGTCTTTTTTCTACTGAAGCATGGTTTTCTTTTTGTTTAAGTATTCACATACATGAAATATATATTTGTTCTTAGGTTAATGTTGTTAATGTATTGAGTGTTTTATGGAAGCACCATCCATACAAATTCTATGTTGATTACTATGCAAACACCATTGTTTTATAGGGACCATTTCATTGTAAATCTGATCCGAACACTACATGTTCCTATTAATTTTCAAAATCACATTACCCATAGTTTAAGATACATTTTCACAGATAATGCAATGGTCATTATGTTAAACACATTTAAGTTCTACAAAGTTTGTATGCTCAAAACTTGACTTTTGTTTTTATTGTGTTAGAATGTAGAATTATTTTTGCAATTTAACCTACGTCTGCGTTTGTTTACATCAGTATGCTAAGGCTCATTTGTATCAAATGAAAGGGTGTAGAAATAGTTCTCATCTCTAATTTTCTCTTCCTTTAGGTTTCTTTAAATAACCGTATGTGTAGAAAATGGAAACTAGATAACGAAACATAAAACTTTTGTAATTCAGTCACTGTACAGTTTATGCTGTAAAATTATGTGGCATGCATGACACTGAACAATTAAAGTAAAAGTTCATTAAAAAGAAGTTCAAAGAAAACGGTAGCATTCTAAAAGTGTGTGCATAAAGAAAGTAATTAAGTTTTTAATATGTTTGAGGTATTTATTGATTGTTGTAGGTAAACCACATTGCATATTTTGAATTACATTTACTAGGCAACATTTTGAAATTAATTTGTTTACGAAACCTCTATTTTATGACATTAAATCACTCTACGATACAGCCAAAGTTGTTAAGTTATGTAATCCATTAAAGACAAAGATAAAGAAAATAATAAATCTGTTTACTAGAAAATATATTTATCTGGAGAAGACATTATTATAGATGTCAAACCGTCTTACTACTTATTGTTTTTGATATTATTTGTTCTGGAACATTTTTGCTGGACAATCTAATATATAGAGATAGAGAGAGAATTTGGGAGGGAAAGACAAAGAGCAATTAATGTCAGTTCTTTTTTGTCCTAGAGAAGTAAGTTATTATAGTTTAATGCCAGCATTTTCTTCTGTCCCATTACTTTTAGACTCAATATTAAAAGCCAAGAGTGACAATATAATGAAATTACAAATTGCTCTTCAAGTCTACGCTTTAATAACACAATGTGACTAGATGATATCATAATATTGACATGCAATAAGAAAATAGGTTTTAATTCGAAATGCTAGACATTTGGAGTTTTAAGCTTGCATATAAGATAATAATTTTTTTCCATTCAGAACTACGTCAATCAAACAATTTTTCAGAAATGAGGTCTTTCAGACCAATAACTCAATTTGTGTCAGCTCGAATCAACATTTTGCCCATCAGAGTTGTCAGACTGACACTTATATTAATTACCTGCACCGTTATGACATATATACATAATATAATATTATTTAATTGCAATTTAATGTCTTGAACATATTGAGAGCAGCTCCTTAAATGTTGAATCTCTCAATCCTTTGTTAAGACAGAGACTTTACAGAACAAAAGCTTTGTATCGACAGACACTGGGGACCAATTATATATCTAAAACATATCACTGATTATAGTCTTATTTTGAACTTCATTCATTTCTTCTCAATAACTAACTCATAACTCATAGTTAAACTAGATTAAAATTTCCCCCTTAATTCCTTAAAAATAAATAAAGTACCGAAAACAAAAATATAGTCTTATATCTCTGCAACTTATAATTTAACTTAGTATTGCTGCACATCGATCTTGTTACTTTTTTAAAATATAAACCAAAACTAAACTTCACATAACACCAGTCTTAATGCAAACACAGCTTTTACAGGTTACATTGCATGGTATATAGTCAAATGCAAGAATGAAATGTATAAATATTTATTTTATTGGAGTTAACGCCGTGTCAACACAATTTTAGGTCATTTTACGGCGTCCAGCACACCTAACCTAGCTTTCCTGGACCATTGTCTATAACCAGTACTCACCTACCCTTCCACAAGGCCGGAAACTTCTCCATATTATCTAATCAATGGAGGAAAATCAACATTATTGTCAAATTTTCATGGAAGGGTATAACCTCCCGGGTGGGATTCGAACCCGCACCCCCTTGGGCACGAGTATCCAAATCCCGGCGAGCTACCAACTGCGCTATCGACCCGGGTTTAAATATTATATAAGGTAAATTATGGACAATGTTCTGTTGTGTAATCTTGTTCAAATTTGAGCAATGATCATTATTGCAGGCAATAACAAAGACTGTAATTGCAGTATATGTAACATGTGTTATTTGGTTTTAGTGTTACTGAACTTAGTATTTCGTAGTTATCTCTCTAGAAGTCTATTACAATTTAACAAACTATTGCAAACAATTTACCAAACACTACTTATGGTCATTCAATTAGACAGAAAGAGCTTGAAAAATGACAATTATTGCTGGATACATGCTTACAGATGGAGTGGTGTTGAAAGGAAAGGCATTGAAACTCCTTTACCTGGGATTTGAACCTTGATTCTTGTTTTGCTTATGTTAAAAGGTTGATTGTCATTACTCCTGCTCTGCTAACACATAACATTTAACATTTTAAAACAAAAAACGATAAATTTGATAATGGGGTGTGTCTCAGACTTTTAAGATTGCTTACTACAAATGATATGGTTATGAATAAACAAATGTTAACTTGTCCTTGTCCTGTTCTTGTCACGTTTTATAAAAGTGTGTCACTTGTGTGACATGAGACAATTAAATTTCTAGAGATAATAAAGTTGAAAGAAAAGTATACTGTTCTCAAAGATAGAGCATAAACAGAGTTCTTTAATATCCTTGAGGTATTGTATTGTTATTCTTTAGAAGTCAAAAACCTTATAACAGTTTCAATGCTCTACAGAGATAGTTGTTTAGTTATTTTCCCAGAAAACCAGTATTAATAGTATTATATGAGAATAATTTAATCTCCGAGTCATGCTACTTTAGTGCTTAGGTTGGTAAAATCAATTCCGAAATCGAAATACTAGAAAATCATCTTTGGCTTTAGCAGACATTATTTTAGATGTCAAAATGTTATTTGACATATTGGTGTTTTGTAAATTGTAAGCAATCTTGAAACAACAACTAAATCTGATACGGAAGTCAGAAAGAGAGAGATTAACAAGGGGAGCATTTAATGCCATTATGTTTTGTTCAATGGAAGTAAACATTAATAGGTTCAAACAATACATATCTAATTCCAAGTAACATTTTATTGTTCCTTTTTTAGACTTTATACTTAAAACAAAAATCAATATTGGTAATGCAGTGAAGTTATTTAAAGTTGTAACAAAAATGATATTGTACATAAAAATTTAATTCCAGCTAGAACAACTTCAATCAAAACCATTTTCAGACATTTTAGTTTGTCAGTACAACTTTCAATTATTGTCAGCACAACTTCCAATTATTGTCAGCCAGTATCAATATAATAGACATCAGAGTTGTCAAACTGACATTTTTACTCAAATGTATAAACTATATGATGTATGTATGAACTATTATAATCATGCCATTTTTAAACATTTTAAGAGCAGACACTAAATTTTGAAATACTTTTAAAACAGTAGAGATCCAGGGATGTAAAATTCTAATTATGTTCCACTTCTCCACAGACAAGTGATTTCAAAAAATTAACTTGTCAGGGATCAAAATGCACTTGTCCGGAGGTTTAATAGTCAATACTCAAAAAGAAATTTAGTGAACGAACTGTTACTTAAAATGCATATTTTCAATATGTAAAGATTAATAATTAATTAAAATAGTTAATGATGAATATGATTAAAACATTTACATTAGTAAGCATTACTATGTTAGTGCATTTTTGCAGCTAAAAATATTTGTTCACGGACAAGTGTGCTAGTAATATTAACTTGTCTACAGACATAAATGTACGAATCAGGCATATGCATTCCACATCCCTGAGACCAATAAAATATCAGATTATGGCCACAGTTTCTTGACTTGTTTTAATTTGTTTACTAAATTTGCAGAAGTAATATACAATGCAGTTTAAATATATTGATTATTTTGTTTTGTTGGCATAGTTTGAGGAGCATAAAAGTATTTTTTGGGCGATTTATGAGATTGCAAAAGATTTTTTTCTGAAAGCACCATAAAAGAACTTTTATTTCTTCCTATGAAACATGATTTTCAATACCAAAGGATTTACTTGTGATTAATGTATTTAGATCACTGCTTGCTCTCATTGTTCATAAAACTTTTATTTTAATTGGAACATCGTGGTGCGCAATACATGGTTAATATCAGCTGAAATCTCAATTATACTCTTTTAATGGAATGATTTAGGTAAAAATCAATTTTAACAGGAGAAAATCTGATGTAATTCTTTGTAAAAAAATGACATTTTATCCTGCATTCCATCTTCAAACGGATAACACTAACTGACATTGGCTTAAATTATAAGTTAGGCACTAATGAATAAGATGTTTTAATATTTTGGAAAAACGACTGTATTCTTTTTTTTCTATGAGTTTAAATAAATGATTTACAAAATTTATTGACAATGTGAGACTGCATGTGTTCTATGTGAAACAAAAAGTGTGTGAAATTTCCCACGATGCTCAGACTGTCTAGATTAAATCAGCAAATTTGGTAACCCAGACTTTTTATAGTAGACATTGGAGACTTTGTACAAATGAAGTTTGGTAATAGTCTTTTTTCTAGTACCATCATTGCTATTCTGATACAATGCATTGTCTGGTATGATTATCCTATGTATGAAAACTTCATGGAGAATACAAGTTAACAAAGAGAAGTTTATTGTTTCTAATTGGTGTTGTGTGTTTTTGAATTCTCAGTTTGTTTGGTTGGTTTAACGCCGTAGCAACACATTGTATATGTTATATAACGGTGGTCAGTCAACCTACACACTCATCCTGGAAAGGCTAAATCTCTGGATGTAGCTGTTAACTAATTACTAAGCGCATACTTTTGTCAGTGACTGACAACTGCCCTACATAATTAAAAATCATTGGTAGGAGGGAGAATGGCCGTAGAAATAATTTCATGACAAAGCTCCACGAAAGTATGCCCTGCCGGGAATCGAACCACAACCCCTCAGTCAGCAGACTTTCGTGCTACCAACTGAGCTAGCAGGGCGGCTCAGATTTTATGTCTCTTTTGAACTCTTGGAATATTATGTTTTGTAATTATGAATATAAATTGAGAAAATTGTTACATGTGTTTAAGTTAAGCATATTTTGTGTCTTGTATTAAACTGTTATGTTGTCCCTCTTTGAGTATTTGAACCATGCATGACCTATTGGAACATAAATTATTCTAGTTAAAAGAATGCAATGAAACTTCCAACAATGTTTGTTCATTTATAAGTTAATTCATTTCACATAAATTGTAGTACATTATTATCATGAAAGGAAAATGGAAGGTACAATATTTTCATTTGATAAATATAAAATTACTGTTAACATGAACTATTTTTTTATCAAATGAGTTATTGTCCTTAGAAAAACAAACTTTTATGAGAGTAGTCTTTGAAATATGAGGCTATCTGGAAACAAATCCTCTTGCTATGAATTCTCTAGTGACTGTTTAAAAAGATGTGTACTGGGCTGCTTCATAATTGATATAATTTTTCTTTGAAAGTAATGCAGAGGTAATTTGTAAGAATGAAATATTTGCATGTAGCACATGATATCCAGACCAGCAATAACACTAGTATGGCTATACCAAAGGGTCAGATAAGCACATATTGTAGAAACCTTGCTGTAAGGAGTAAAGACTATACTTGCTAAAAGAGAATTATTATTAATGACTAGATTATTCTGTATTAAATTCCTGTAGTAAGACTTTCCACATGAATGTTAGGTTATTCTGTAGAACTTTTTGATGCTAATATTGTGTGCTCCTATAAACTTGTCAAAATGTTTTCTTTTTAAATGAAAATATTCACCAATCTGCCATTAAGTCATTCGTTAAAATGATGTGACAGTAAGTTCATATTATGTTTTTGTTGATTTATGCCCCCAGAGATTGTATTTATTTAAACTTAAATAAGCTCTTTTTTAATAGGATAAAATTTGCTGCTCATCCACTTAGCAATTTCCTGGACAGTTTAATTCATACATTAATAAACATACAGCTAGTTTATCTTTGGTTTGACTGTCTCTAGCTGGATAAAACCTACCATTCTCATACCCATTCTTAGGCATCTCTGTCAAGCTTTAACAATCAGCAAAAGCTATTAAATCTACCACCTTGATGTCTTAATTGAAAGAGTTTTTGGTGAATTCAGCATTGGGAGCACGACACTAGAAAAATCTTTACAAAAAAAAAAGATTAAAAAAATATTAACATTGTTCTATGCTTGCTATTTCTGATTGTTTTCTTTACCACTTTCATTTTGTATTAAATTAGTAAGACTCTATGAGATCGTAGTTGTGTACATTAGTTTTAAATCTAAAGGAAATTAGAGACTTTATATCTTTGCATAATATATTTTTGTCTCTTTTCTACTTAAGCATGTTTTTCTTTTTGTTTCAGATTATTCATGTACATGAAATGTATATTTGTTCTTGGGTTAATGTTGTTACGTACTGAGTATTTTATGGAAGCACTATCCTTACAAATACAATGTTGATTATAATGCAAACACCACTGTTTTATAGAGATAATTTCATTATAAATCTTAAAGTCTGAACACTACTTATTGAGTTTCAAAGATGTATTACCCTTAGTTTAAGATATATGGTCACAGATAATGTAATGGTCATGGTTTAACACATTGAAGTTAAATTTCCATCGCTTTTATGTTTAAATTTTGACTTTGCTTTTATTGTGTTATAACGTAGATATACCATTGCAATACACTTCATCTGTTTTCATCAGTTTGTTTACATCAGTATGCTAAGGCTCATTTGTATCAAAAGAAAGGGCTTTAAGTTGTCTACATATCAACATTTCCTTTAGGTTCTTTTAAATGGCTGTATGTGTAGAAATTGGAAACCGGATAACAAATCATTTAAGCTTTGTAATACTATCACTTTTCTGAGTCTTATGTGTTTTAAAAATTGCGTAACATGCGTGACATAAGACAAAGTAAAAGTTAATTAAAGAAGTTCAAAGAAAACAATAATGTTCTATAAGGGAGAATGCATGAACAAAGTTTTTTTTAGCTTTAAATATGTTTGAGGGACATATTGATTGTTGTAGGTAAAACACATTGCATATTCTAAATAGCAATTACAAGTCAAAATACTGAATATATACTATTATATGACATTAAATCACTCTATGATAAAGCCAAAGTTGTTTAGTTATGTAATCAATTAAAGACAAAGAAAATAATAAATCTGTTTACTAGAAAATATATTTATCTGGAGAAGACATTATTATAGTTGTCAAAATGTCTTACTACATATCGTTTTTGATATTATTTGTTCTGAAACATTTTTGCTGGACAATCTAATATACAGAGATAGAAAGAGAATGAGGGAGAGAGACAAAGAGCAATTAATGTCAGTTCTTCTTTGTCCTAGAGAAGTAAGTGACACTATAATATCTTAATGCCAGCATTTTCTTATGTTCCTTTATTTTTAGACTCAATATTACAAAGCCATAAGTGACAATATAATGAAATTAGTTATGTAAAATTGCTCTTCAAGTCTATGCTTTAATAACACAATGTGACTAGATGATATAACATATTGACATGCAATGAGAAAACAGGTTTAAAATTGCAATGCTAGACATTTAGATTTCTATATGGGATAATGTTTTATCCCATACTGAACTACGTCAATCAAACAAATTTTCAGAAATGTGGTCTTTTAGACCAATAACTCATTTTCTGTCTGCCCAAATCAACATTTTGTCCATAAGAGTTGTCAGACTGACACTTATATGTAGATACCTGCACTGTTATGACGTATATACATAATGCATAATATAATATTATTAAGCAATTTAATGTCTTGAACATATTGAGAGCAGATACTTAAATGTTAAATCCCTCGATCCTTTGTTAAGACAGAGACTTTACAGAACAAAAGCTTTGTATTGACAGAAACTGGGGACCAATGATATATTAGACTTATGACTGATTCAAATCTTGTTTTGAACTTAATGCATTTCTATTTAATGCCTAACTCATAGTATAACTAGATTAGATTTCTACCCTTCATTCCTTGATAATAAATAATTGTAGCAGCGTTATAATACAGCACTTGTACTTCCTTGCTTTCAAGCTTGATTTTATGGCGACGTTGTAGAGTGTCCCCTTATGACTAGAGAGGTCTTAGGTTCGAATCTCAGTTCGGATCATGGATTTTTATTGGGTTACATATTCAAAGTACCGAAAACGAAGTTATATAGGCTTATATCTCTTGCAACTTATAGTATAACTTAGTATTGCTGCACATGGATCATGTTACATTTTAATAAATCAACCAAAACTAAACTTCACATAACACCTGTCTTAATGCAAACAAAGCTTTTACAGGTTACCATTTCATGGTATATAGACAAATGCAAGAATGTATATATATTATTCAAGGTAAATTATGGACAATGTTCTGTTGTGTAATCTTATTCTAATTTGAGCAATGATCATTATTGCAGGCAATAACAAAGACTGTAATTGCACTATATGTGACATGTGTCATTTGGTTTTAGTGTTACTGAACTTAGTATTTCGTAGTTATCTCTCTAGAAGCCTTTACGATTTAACAACCTATTGCAAACAATTTACTAAACACTACTTATGGTCATTCAATTAGACAGAAAGAGCTTGAAAAATGACAATTATTGCTGGATACATGCTTACAGATGGAGTGGTGTTGAAAGGAAAAGCATTGAATTTCCTTTTCCAGAGATTTGAATCTTGATTCTTGTTTTGCTTATGTTAAGAGGTTCGTTGTCATTACTCCTGCTCTGCTAACACATAACATTCAACATTTTAAAACAAAAAACAGTAAATTTGATAATGGGGTGTGCCTTAGACTTTTATTAAATATGCTAACTACAAATCATATGGTTATGAATTAAAAATTGTTAACATTTCTACACACTTTCTGGTTTTATTTCCTCTCAAAGAGATCATGTAAAATCATTGTGTCTGTACACTAATAGAAACTTGACTTTAAGATTGTTGTCACATTTTATAAAAGTGTGTCACATGTCACTTGTGACATAAGACAATTAAATTTAGAGAAAATAAAGTTGAAAGAAAAGTATAATGTTCTTAAAGATTGAACCTGAACAAAATTCTTTAGTTTTTTAATATCCTTGAGGTATTGTACTGTAGTTATTAAGATGTCAAAAACCTTATAACAGTTTCAATGCTTTACAAGGCATAGTTCTTTAGTTGTTACTTTTTAAGAAAACTCATATTATATGAGAATAAAATCTCCGAGTCACGCTACTTAAGTGCCTACGTTGGTATAATCAATTCCGAAATCGAAATACTAGAAAAAACATCTTTAGCTTTAGCGGACATTTTATAGATGTCAAATTGTTTCTTACATAATTGTTGTAAATTGTAAGCAATCTCGGAACAACAACTAAATCTGATAGGGAAGTCAGAATGGGATAGATTAACAAAGAGAGCATTTAATGCTATAATGTTTTGTTCAATGGAAGTAAACTTTAATAGGTTCAAACAATACATATCTAATTTCAAGTATCATTCCAATGGTTATTTTGAAACAAAAATCAATATTGGTACATGTAATGCAGTGAAATTATTTCTGTAAAATTGTAACAAAAATAATATTGTTTGTAATAATTTAAGTCCAGCTAGAACAAAACCATATTTAGAAAATTTAGTTTGTCAGTACAACTTCCAATTATTGTCAGCCAGTATCAATATAATGAACATCAGAGTTGTCAAACTGACATTTTTACTCAAATGAATACACTCTTATGATGTATGTATGAACTTATATAATCATGCCATTTTTGAACATTTAAGAGCAGACACTAAATATTGAAATAGTTTTAAAACTTAAACTTCATCTTGACAGACATAAGATACCCATGGGTGTGAAAGTCTAATTTTTTCACTTGTCCTTGGACAAGTGGAATAAAAAAAATAACTTGTTCACGATCAAAATGCACCTTGTCCTATGGTTCAATACTCAAAAAGAAATTTAGTGAACTGTTACTTAAAATGCATATTTTAATATGTAAGGATAAATTATTAAATGAAATAGTTAATGCTAAATATGATTAAAACATTTACATTATTAAGTATTACTATTGTAAGTGCATTTTTTGCAGCTAAAAAATATTTGTCCACGGACATGTGTGCTAGTAATATTATCTTGTCTTCAGACATAACTGTATGAGTCGGTCAAGTCGGGCATAAGAGTTCCGTATCCCGAGACCAATAAAATATCAGATTATGGCCACAGTTTCTTGACTTGTTTTAATTTGTTTACTAAGTTTGCAGAAGTAATGTACTATGCAGTTTGAATATATTGTTTATTTTGTTTTGTTGGCATAGTTTGGGCTATTTTTGAGATTGCAAAAGATTTGATTCACTAACAAGCTGGAAGTTTTTTTTCTAAAAGCACCATAAAAGAACTATTATTTCTTCCTAGAAAAACATGCTTTTCGATACCAAAGGATTTACTTGTGATAAATGTATTTAGATCACTGCTTGCTCTCATTTTTCATAAAACTTATTTTAATTGAAACATCGTGATGCGCAATACATGGTTGATATCAGCTAAATTCTCAATTACACTCTTTTAATGGAATGATTGAGGTAAAAAACAATTTTAACAGGAGTAAATCTGATGTAATTCTTTGTAAAAAAAAAGACATTTTATCCTGCATTCCATTTTCAAACGGATAACACTAACTGACATATATAATTAACAAAAATGATAAGTTAGTCACTAATGAATGAAATTTTTTTATATTTTGAAAAACGACTGTTGTTTATATTTCTATGAGTTTAAGTAAATGATTTACAAAATTTATTGACAATGTGAGATTGCATGGGTTCTATGTGAAACAAAAAAGTGTGTAAAATTTCCCACGATGCTCAGACTGTCTAGATTAAATCAGCAAATTTGGTAACCCAGACTTTTATAGTAGACATTGGAGACTTTGTACAAATGAAGTTTGGTAATAGTCTTTTTTCTAGTACCATCATTGCTATTCTCATACAATGCATTGTCTGGTATGATTGTCCTAGGTGTGAAAACTTCATGGAGAATATTAATACAAGTTAACAAAAAGAAGTTTATTGTTTCTAATTGGTATTGTGTGTTTTTGAATTCCCATGATTTTATGTCTCTTTTAGAACTCTTGGAATATTTTGTTAAGTAATTATGGATACAAAAGGAGAAAATTGTTATTAAAATAAAGCGTATCCTGTGTCTTATATTAAACTGTTATGTTGACCCTCTTTAAGTATTTGAGCCATGACCTCATCAATGGAACATTAATGATACTAGTTAAAAGAAAGCAATAAAACTACCAACAATGTTTGTTCATATATAAGTTAATTAATTTCCCATAAATTGTAGTACATGTACTGTATTATCATAAAAGGAAGATGGAAGATAAAATATTTCCATTTAATAAATATAAAATTGCTGTTAACATGAACTATTTCTCTTTACTTTCATCATAAAAGTTATTGTCCTTAGAAAAGCAAACTGTTATGGGAATAGGCAATGCCATATCAGTCTCTGAAATGTGAGGCTATGTGCAAACAAATCCTCTTGCTACAAATTCTCTATTGACTATTTATACAGATATGTGTACTGAACTGCTTCATGATAGATATAATTTTCTTTCAAAGTAATGCAGAGGTGCAGAGGTAATATATTAGAATGAAATATTTGCACGTAATACATAATGTCAAGACTAGCGATAGTAAGAGATTATGGAATACTTAAGAGTTAGATAAGCATATATTGTAGAAACCTAACTGCAAAGATTACAGACTGAACTTGCTGAAAGTTTTTTTTTACCGGGTAAATTTAACGCCGTGTCAACGCAATTTAGGTCATTTTTTGGCATCCAGCGCACCTAACCTAGCTTTCCGAGACCTTTGTCTATAACCAGTACTCACCTACCCTATCACAAGGCCGGAAACTTCTCCAAATTATCTTATCAATAGAGGAAAATTGACATTATTGTCATGGAAAGGTAAAACTTCCTTTCGAGACACGAGATTCCAAATCCCAGCCTGCTACCAACTGTGCTATGGACCTGGATTACTTGCTGAAAGAGAATTATCATTAATGAGTAGAATATTCTGTATTATATTCTTCCAGATAACAGACTTTACACATGTATGTTAGGTCATATAATACCAATAATATGTTTTCCTGTAGACTCATCCAAATGGCTTTTTAAAACAAATAAAGTATGCCAATCTTCCTTTAAGACTTCCATTGAATTGATGTGACTATGAGTTCACATTACAGTATTTATGCTATTTTATGCTACTAAGTTCAAAGACTTCTTCATTGTTTTGAATGTTATTTATTTAAAGTTTTATTAGCTCTTTTAATTAGGATAAAAGCGGCTGCAGACTCACTGAGCAATTTCCTGAACGGTTTAATTTCAACACTAATAAAAATGTACATTGTTTAATTGTCACTGTGTGGATTAAACATCCTATCATAACCATACCAAATGTCAGGAATCTTTGCAAAGCTTTAGGTGTTATCAATCAACAATAGCTACTGGGTCTTCAACAATTGACAGTTTTGATGGTGAAATGAATTCAGCAATCAGAGCAGGCCCTAGAAACATCTGATCTGAAATAATAAAAAGATACCTCTTAGTTGTTGTCACATACCACTTGACTTGTAAACGCATTTAATGATTCATTCAATTTGAATCAATTGTATACAGCATTGTTCCAGACATGCTATTTTCTGATTGTTTTCTTTAACTATTTCATGTTGTATTGAATTAGTTAGAGTCTATGAGATCGTGGTTGTGTACATTAGTTTTAATCTAGAGGAAACTAGAGACTTTGTATCATTGCATTATATATTCATTTGTCTTTTTTCTACTTGAGCTCTAGGTTCTCTTTTTGTTTAAGATTGTTCATGCACATGCAATGAATATTTGTTTTTGTGTTAATGTACTGAGTGTTAAGGGAAGCAGGAATCTTACAGTTAAATGTGTGAATTTTAATGAGGGATATATGCTAATAGATTTTTGTCAATGATTGCAGTGAAAGGCTACATGATGAGTTACTTGTTAGGTTAAGGAACAAAGTCAGTGCATTATGAAATTAAACAAGTTCTATATCTAAGTCATTATGAGCTTGTATAGAACCTTTATTGTAGCTTTTATGTATATTCAAATCTTATATTATATTCAAAATACCAACTAAGATTGTGGTAACAAGTCTTTTACTCCTTTTTAATAAGTCTCTTTCTGAAAATTCTTAGAGGAAATCTGACTCGGCATCTTTCAATAGAAATACATGTTCCTGGTGTATTTTTTTGTAATTGAAAAAAATAATCCAGCTTTCAATTGGTATTTTATATGTTACAGCAGCATGAAT
Organism: Mactra quadrangularis; assembly: GCA_025267735.1. NCBI lineage: Eukaryota > Metazoa > Mollusca > Bivalvia > Venerida > Mactridae > Mactra > Mactra quadrangularis. The sequence goes on along the minus strand of CM046307.1, from coordinate 39,542,931 downwards.
CTGTCAGAACTAGATGTCTCCAAAGTATCCAAACAATTCTTTATACATTATAATGCATCTAAAAGATTCTACTGTTACTCTTCAAATTGTGAAAAAGTAAACAAATCTGTACAACTATAAAAATAAAATCTCTCTCCAGGGAAATGATGAATTATGTAACAGTATGTTTTTGCTCTGTCCTGATGAATTGTTTCCATGTTGTTTTCTGTTATGTTGTCGTATATAAAGCTTCAGGGTGACAGTGTGACTATTCTATAATGTACAAGTTATCATGTTTCACACAGACTAAGATCTCTACTGTTGTGACATTGAGAACAGTATGTTTATGTTAATGGATTTGTGGTCTAAATTCTCTCGGACAATATTATCAGTTTCTACCTACCATACATAGAACATACTTGTTTTCTTGCTATACGTTTAATAGAGAACATTGAGAAAGTCCTATACTTGTCTTTAATTGGGTCATGTTGATGTATTGCTTTTTCTATGGTGGACAATGCCTTTTGAAGGATAATTTGAGATACCATGCTCCTAAAGGTCAATATTTTCTAAGTGTGTAACCAATGGGCAAATATGCATTCTTCTTGATTATGGAGACTAGATGTCAAGGTCATTGAAATTTTGAATGGAAAATCTTATTCCATGAATCTATGCAGAGTAATTACATTCTATGTGTTGAAATCCCATGGGTAAGGAATTGTCCCCTTTGATTTTAAGCCTGCTCTTGACTCAAAAGGTCAAACTCGCTGGTTGATACAACAATATTGAGTAGAAAATGCACATATATTGGAAAAATACAAAAACTACCTCTGAATTTCTTGTTTTTGTTTCATATAAACTGTAACAATAAGTCTGTGATCTGTGTCCTATTGGAGATTGCCATGAATATATGTCGTGCTCTGATTTCCTAATTTATTCTATATTATTTTCCTGTATTAGGTAAAAATGTAAATTCTACTATATTTTGATGACTTTATTTTTTTTTCTTATCATAAATCAATGATAATATGTAATTTATCAAGATACAAATCTGGTTACCATTGGCAGTTTTATTTATCCTATAACATTATACCATACTATATTAGAAGACTAGGAATTCATTCAGTAATACAATGTAAGTATGCCACGTTTAGATCTGGTCTTAGTATCTATCTCTATATCCTTAGATCACTGACCTCTCAATTAACTGTTTTCTCTTTTCATTGTGGCATTATATTAGGCATAGAAAATTTTTTATCATTGGTAATATTTTCTGTTTACTTACTGTTCATAACCTCCACCTGGGGGGGGGCTTTATAGAGAATGTACGGTATTAAGTCAATTTTTGAGATTTGGTTATTTTAAATGTGATGTAGAGGTTATTAAACAGGGCAAGTGTGCCTTAAGGAAGATATTGGCACACTTGCTTAGGTATTGGCCCGAGGGCTTTAGCCTGAGGGCTAATGGCGGGGAAAGTGTGCCGATATCGACTTAAGGCACACTTGCCCTGTTTCATAACCTTTTTATTGCATATGTTGACCAATGCATGTAATGACGATTTTTCTACAAAAAAGTACACCTTTTCTCGACGTAACGCGCTATTTTGCACGTTGACGTTACGTCACATGTATTGTTATGTTTTTTCAACGCCAAAACGCTGGAATCTAATGAACGCTTGTTATAAAACGTAAGTCTGGTTGTTGATTATCTTATTAATTTTCAATATGAAAAAAAAACACACGTCGTAGAATTGAATAGCTTCTTGTTGCTAATTACGTACGAATTTCACGTGCGGAAAGTCTGCCATTGTTAAACTGCAGGTGCGTAATGACCGGAAGTTGCCTCAATATCGATTTTTGGCACACTAGGAAGTGAGCCAAATATCGATATTTTGGCACACTTGCTCAATACCGGAATGTATTGCCCACATTGAGGCTATATTGGCGCACTTTCTCGTCAATTTTGTTACTATTTATAGTAACATATGCAATAATGACTAATAATACATACCTTTACATATAAAAACATTTAAGTGGTACACAACTTTTCTGAAAAAATCCACTCTAACATACTTATAGGATATGATTTGATTAAACATTGAGAAGTAACTAAAGCCATTTACCATGCTCCTTCAAGATAAGCCAGTGGCCAAAAAATTTTGAACTATTGATGTTATAGTAGCCATCATTCAGTAACTTAAAGGAATTTTTTTTAATGCATCATACAATAATATTTGGGCAGAAATCTTAAACCATTGAAAAACTGCATCCATTATTCTCTTATTAAAATTCATGGGAAAAGAATATTTGTCTGCCTCTGCAATTACTTTTGTGTTAATGTTTTCGAAATTACCCTTGCTCTCCTATTCTTTTTAAATTGTTAACTTAATTGAAAAAGCCCCACTGTAATTCCAATCATTGCTAATATTGAATGTATAGCTACATTGTTTAATCTTGATAAGGTTATCAATAATAATGTCTCCTTTGGTGAAAAAAAAACAAGTCAATGTAACAATATGACCTGTGGAGCTTTAATCAATTAACACAAGAAATTAATCATAAAATTGCTTTTCACTTATTTCAACCTGAGGAAATTTTATTCAGATTATCCAGCGTCAATCTTGAATTGCTTTTCATTTCATTTGTTCTAATCTTATTTGAAAGTATTTCACTTCTGCTGCCTTGATATAGTCTTTGTAACTCTTGTCTTGTATGAGACAGGCAACTCTTAGCCGTGGATGTGGTGTAGTGGTTAGCATGCCTGATATCGAATTCGGAGAGCCCGGTTGCGGTAGGTTATACCCTATACATGAGTTGTTGGTCTTGTGGTAGGGTAAGTTAGTACTGGTGATAGAAAAGTGTCCAGGATACCTATAGTAGGAAGAGGGGGCCTAAATATGTGTTGAATACAACGTTAAATCCAATATAAAATCAAAGCACTGGAGTGCTGGAGGAACGATGTCCTGAACTTATTTTTTGATTAAAGAATATATAATTATGTCAAAATATAAATATTATCTATAAAATAATGTATTAAGTATCAATTAACAGAATTTAACAAAAAGATAGCACTAGACTTCTCAAGTGGTGAATTCCCTTGTTTATAGGAAATGTTTAGTTATAAATCGGACGATTTTTTTTTGCGGATTTTAAATGAAAATTGCCGAAATAACCTCCCTTTATAGAAATATAATAATTATTAACGTTGACGTCGTGTTTTAGATACGCACAGAACGGTGCGCACAAAAACTACCAAAATCGTCCTTAATGTATTGACATAATTAGTAACATAATATAATACGATCATTTAATATTGTTTATTACTATCGAATGATGTAATTATGCTACGCATATAATTTGCAATGTCAAAAACATCGTAGGGCCTTTTTACTCCAACAAATAATCATTGCAGTTGTCACGGGTTGAGTTGTCTACGGGTTGAGTTGTCCCGTCTCCATTGCAAGATTTGTATGTCCTGAGAGTAACCTCCCTGAATAGTTTCAAGAACGACAACACAAGCTAGCGTTGTATTACATTTAAATGAGATGTTAATGAGTTTCACGCTTGAACTACGCCTCTTTGTCTATGTTGAAAATTGTTGAAGCGTGAAAAGAGTAATCTTACACTTTCTTGTTACCATTGGAACGATGTTAAATAACATCGTTCCAAAAAACCACAAAAAAACAGGCAACTCTTCATGAGTGTTTGAATTGATGCTAACCTGCTGAAATTTCTTTGAATCGGGCTTTGATCTCTCTGTTTTTTGCTGATGATGCATATAACTTGTTAGAAATTTCTTGCAACCATTTGTCAAACAATAGCTTGATTCATGCAGTGTCCATCAATGAAATTAGTCTAATTTATTCATCATGCTTACTCTTGAACTTGTTCATAAATATCATTACAGTTTATGAACAATTTATTAATTCTTGCAGAGAATTAGTTTAAAAAATAATTGGTTGCATAAACATTTGTCATGCAGTGCCTATATGGTACATAGAAAAATGTCTATAATAGAGTGTATGATTAGTGTATTCAGCATTTTTAATTAGTTTTGCTCGGTTACCTTTACTTTTAGCCTGGTTATGTTTAGTGTCTAATTTAAATTACCAGCATTCCTTGGCCATGAAATGCATTAAGTCATGATACGACTTAATATGAGCCCCCTGACTAGCTCAGTTGGTAGCACACAAGTCTACTGATCAAGGGGTCATGGGTTTGATTCCCGGGCAGGGCATACTTTTGTGGAGCTTGGCCATGAAGTTATTTCTACGGCCATTCTCCCTCCTTCCAATGATTTTTAATTATGTAGGTCAATTTTCAGTCACTGAAGAAAGTATGCACTTAGTAGTTGGTTAACTGCTAAATCCAGAGATTTAACCTTTCCAGGAGGAGTGAGTAGGTTGACTGACCGCCTTTATATAACCTATAAAATGTGTTGCTACAGCGTTAAACCAAACAAAAACTACCAAAGACTCAATATGTTTTCCTATTTCTGTACCTGTGTACAATGTCAAGAAATGCTGCTTATACTGTTAGCTGTCATGTAATAAATATTAATATTCTTTTATCTATTATTATTTATATTAGAATTGATATAATTATATGTTCACTTGATGTACATGTATGTCCTAAGTTAACTTAGTTAATTGGTCTGTCAGTACCTACTTCGTCTATTATATCAATGTTCATTCATTCATTTATTAACATGTGTTTAGTCTTTGCGGTTTACAAAAAAAATGAACACCTGATTTATGCATGGTATTGTTGTATGTCAAAATATTTTCACTTGTATTTAATGTTTACTTTATAAAACAGCTAAATTAACTTAGAAAAAAGGGTCATGAAAAGTTGTTTAGAAAAAAATAAAATGAATGTATAGTTTGATTAACAAGATTAAAAGAATTGAAATGAATTAAACAAACAAAATCAAGAAAATAAAATTAATGTTTTTTTAGTAAAAAATTTAAAATTTGTGCTTACACTTTTATACCCTCAATTACAGCATTTCTGCCAAATTTAAATTATCATTCATAACTTCATAAGGTCCCGACAATTGAAATTTCAAAATTATAAAAACAATTTGCTTTGAAGTTATTTTTTCTGATATTCAATATTTCTCAGTTGAACGTGATATATTGTCCTTGAAATTGTGATCAAAATATTTCTCTATTGTAATTGCAATGTTTAATCATATTTAAAGGAACTCTACCCTGTAATTATGTTTTGTTTATCATGTAATCATATAATATATTATCTTGTATAATACCAATTATAGTTTTTGATCAGATTATTTGGTGCAACATTGTATTATTCTAGATTCTAAATATTGTCCTCAGTGACATTGTGTGCATGTCTCTTATTGTGGAACATTGTGCATGCATGTCTTTGTTTCACTTGATTAATGATTTCTAACATTTTGTCTTTGTTAAGGCCAAAGTAAGCCTGATTGTTTTGATAGTGCCCGAATATTTCTTTAATCTTTACTCAGATTTCTCTGTTTGAAGTAGGGCTGTCATTGATAGAAAATTTTGTATCAATTTATTGAAAGGCTAGTATTGGTGATAAATCGATATATTAAGTCAGACAAGAAGTGTAATAGAAGCCACTAGAACACCAGGATATATAATACTATATAATGCTCTCATGATGTTATGCATGATGTTAAAGGTTGTTTCAGACATCAAAACGAAACTAAAACAAACTGTATTTTCTTGTTTTTGATACTTAACTGAAAACATGAAAACTCAGAAATATGTAAAAGTCTTATAGTTATAGCTTTATAAAAATACTAGATTGTATCGATATTCCAAATTGTAAATTGATATTGGATCGTCTGTCAAGACTCGGGTGATACATTGATATCGTGACTTTCTATCACAGCCCTAGTTTGAAGGTACCGGAACATTTTTTTATACTTACATATAATTAATTATGAAGTTATTATATAAAATATTTTGAAAACTATATGAACATAATATTTTTATGAAGAAGTAGCCATTGAGATATATGTAAGAATATGGTTTGGTTACAGTGGCTAGTATATATAGGCTTGTCTTCAACTTTTGTTAAATTTTATTCAACTGTCATTGGCGCTTACATTTACTTAGCTGATTTAAATACTCAATTTTGTTCAGTTGTTCTTGTACATATGTACAGATATCTTTTTTTATTGACTATGAGTACAGAAGTACTGTAATGAGTGTTTAAATCAGTCAAGTTAATTTATGCACCACTAACAGTTAAATAAAATTAACAATATGATTTAATTATAAATTGATCTTAGACTGATTCAGCAATTCAGAACGTGTCATAATAAAAACAAACTTAAAATCATGTCCTCTCACAGCTTGATAATTGTTTTGAGCAATACTGTGTTTATTTAGATGTCCGTAATAAGTTTAATGTGAACTGGTTTACATTTAGTCTGTATAATATTGCTGTAGTTGAAAACCCAGTATATTGTTTTTGGCCTTAAAGTGTGAGGACAATTTTAGAAATGATTTCATATGCAAATATATATATATACGGGTTTATAATTACAGCAAGATGGAATGCTACTTGTACATGTGAAAGCCATAGGCTTTATGAAAAATAATGGCTTTCTTAAGTGTATTGTCAAAATGTTTCGACAAAGTTGAAAACCCATTATATTGGGTTTCTTTGCCTTAAAGTGTGAGGACAATTTTAGAAATGATACAATGACTAACTGTGTTGTTGATGGAGACATAATGTAGTTGTAAGATGCTGGTAGAAGAAGATATCATCAGACTGATGATTCAGCAGGAGCTTTTAATTCTATTATAGTGAGAAGATATTGCTGAAAATAGTACCAACCAATTGTCACCATTCCATTGTGACATTGAGGACTTTATTTTACTTGCACTCAATGACTTGTAGTGCAATTAAATGATGTGTTGATTTTTACCCCATTAGTCAAACAAAGACTTTCAAATTCTTTTAATGGAGCACTACCAATTTGACAATTTAAGGGGGTACTTGCTATTGTTTTATTGCTCAATTTCTTGAATTTAGTCAAACAAAGAAGACTATTAACATCATGAAATGGAGCACAACTGCATGACTTTACAATTTAAGATGATGCATGCTATTCTTATGTTATACTTGAAATTAGTCCAAAAAAAAGACTTATACATCTTGTAATGGAACGTTACCAACTTCACAATTTAAGGTATTTTTGCATGCAGTTTTACTTGAATTACTAGTATCTACACTATCACGTGATGTTAATGTTAGAGTTTACTAGAAATTAAAAAAGTAAAAGAAAATAGCTTGTGAAATTTGACCTGAGACGAAAAATGCAATTAACATAAAATTTGCATAATATTTAATATTTGCATACATTACCTCAGTTTAAAGTGGTGTAGACTAATTAGTCTGAAACATAAAATGTTTAAATCTATCTCAGGTCAATTTGCTCTAACTTGTAAATTTTCTTATAAACTGTACTATATTCTTGTTATTTAGCCTTCTATAATATCTTCCTTGGACTAAGCATTGGGGCCAATAGGAGCAGACCAGTGGGAGGGGGGGAAGGGTCTTTACTCCACCAATAGTTTTAAAAGTAATATCATCTAAACTAAATCTGACTGGGAAATTTTTTTTTATGTTGCTACCTTCATATACAAATTGTATATCATTGACTCTGGCCATAACAAACCTAACTACATGTTCATAAGGCAGTAAGTAGACTAGTTATGGGCTGATCTATTGGTATGGTAAAATGGTCTTTAAGCTATTGCAATATTTTGCTGATATGATATTTCTTCTTCATTATGTTTGAATTTATGGTATTTCAAAATTTAGTGGAGATCATAATAATACAAAAGTAAGGGTTAATATCTTTATCTCCCTTATGATTAGTATTATTTAGTATCGTGATTCATTGCTTTCCAATGTTTCTCAATTTAACCTTAATACATTCATATAAATCTAAATTGCAGCAACAATAAGGACCCAGTGACTATATTCTCAGATCTTTATAATTTCCCCACAGAAATCTTTTAATTTTCATTATTCCCTCTTCAATAAAATTATCATTTTGTACAAAATTTATCTGCTGGTGTTATGAAATCAAAGTCTGTACAGCAAAATATGGGTGAATATAATGATATCAAAACTTGCACAGTATGTGCATTTATTATGTAACAATAGAAAAGTCATCCTTATATAGAAATTGAAATTGATTTAAGTTAAGGTTAATAATTACTGTTACTTTTTAATTTTTTTGTCTCTCTTATATATTATACATTATAGTCTCTCTATAATTGTATATTATATCAGTACTGTAAGACTTGACTTTCAGACAGTCTTTAATATTTTACATGAAAATATTGTATGTTTCCTACTTTATACTAACTCTTTTACACTTTTTTATCTGTTTGAATCAATACTTTAAAAAAATTAAGAAGTTCTGTTAACTACAAGAAAATTAGTGTATTTGACTTTAGTTTTTCCCCCAATTTTTGAAAGTATTATTTTAATTACATACCATTAAGAGTTTTGCATGATGTCCACTCTTTTCTAGAGAAGAGAATCTTGTGACTTTCATTTTGGGTCATGTAAGCTGAACGTTGTTTTGCTTACAAGGATGTTTTGAATAGTATTAAAATGTATGCTTACAAAAAACATTGAAATGATATAAAACATCAATTGTGCAAGAGATTTTGGAAGACCTAATTGATCAATTTAAATTGGCAAATTGCATAAGAGTTTCTAGGTTGTGATTAGGGATGAGACGATATGGCAATATATCGATACAATATTGATACGTCAGGTCACGATATTTTTCATGGCCCAGGACAAATTATACCGCAATACGACTCTGACATTCATAATAAGGGGAAGTCGCTGTATTTTTAGTATTTGACAGGTTTGCCCTATTGGTTCAAGTAACATAATCTCAGTGGCAGAGTCCAGTACAACTCAACCCATGGACAACTCAACCCGTGGACGTCTCAAACCAAAGTTTGGATTGCTCAGTCCACAGGGAAGAACCACTTAACCCCTAGACAACCCGTGATTATAAATAAAAGAATGTGAATGTTTTGATTTTACAATAACTTATGGTATCGTATTGTAAATAATCATATCATCTTTCGTATCGACATAATATATCGTATCGTGTAATGAACATATTGTCTTATCCCTAGTCATGATATTATGGAATATTACAGAAAAAACTCCCTGAAACATTGATAGTCTTTGCAACTAAAGAATATCTTATACAGAATTCATTCTTTTCAATTTTTATTACTTTTTCTATTCCAAATTTTCTCATAGATTCTGTTACACTGTCACATAATGAGGTACAATGTACTAATAAAGTGTGAGCAAATAAAAGAACATAAGTTTGCATGTAATGATATATAGTTGAACAATTATGTATTTCAATGAATATTTTGTGCCTCATTAACTCTGTTACTATATTGTATAGCTGTCTCTTTGTTGTGGTGTATTGTGGAAATAGTAGTATTTTGTTGTTGTATGGCATTCAGACCACTCTGCCATGTTTCTGGATGTAAAAATGTGAATGATAGAGAGTTACTTTGTTTTTTACACTGTATCGACTAATTGACTAAGTGAGATCTTATAACCGATAGGGTGAATACCACGTTGGGGGTTAAAATAGTAAAAATAGTGTATTTATTCATCAATGACTTTGAATATGGTTATTATATTTATATGGAGTTTTGCTGTGAATTGAAGTTTTAAAGTTAAATGTTTACTTTCGGAAGACTGTATATAATTATTTGTAAATAGATTAAGAGTTTATTATATGAAGCCATGTACATGTTGACATGTCGATGACATTAACAAGTTGGTAAATAATTAATTGAATATTAATAAGTTATCTGTCAGATGATTACATATTAATTGAGTTATCAATGTTAGACTGTCAAGGTTATTAAAGCATATTGATCTGATGTTTGATATACGATTATTATTTTCACTGGAAGAAATATTTTGCCACAATATGATCTAATAGTATTATTTTTCCATTTAAAAAAGTGTTTTACATAGTGAGACTACGAGCACCTTCTTTTGAAGAGTGTTTTTCATGGAGCTAGCAGTTTTGTTGCTATTATTATTGTGAATATGTCTGATCTATGGAATAACTTGGATTATTGGCAAGTGATATTTTTTCTGCAAGAATCTTGTATGTGTTCATTCTGTACTAACGCACAATGTAACAGATTTTAGCAACATTAACTGCTACTCTCTACAAAGAAAACAATATAAATAATTCATGACATTGAAGGCAAACTATCTTAATTAACAATGTGTTGTAATTTTATGAATGAAAGCTGTTTTTTATCTTAGCTTGGATATTTGGATATATTTACGATAATTGGTTTTGCATTTATTGAACTTTTTTGCGACATTTTTTTTGTGTTGCAGTGAATAATTAACTTAAGTTTTTTTGTATAATATTGTGAATTTTATGATTCATGTTAGTGTTGATGAAATGGTTACCATGGTAATTTTGAATAGAATTTAAATTTTATGATTTTATATCAAAACGTCATTGGATGCATTAAAATTAATATTTTCACTCAATACATTCACTGCACCAAAACTTGGAGATTCATCTTTCTACAGTTGCAGGTGCAAACTTATTGTGTGTGGTCACTTTATTATTTGAGAAGATTTTTAGTGTGTATGAAACAACATTATTATTGTTGTTGTTGTTGTTGTGACATGAATGGATAAACAGGAAGAAGTTTGCTACATCAATTTTGAATGGATTTTAATGTTTCGCAAAAACATTGTGAACACACGTTTTGAGTTAATTTACTTGTGCGAGACAACTTAATGGCAATTTATTCATAAATTTTAATGTGTTGGATATCTTGTGTGATACAGTCCGACTTAATTTTAAGTTTAGTGTTGGTTTAATAAATCTTGTATGTTTTAATACAAAATTTATATCATATTTATAACTGCATCCAAATTTAATACTCATTAACTTATCAAATAAAAAATTTTTTGATTTTTGCCATCAAGTAATACATTTGAAATAAAGAATAAACGGTAACTATGGCAACTTTAATGGTACCAATCCAAGGCAAGCAAGGGGATCGCAGACGACACTCATGGGTTTGGTAAGTTCTCTATTTCTTGTTATCAGCTGATTTTCTGGTACTGCATAGCTCTCTTGCATCCAAGTAATGAAATAAAATCACAGAACATGTTTTTAAACATTGCTGTAATTATACCCCCTATGAAATTGGAGGGGGTACATATACCAGATATCAGGCAGACAGGTGCATATCCCATTTTGGTTACAGTCCATTAAATTTTGCCGAATTATGGCCCTTGATAAAAAATCTTTTCCGCTCATTTTCTCAGCTCCCAATTTCTTCACAAACATGTGGGGGGGGGGGCATTTTATCACATTCAGTGATAGGTCTAGTTTTGTCAGTTGAGCATTTCATGCTTCAATGTGGCAATTTTTACTCTCATTATAGCATTTTTGCAATGTGGCATTTTTTTACTCTCATTATAGCATTTTTGCAATGTGGCATTTTTTTACTCTCATTATAGCATTTTTGCAATGTGGCATTTTTTGTACTCTCATTATAGCATTTTTGCAATGTGGCATTTTTTTACTCTCATTGTAGCATTTTCTTTGCAATGTGGCATTTTTTTACTCTCATTATAGCATTTTCTTTGGTATGACAGTTTGACATTTCTCAAAGGAGGGTTTGAATAGAAAAGTTTGAAATGTAAATGATCTAAGAAGTCATCTTGATCTTTACTGTCCAATTATGTTCATTTTCCTATACTTTGGTACAAGGTATAACTAGTACATGTAAACTTATGATAAAACATTTCTGGCCCATCTGGTTTCTCTGTTTTGCAACAGGTTTGACTTAACATACAATGTAAGGGACCACAAGTCATTATGCTAGTATTTTTTAATCTAAATATGGAAATTTTGTTTTCCAAGCATGCCATATAATGCTTACTCCTCAGTAAATTTAGAGGGGTTTGATTAACCTCCTCTCTCTGCCCTACCCTGGCCCCTCTGCATTTGCTAGTGCTTTTAATGCCTTTTACTGTTCCGTTCATGTCTATATTTTAAGAATTATTACTTACTGTCATGAAAAAGAATGACTGAATTTGATCGGAATTTGGTCTGAGCATTAGCTTAAAAGTTGTCTTAATACAATCTGAATTGCTTCTAATATAGACTCAATAGACTTTCCTTTATGATTAAACTGAAGAGTTCCTCCCAGGAGTCTCTTGACATTTTCTATTTTTTCTGAGATTTCTTAGATTTAGTAAAAGCATGTAATCTTCATGATCTCTATATCTCCCTATGTCACTGAATTTTCCATTTTGTAGAAGACTTAAATCTAAAACTGACCTTTTTTATGATTAATAATAATGTAACCTGTCAATCAAATATTTCATATTTCTAAGGTGAAAATGTATAAATCCCATTGAAGAATCCCTTAAACCTTCACAATCTTAGTCAGAGCTCTGAGAAAGCAATATGTAGTTGGATGTGAAAATGTAAATCTTTAACAGTACAAACTTTAAGGGTTTGAATTATCTATGGCTGTGAATCAGAAATAATCATTGGTTCAGTCTACGAAATTAGGATATGAAAGAGGTTTACTGAACAGGTCAATTTTGCATCTTGCACTATCTATTGTTTGTAAAATTTTGGTTGCCCGAAAGAGTTTTTTGGTTGCCCAAACTAAAAGTTGTTGTCCCTGGCAACCAATCACCCACTAATTTTGTAGACTGTTGTTTGATGTATGATATGTTCATATGAAAGGCCCATTATAACATTATGAAGATTAATAACTGCATTCATGTCTATGTGCCAAAAGACTGTGGAACACAGTTTTTTCATGATTTTGAATTATTAAAGAATTCTGACATTGATTGATTTGCTTTGAGAATATTTCTAAACATAAAAATTAGTTCCCCTCAATGTAAAAACTGTACTTTAAAATTCTTGCAGAAACTGCAAAAGTTGATGTTGACATTTTCTTTAATTTATTATTTTACATAACCACCTTTCATATTGACCACCCAGTAAGAATGTTCTAGATGTGTCGCCTGAGTGAAACAATCACTTGCTCATGAACATATATCACTGTAGAGTTAGTTAGGAAACATGGGTCAACATGAGCTCCTTAAATTCCAAGCCATAGTAAATTAAATTGAGGGCTAAACTAAACACTATTGTAACTCCTATTATTTACAAATAATGTTACAGTAGTGTTTCGTTCAGCCCTCCATTTTTTCTCAGATTATTTATTATACCCCCGCTTCGAAGAAGAGGGGGGTATACTGTTTTACCCTTGTCCGTGCGTCCGTCCATCCGTCCATCCGTCCGTTACAAAATTTCCGTCGCAGTTTTCTCAGCAACTATATCATGCAGCAGCCTAATACTTTGCATATTGCTTCATCCCATAGTCCCATATGGTGTAAAGCGATTTCATGCTCCTTGCTCATCTACTTCCTGTTTGTCGCATATTTTTAGATTTTGGCGGGGGTATCACTAGTGAGCATTAGCTCACAGATTTACTTGTTTACTACAGTCATATCTTTAATCAGTGCTTTGATTCTCCTTTCATCCCCCTGCAAATATCTTAAGACTTTTTCTCAGATTTTCTCTATGACTATATTCCATGAGTGTTGACATATTCTAATGTATATCTGTCATGTCATATAGTCACCTGAATATTAGTTAGATTTATTGACATTTCCATACATGATCTTCAGTTAATTCCTATACTGAGGTCAACTCTGTTGGATAACTTTAACACAATAAGTTATGTACAATGCAATAGATCCTTACTTTTTTGTTGGACATTGACTGTTACTGGCCATTCTGTTTGCTTTAAGCAACACCAGAGCTTAATGCAACACCTGAGCTTTAAATGCAACACCAGAGTTTAATGCAACACTAGCTTTAAAAGCAACACCAAAACTTTTAATCAACACCAGTACTTAAATTGCAACACCAGAGCTTTATGCAACATCAGAACTTAAATGCATCACCAGAGCATAATGCAACACCAAAGCTTAAAATGCAACACCAGAGCTTAATGCAACACCAAAGCTTCAAATGCAACACCAGAGCTTAATGCAACAGCAGAACTTTAAATGCAACACCATGGCTTTAAATGCAACACCAAACCTTAATGCAACACCAGAGCTTTTAATGCAACACCAAAGCTTAATGCAACACCAAAGCTTTAAATGCAACACCAAAGCTTAATGCAACATCAGAACTTTAATGCAACACCAAAGCTTAATGCAACACCAGAGCTTGAATTGCAACACCAGAGCTTTAAATGCAACACCAGAGCTTAATGCATCACCTGAGCTTTAAATGCAACACCAAAGCTTAATGCAACAGCAGAACTTTAATGCAACACAAGAGCTTTAAATACAACACTAGAGCTTAATACAACACCAGAGCTTTTAATGCAACACCAAAGCTTAATGCAACACCAGAGCTTTAAATGCAACACCAAAGCTTAATGCAACATCAGAACTTTAATGCAACACCAGAGCTTTAAATGCAACACCAGAGCTTTAAATGCAATACCAGAGCTTAATGCATCACCTGAGTTTTAAATGCAACATTAAAGATGTCTCTGGCAACACTGTTCTAATGCTCTTTTTTAAGAAAAAGAATCAACATTTTTGTATTTTCAAAATAAATGCGTGATATACAGCCATTAATAGAAAGGGTTGACAAGATCTGTACTTTTGGGGCCAAAAGGCAACTTGCTCTAACTGAAAAAGAAGTTTTGTTTGAATGAAAGAGTTAATTTTGTGGGCCTCCTGAAAAGATTTGAAAGACTGAGATAGAGCAGTGTTGCATTAAGTTAACAAAATGCCCTTTTGCTCTATCTGACAGGGGTTTTGTTTTAAGCAATGCAGTTTATTTTCTCAGGGAATCCTAAAAATGTTTTGAAAAAAATGAATTAGTGCTGTGCTGCATTTAGCCACCACAGTTTATATATTTCCACTATTTTGTTGCCTAGGATACAACAATACACCCAGCTGTTACTTAATGTCATAGTAAAACGTTGTCCTGGTAATTAATGTTGGTTTGAAAAAACAATAGAAATGCTAGTACACTGATTTTACTGTGATATATTGAATGTAGATAATTAAAAGGTGCCAGCTGTCCATAAGTAGTATGTCAATTAGTCTAGTTCTTATGCACTGTTGTTATTGTACTGTATGTTTATTTATGACTTGACTTATCTATGACATGAAAATGTGTGGTAAAAGTATATTTACAGACTTATTTTATATACAGGGTTCATATTATGCTGTGTCAACACAATTTAGGTTTTTTTAAGACAGACAGTGCAACTAACCTAAGTAGCTTTCCCTTACCCTTGTCTATAACCAGTACTTACTTACCCTTCCACAAAGATGGCAACTTCTCCATTTACCTTGTTAATTGAGGAAAATTGACATTATTGACAAATTTTTATGTAAGGGTATTACATGTACAATGTTTTATAAACCATCTCTGATGGGATTCAAACCAGTAATCCCTTGGGGACACAAAATACAAAATCACAGCACACTAATCAAATGTGTTCATCCACCAGTTGGATCTAAAGTGTAGCTTACTTGCTTAATCCTCTTTGTCTTCAAAAATTGTTTTAGCCACTCTGAAACTACTGAAGGTATCGACTTGAAACATTGTAGGTAGATAGATCTTATCAAGTAGAAGTGCAGTGCATATAACTCTGCCTTGCCTATTTTTGGAGTTGTTGTCCTTTTTACAGTAACTGTGGCCTGACAAAGTCTATAGCATAATTTTGGAGTTATTGCCCTTTGTAATTTTCATACTTTTTGCTAGTCCAGGACATAACTCTTAAAGTATTGGAGGTATAAACTTGAAACTTCATTACTGTATCATAACTTTTTTGCATAACTTTGGAATTAATTTGCTCTTCTGATTGTTTTATTCTTAAATTTTTGTCTGGGGCATAACTCTAAAGGTATTAGAAGATACCAGCTTTAATCTTTGTAACTAACTAGATCTCTTTGTGGAGAAATGCAGTGCCCAAGAACCATAACTGTACTTTGCATAATTTTGGCATTGTTGCCTTTTGTTATTCCAATACTTGTCTGCCACATGACTCAAAAGGTATTGTCCTATTTTGCTTGTCTGAGATATTATGAACCCCATTCCCCATAGATTCCCCATTCCTCAGAAAAAGGTAAATAACTGGTATGCTATTGTCACTGGCAACACATCTGACTTAAGCAGTGTTCTAGTTTACAATAAAATCTTTAAACAAGATGTTTTCAAAATTTAGAAAATAATTTTTATGTTCTTACAATCTTTTTTGACATTTCTGGAAGAAAATTGTTCTTAAAAAATTATAATTTGAAAGGCAGGAGCTGTAGCAGAAACATCACTTATAGGTTTGTTAAGTTCATTTAGAGTCCTTTCATAAAAAAAACCAGCCGAACTTTTAGAATGGAGACTCTAGATAGCTCAGATTTTATTTTATTTATTTATTGGAGTTAACGCCGTATCAACACAATTTAGGTCATTTAAAGTTACTTGTTTTTACTGAAAAAAAAACACTACCAACAGATCTCTTTCCCCCAATAACAACATGCAATTTACTGATGATACCCCTCTAGGCTTAATCTTAAGTGTCCTTCAGAAACGCACAAAAAGGTGTTACAAAAACTGCTTCATGACAAATAAAAGGGTACAATTGATGTCCTTTGGAGAAATGCATTAATTTAAAAGAATTTGACACAAAACTTTATTATCCTTGTGATTGTAAAATATTCTTTTTTCTTTGGTCTTGATCTGCAATTTTGCTTTCTTTTAAAGTTTGTATTATGAATGGTTGAAGGATACTGTTTTTGATGGTTAATATGGCTGATTAAGTACCAGTGCACACTTTTGTTGTTTTAACCTCTAAGGTATGAACTTTTGAAAGAGCTTGTACTAACTGCTAATTTGGGTAAATCACATATTGTAATGTTCTGCTATAATGACCACCTTGGTTATTGCAAGATCATGAGATCTTTTATGAATTTTAAATCTCAAATTAAGCATTTAAAATTATGGTGTTGCATTGAAAGCTCCAGTGTTGCATTAAGCTCTGGTGTTGCATTCAAAGCTCTGGTGTTGCATTTCAAGCTCTTGTTTTGCATTTAAAGCTTGGGTGTTGCATTAAGCTCTGGTGTTGCATTCAAAGCTCTGATGTTGCATTAAGCTCTGGTGTTGCATTTAAAGCTTGGGTGTTGCATTGAGCTCTGGTGTTGCATATAAAGCTCTGGTGTTGCATATAAAGCTCTGGTGTTGCATTACACTCTGGTGTTGCATTAAGCTCTGGTGTTGCATTAAGCTCTGGTGTTGCATTAAGCTCTGGTGTTGCATTAAGCTCTGGTGTTGCATTAAGCTCCTTATATTTAGACCTTTTTGCTATTAATTTTCAAGACTAGTCTTCAGGGTATATTGCTACATGCTCTTCAGAATGTAAAAATAACAAAAATAAGAAACAATTGATTGCCTCAAATTATTCAACAGTGCATAAATAGAAATGATTCAAATAGTACAAGAAAATGATGTTTATTTTCTTATGTATTATTGAGAAATATCATAGATATTGTTTTCATGGTTGAAAATTTGAGTAAGAAGACATATATGTAAGAAATAGTACTTATTATATGTTGCACTATTAGAGGATATTATCTTAAGTGTAGAAAATGAAGGAAAAAAGATTTAACCTCAATTTCAGTTTTGCAAACAGGTATATTTTCCTTCAAAAAGGGCTATGCCAATTTTGCTTAGGAGTGAAAATAAATGCTGTCAGTTACAAGACTGTGAGTTTAGTTGTGTCTGATTATCTAACATATTTTTCTCCAGAATTTATACCTTTATGTGTTTACTTATTATTTTTATTGCATAGTACTTCTGTGCATCTTTTGATGGTGAATTTAGAGTGCTATTATATACAGTATGTATAAATATCATTGCACTTCCCTGAAGTATCAATTGTAGCAGTACTCACTCGTTTATATGTACAACTCTTTACACTAAGTTGTGAATGGAGTTCTTCTTATCTGTATAAATTACTCTTGATGTGAACCTAAATGTCATGTTATATAATAGTTTATCTTAGAATATCAGCTGTAGTGTTGATCAGCTGATTTTGGTTTAGCACTAGATGTAAACATGATGGACATAATCTAGGATCAGGAAATTTGCCAAACCAAAGCAGTCAGAATACCTGGTACTCATAATGTAACAGGTCAATCCCCCCCCCCCCCCCCCGCAGTCAGTTTTTCCCAGGAGGAAGAATTAGGCCAATCAAAAAATGTGCTAAAAATGATAAACTGACAGTTTTGTGACAAATGAAATTTTCGTCGTTTGAAATGTTGAATTTGACGAAACATCACATATATTGTCTGAAGGGTTACTATTTGAGGTCAATTGTACCCCATAAGCCCCATTACTCGATTATGACTCTTTACTAGATTATAGCCTTTTTGTACCTGGATGTTCTCAGTTCGTCTGGTTCCCAGTCGTTCTTTGACAGGTAAAAGTACCTTGGGCAAAGCGCGATAATGGCTGCCCCCCATGTAATGAAATAGGTATTGGATGATTAGGTTTCCAAATGAACATTTCTCACTACACAGGTTTAAATCAAGGGATCATTGTACATTAGAATTACAGTGGATACATTTTTTTAGTTGTGCAGTTGTATTTATGCTATGCTAAATAAAGTATCCGAAATTCTAACTAGACTTATCCACGTCCGAATTGTGTTCACTTTGAGACATGTTTTTTTGTTAATCATTTGCTAAATATACATGCAATCAGAAAAATCAAAATCATATGACCTATATAGTACCACACTCCTATTAAAGTTACTATCATCAGCAAATGATCATGCAAGATTAAGAAAATGTTAATGAAAATTTTGTTACCTGACTAATAACTAAGGGGATTACCATTATTACGGTTTGCCTGACTCGATAACAATAGTGGTAAGGGGCAGGTAATCCAGACTAGTTCTCAGGTAGAAATAAGCATTTCAATTTTATCTTCTAGCAGTGATAGTATCTACTTTAAATTTCACTTATCTCATTAATGGCTTTGCATATCAATAATTGACTTTTGTTTACATGAGCACTAAAAAAGTTCAAGGGGCTGTCTGTGGGCTGTTTGATATATTGTCAGTGCAAAATTAGTCTGATCTTAATGTAAATAAAGTAGGATGTAGACTATTTTTGAGCAGACTCATTTTTTTATTTGTACAATACTACAAGGAAGTAATTGTCTGAGAAAATATTTTGCTGACTCGGGGATTATCTGTGCAATTAATCTTGTAATCTCATTTCTATACAGTGTCTATAATCATTTGTAGGAAGTGTACCATGCAGTTATGTATGGTAGGTTTCAATCATAAATTCTGTCACTAAAGAATAATTGGTCTGCAAGATATCAACGAAAATCTTTACAAATTGGTTATGATTAATGTACTTTTTGTTGCTTGATGTTATTATTAAGGGACCTTAGTCAGTTATTTCCCCTTGTATACTCTTCAAATAGGTAGGTCCAATCAGTTGGATTACTCGGATTATACCCTTACTTTTTAATGTCAATTTGCCTAAATTAATCTTAAATAACATTTTTGTGAATCATTTAATTTGTTTGAAAATCAAGCTAAGTATTTTTAGGGTAAAGAACTATCTGAATTTCACCACTTCTTAATATTTTCATTAACAAGAAAGATATTAGATAAAATATTTTGTTATCCTTACATAGGCTTTCAATGATAAAATCTGAGGATTCCAACTGTAAGGACCTACTTACCAATTGGATTGCTTCTGATTTTATCAGGGAAAGATAACTGACTAAAGTCCCTTATACTAGGCTCGCTCATGTTTGTATTTTTTACTAAAACTATAATATGGGCTGATGGAGCTGGTATTGCTGAGTTAAGTTATACTACTTTTGACTCATTGTCATTGGATAGCCATTTCCCAATTGTGTTTCCATATTTCCAAACCTATACTATACATGTATGAGCATTTTCATAGTCTTGAGAAAAAAAACATCAGTCAGTTATTATTAAGCATAACTTGGGTCTTCTTGGAATTGAAATTTGTTTCACAATAGAATAGTTCCACAAGGATATAACTTGTATATTTGTCTAGAGTTTAAAAACAAACACAATGGTACCAAACTCTCAATATTGCCAAAAATGTTCTTTTCCTTTCTCTGGAATTAGATTGACGATTGGTTCAATTCACATTCAAAACTCAACTTGTCGTTTTTTTTAGCTAAGTTGTAAGAATTTGTTTCTCATTCAGATTACAATAATTTAGTATTAACAATGTTACATTAAGGATAAGGATATGATTTTTCAGACAATATTAAAGTTAATGTTAAGTTTTATTCAGTTATGTAATGGACCAATCAGAGACACTTGTATTTATATCTATACAAAGTATTATCCTTATTTCTATTGATGTTTACCAATAACTGCAACTATCAAGACATCTGGAGTCAAACATACTCTTTAGAATTACAAAAGAAGATCTATAAAAATTGATTTGTCATCTAAAATGTACATTACGTTGCTGTTAGCTTGTAAAAGGAATATTAGGTTTGTGGCTAGTTGGGATCTGTTGTGAGCTTGTACTTTGATGGTAAGGAAACTTGGTGACTAAACTACAATCTAAGCCTAGCCCTTAATCAAACTTTGGAAATGAGATAACCATTATTTGACTATTCTTATTTAGCTTACTGGTGACTTCATGTGTAAGGTTGTTACCCTTTACTTATGATTTGCTTTATATCTTATTTCTGGGTTCATGGGGCAGTTGGCATGATTTTGAAAATTATGTCACTGAGAGATTGCTTGTTAAATAAGCCTTACCATGAAAATTTAACAATTATGTTGAATTTCTTCCATTAAGGTATATGGAAAGTAGATGAGTACTGGTTATTAACAGAAGTCCAGAAAAGCAAGATTATGTGATTAGTGCCCTCTATAAAATGATCATAATTTGTGTTGAGAAGGCATTCAATCCAACAACAACAAAAATAACTGTACAGGTCGTATTCTAGGTCATGCGTGTTTTTGTACTTTAAACAATGGACTTGCCCACTAATTAGGTAAACGCGCTAATGCATGAACAGCATTTCACTGAATTAAATGATCAATTTTATATGTAACATCTATTTTGAATAGTATGTATGCACATTGTAATTTTTATAAAATGATATGTCTGTAAAAAGTGTAAACTTATTGAACTATAAAATTTAAAAAAAAATTCCCCCTTAAATATTGGTGCGTAATGAAACTGGCTATGTTTATATACGCAATGTTTACGTGGACGACCTGTAGTATAAGCTTAAAGTGCTCAAAGCAAACATTATATCCATTATAAGTATGTAATCTTCAAGAATTGTTTTAAACAACTTCTTATCAGAAAAACTATTTGATTTAGACTTAAGGAATACTTCACAGAAATATTACATAAATAATCCTCTTATAAAACTTGTTGAAATAATTGAAAAACAAGGAATAACTCTTGTTGCCGTGGTAACCATATTGGAATAAATAGAAATAAATCCGGGCTAAATTGATGAAGTCTTAAATTGGACTGGCCAAAAAAAAAAATGTGACACAAAGCAATTTTTCAAAGATTGTAGAAAAATGAAGAGAAACCTTAAAACTGAGTTGGGCAATACAGAGCCTTCATTGTCAACTTGTTTTAGGTTCATTCTCCTACATTTTGTTTAATTGGTTCCTATTATTCCTATTATATTGGTTGCAATTTGATTTACTAAGGGTTATAATACCTGGAGAGACACAAAATCTATTTCCAGCATTTTGTTATCATTTTAGAACTCAATATTTGCCCTGTTAGACTTAGATGTTCTTATTTTGGATTTGAAATTGTCATTTTGTGCTTATTTTATACAGTGTAGGATCTTATACAGTATTCTTAGTATCAATATAATGCCTTAAAATCTAAGTTACTATTTTAGCATATATAGCTTAAAGAAATTTTGTTAATTAATGTTTCTATCTTAACCTTACCTTATAATGTGGGGATAGACTCAATGAGAACTTCATTGTCCCCAATGTAGCTGTTCTGAAAATTGTTAATCTGTAAGAACTTATTTGATACCATTTATGTTATTTCAATGTAATTGTTTAGTTTATTAGACATAATATACATTTTAGGAACACCAGAAATCAAATTTGAGGAACACTGTAAATCAAATTTTAGGAACATTGTATATCAAATTTTAGGAAAACTGTTAATCAGATTTTAGGAACACTGTATATCAAATTTTAGGAACACTGTATATCAAATTTTAGGAACACTGTATATCAAATTTTAGGAACACTGTATATCAAATTTTAGGAACACTGTATATCAAATTTTAGGAACACTGTTAATACATAATTGGTTATGTAGGTTATTGACAGAAGTCAGTTTTATCAAACATTTCAAAGTGTGTTTTTTAATTGTTATTAATAGTTTTAAAATTGCTCACCAACCGATACAATGAAAACTTAAATGTGGAGTAACTCACTATTGAAGAATAGAGAAGTTTATTATACTTAGGAATTACCAGTTCAATGTAAATTACTACCAGAAAACTGCCTACAAAATCTAAGTGTATGGTCATATTATACAACAATTCAACAAGTCAAGTCAATGCAGAGCTTTGTGCAATGTTTGTTATATTGTCATGTAGCAGGTGTAGCTGTGTGGTCATGATGTTGAACTGGATTGCAAACTCCAAGTTGTTTCAAATTATCTCCAAAACCTACCTTGTTGTTTGCCTTAAAGCAGTATCTTAATCCTTCTAGCTCAGTACTTGGAAATTCATTGCCCTTTACCATCTTGAAAGTAAAAAGTAAAAGTCGTAGGAACTAATTTGTTTCAGTGTCAAGTTAAAATTATTTACAATAAAACTACATTTCTATTATTGCGCCATTGTTTGTTTGTTTGGGTTTTACGGCGCACCTACACAAAATGGTCATATCGTGCCAAAAGCAATTAATGATCATACTATTTTGCATCCATTGGCTAATGCTCTTGGATGGTTGAATCTATATAAGAGGTCTCTGATATCTGATTGCTTGTTATTACAGTGTCAGTGTTACAAGATTTCTATGGAAAGTTCCAAGAAATTTCAACCATTTACATCAGAACATTGTCTTTAATTAGCACTGTTTTACCAAGCAAGACTTAGCAGTTAATTTTATTATTTTAGGTTTTTATTCTATTTGTGATGTCATTCACCCTGATTCCAAGAGACTGCTATTTTAGTACATGACCTACAGTTTTTGAAGTTACGTTTCTCATTGTTTTGTCCCTGAAGGGCTTAATGGGAATTGTTTAATGAATTTTGTAGAATTCAATGAAAATACTATTATATTTTTTTTTCTTGGCTTAATATATTATACATTGTAAAGATATATTGTATGCTTTATTTGGCTGACTGTATAGTTTGGTGTTTTTATGATTTAGTGTTTTAATTTGATGCTGATGCCATAGTATATTTTATTATGTAATACTATGTTTATACATTGAAACAGGCTCTGACATGTGCAAGCGGTGATAATTGATTGCTAAATTGTTTTGCACTAGATCAGTTGGGTTAACTTAAAAGTTTTCTAATCAATGAAAAATCTGCTCAATTTACTAGCTATCTAAATTAAACCTGCAAATAATTTAATGATACTTAAAATCTATAGAGTGGACAAGATGATAAATTTTTAATTGAGGAATTTCTTGTATCGTGATCAACCTCCATGAAGATATCATATAGACCGCTATCATTGGATCTCCTGTCATTGCACAGGAGGTCATGTTTAGATGACCTTAGTGTCTTCCAATTAGACTATATCCGGAATTCAAATATTTGGGGTTTCCCCTCCAGTACAAACAACCTTTCACCGTTACAATGAAAACATGTGTACAAAGAACAATAGGATTTAATCCATAGCTCATGCTATTTAGCAATAATGTGTAACAAACTTTGTTTGTACCCCCTTGTGCACGGAGGGAAACCCCATAGATTTGAATTCTTGAACAGGTCTATTGATGTTTAGCATTTATCTAGACTTAACATTAGAATTTCTATTTTTTCGATAGGATTTTCAAAACTATTTTTAAGGTTGGTGTTATTCTAGGACTGTTATTGAATGATTTCTTGCATGTTGCATCTTGAATATTACAATAGCAAAGGTCAGTTGACCATGACTCATACTGCGAGCTTGTCAGTTATAAAACAATGACTGTGTGCAAATAGAGAATTTTAGATCAAGTTTTAATTGGACTGTATCACAATAATGTGTCTGTATATAGTCATTTTAATATTACCTAATGTATGTATTAGATTGGAAATGTTGCATGTCATCTGTTATTATTGTCATGTAATATAAATGTTAAATACTGATACACACACACACACAGTTTGATGAATGAATTGATGATTAAACTTTATCATAGCTTGTAGTATAATGTCTGGATTAAAGTAGGTGAATCATGACATAATGAATGAAAGTTAATTAATGATGTCATTGAACCCTATGTCTCACTTTGATACAGCACATTTAGAGTCAGACATATAACTAAATGCTATTTTATAATTCATTCGATTCAATACTCTGTGTTAGATTTTCTTAGTCTTACAAGGATTTCGTCAACCACTCAGCTGTGAAACCAAAACCTTGAATCATGTTTGACCATGGTAACTTGATGACCATGAATCATGTTTGACCATGGTAACTTGATGACCATGAATCATGTTTGACCATGGTAACTTGATGACCATGAATCATGGTTGACTATGATTACTCGGTTGGGAAAAAAAACACTACTTGGAATGTATTTTACCATAATGAATAACACATAAGCATTTCAAATTCAACTATGATCTGAGAAACATAGTTAACAGAACAAAACAGAACAGAATAGATAGTTTATTTGAGCGTTTGACTGTTTATTTCACAGGAGTGGTATTACATGGCTTTAGTTAAGTATTCATTGGCTACTGAAAATATCTTTGGACAAACATGTCATAATACAATATTATTAAAAGACAAAGTCATGCAAACATTGAGTATGAATGGATTCAAAATGTTTTCAGAATTTATTCATTTAGTTAAGCCATCATTTAACCAGTATTGCTTTATTTCATTGGGCATGATATTTTGTCCTGCTTGCTTTCCTTCATAGAGGTTGACACAAGGTTAAGTAATAGAAGTTGTATTTACCTTTTTGGTCATCCAGCAAATTTGATGTACATTTATGAATAAAGTCAATTGTGCTTCTCGGTAGGTGTGTTTGACGCTGATAAGAAACAATTAAGAGTGCTGATACAGTTTCTATATGGTTGTATATTGTTTATGTTTTGGCAGCTTGGACTGTTTTCCTTTCATAAAAATGTTTGCCTCCATGTTTTTGCAAACAGCCAATTAAAGCTGAGAAAATTAAGATCTCTCCAGATGAATTTCATGCAGAATTCTATATTGACCCTTAAGTAAAATGTACATTGACTGGTGAATTAGTATAGAGTAATAAATCATTGTAATCCTTGGTGTGTCTTATTCTACAAAGAACTATCTAATTCTCTCAAAAACTATCTATGAATAACTGCAAATATACGGTGCCCTAAAAAATTTCTTGAACTAACAATATTTTGAGAAAAATGGATTATGCATGTTGCAAGTTATTTTATTATAATTAAACTGTTTCATGAATGTAACATAGTGTGTATCATATGTTGATAAACAAAATAATGCTGATGTTGGAATTGCTAAGCAATTGCAGATCTGATGACTCTTCAGTGTTTCTTTTTTTAATGGATAAAGATGAATTGCTTTATCCTAAAATTTATTTTAAATCGCGAATAATGGAGAAAGTTGTGGGCATTTTTCTCCAAATTTTAATGTCATACAATGTAAGTATTCATATATGCAATATAAAATCAACTTAGTATTATATTTATCAAACATGTTTGTACCATGAATCTTTAATTTATGTTTGGATCTATCTGACTGTTTCAATGCTGATTTGAGCCTCATTAAATTGGACAAAAATGTTTTTGCAACCATTTCAACTTGCAAAAAATTGGGAGTTGAAATAAAAGTTTCTTGCAATTTTCAAAATTCATTTGCATTTTGCAAGTATGCGAGCTTAAATTCGAGCTCCAATGGTAAGACCATCAAAAGGTGAACAGAGCTGATAGATAGAACCATATCTGTGTCTATTATATGATTTAACTGTTTCCTTTGTATTTGGAGTATATTTATCTCATAAAATTACTACTTAATTGTTATGGATAACTCATGTCAAAGGATGGAAAATTTAAATAGACCCTTGGGTGATCGTTATTCTCTGCTTTAGTTTTTTTTCTCAATATTTTTTCTATTTTAAATCATTGTGTGCTTCAGCAAGAGATTCTATAAATTTATGAGGATAATCATGGTCAAATAATTGAGACAACTAAAACATAACCAAAGCTGATGGATTAGAACCATTAACTGTGCCTATAATATTTATTGTTTGGTATTAATTGTTTGGGAATTTTGCCTGGAATTCTTCTTGCTGTCTGTGGGTGCTGTGGTGGCAACAGACACACTTTAAGGACTTGTAACATTATCTCATTGATCCACTGGTTTATTGACCCAGATATATATAATATGTTTTAATTCAGATAGATAATGACTACTTGTATTGTTGTCTATATAAGACTACATCAATGGTTCAGCACAAAACTAGACTAACTACAAGTAAATATAGAAGGATGTAGACTTGTTTAGTGATTACTCTTTGTGGTGATTTATCATCGTTAGGTGTATACAAAATTTTAAAACTGCGTCATTGATAACCCACTGAAGTGATTTATTGCTTTACGTATGTACAAGTCTGACGTCAACCTAAAACTTTTCTAATATTTATATTATCATAGTTGAGTATCCTTGAAGCGTGAATACTTATTTCGTTGTTAAATCTGACTCTAATTGACAGTATGACACTGTTAAATACCCATTACTGTAATGTTATGTTGTACCTTGTATGTTATTGCATTTTTTGCTGTTGTTCATTTTGATCTTTGATGTTTTAAGATTTTTAGTACTTTAAACCTATATTAGCTTTTACCTAGCTGGCATCTTCTTTATAAAATATATGGCCTATCATTTTATTGCACTTAAATTGTCATTAGAGATCATTTTGTAATTTTGTAGGCATGTTCATGGTAACATATTGGTTTTTGATTGAATTAAAATACATTTTGGTATACTAATTTATTTTAGCTTGATTGTGTAACAAGTTCTTACAACTAAGATTGATCACTTTTGAGTCCGCTTCCTGGTCCCCAAGTACTGAGCTGGTAGGATAAAGTTTCTTGCTCACAGAAACAACAGTGTACATTTTGAATGGGATTCAAACCAATGTGGAACTGGCTATCCAATGATAACCAGTCCAATGTCGGAACCTCTTGGCCAGGCCTGCTCAAACTAAAGTACATTATAAAAAGTTCAGGTATATTTTTATGGGTAAGATGCAAGAAAAAAAGGATTTTTTTAAAGGCAACTTTTCTCCAGTGAAAGTTTTAATCTCACTCTGAAGCACTGAACTTGCTTGGGTTTCAAAGTTAGTAATTGTGCAGAATTGGAATATTTCCTTTATTTAGTTTAATGGAAATGACCTTTGACTCCTGCTATCCAGAACTTAAAGGGATCATACTTAGTACCATTCTGTGACCTTAGGTTTAAAGTTACCATTCATGCACTAATATTCAACTTCATTTGCTGGCATGAAATACAATGTAACAAACAGAACACCACTATTTAAATATGTCATTCAAAGTCAGCAACTTTGATCCAGATTCAAATAGGGACAAATTGTTTAATTGTTACACTAAAAGACTGTGTTAAACTACTTGAAACAGTAGCAATAAATATGTTATGTATTGGCTATAAGAAGTGAGAGAACTCATTCCTTTTATGGGTGTATGTAAGGAGTTTAGAAATTAATGCAGTTTATGCAGTTGCTTTGGACAACCACTTATTAGTTCAAGCATCCAGCAATTTCTTTTTGGCTACCAAAATTCTGCAAATGAGATATATTGCTTGCTCTTAAGTTGATCTGTTGCAACAACCATTTTCATATCAAAATTTAGTAGACAGTGCACCTGTCGTAGCAGTTGATCTGCTTGAATTGCTATTTATGCAGTGGTGACCATTTTGAAGGGGAAATGGTATTAACCATAGAATCCCAAAATTGACCAATGAATTAATTATAAATGATTTCAACACTAGAATGTTGTCTGTTTTATATCATAGAGAGAATTTATCTTGAGAGCTCTTCTTATCCAGGGGAATTGTGTTTTTTGTAATGAAATTTGCTTAAGGGGTAGTCAGCATATGAGTTACAAATTTGTGATCACGATTGTTACACATGAAGTTTTAATGGAAAATAAATTGAATGTTTATACATGAGACAGACACTAGCTAGATTGAGTATTCTGTCACTCTGTAACTCCTCTTGGTTAATAGAAATGTGAGGTCTCAGAAAGATCGAATGGCTTGTATCATTTCTTATAGTCTGTGGAATGTCAAATCTTATTGATTTATAAATGTGTTTATAATATTTTCTTGGTTTTTTTTTGGGGGGGGGGAGGGGTGGTGTTTGTATGTATGGGCAGCTTGCTATAACTGACTTGTTATAAAAATGATCATGTTCTCCAAGTTTATATGATAATTAATTATTATTGATGCCCTTCAAAAGTTCTTCAACAAAACCCTGTTGCTTAGCAACAGGATTAACCAATTTATGTTTATCAAATAATAAATAAAAAAACAAGGAAGCATCTGAACAAAGTTCAGAATCTGCTTTAATTAAGTTAATCGAAATACTCATACATCTAATGATTCCTACAATGTTACATAAATAATTATAATAGTAAAACTTCTTGATCATTGTTGCTCAAACTTTAATTTGTCCCAGAACTTCAAGTGCAAAAGTTGATTGTGTAGTATTTATATTTTGTATAATGTTATCTCTATGAGACCCATATCATCTAAACCCTAGCTGATTCTACAGACTATATTGAATTACCACAATTTATTACCAACATATTGTCATTCATATTTAACTTGTGTTTCCCTACATAGTAATTTCATCCATTTTCATGGAAGAATCTTTTCACATTTGATCAAGAGAATGAATGTATTGGGAATAATTCTAATGTTCATATCACAAATGATTCTGTCATCCCAGCCCTCCGATTTATTGCTGCAGATTTTTCTACATGATTAAACTTTTAGTTGTGCGGTTATTGTGGTTCACCTCTTCTGTACAATACCTACATACATATGGTATTCATGTAGGATTTTTCCTATTGTGATATGAATTTCTTCTTGGCATCCTTGCCAGTGGAGTTTATACCATTCTGCCAATCTTATTTTTGTCTGTAAGTTGTATAATATCTTTTCAATCATGCCCATTACAGGGCAATCTTTTATAAGCTTTTCCATATATACATATTTCAGAATATGTCTATAATCACAATGCTTTTTCTTTGATGAAGTACAGAAATATAAATAAATAAATAAAATAATGATGATAAGATGGAATTAATCAATTTAGTATGTCATGTTTATACTCATATTACTCTCATGTGGTTTTATACATTTTTGTGTGATTGTGCCTTTACTCTCATGTGGTTTTGTGATAGCATTTCTTTTATCATGTGATATTATTATTATTTTCACATGACTGTGTTAACATTGTCATGTGATATTATTGTTATTTTTACATGAATTTATTATAATTATTATGTGATATTAATATAATTGTTACCATTTATATTATTATTATTCTCATGTGATTTTCTTTTTTTTCTATTTCATATGCTGTTTGTTACCTGTTGTTTCACTGTATAGGTAAGTTCAAAGTTTTGTTTACTATATTAGGAGTCAGATTAGCACCAGATAGCCTGTACAAATTAAATCACTATTATATTATAATCTACCTACATGTTAAACTCTGTGTTTCATTGTTCTTGATTTAATTATCATGTGATTATGTGATAATATGTACTAATTAATATATTTTTTCCAAGTATAATCAAAGTACTGTAAAGACCAATATACCTCATTATTTTAAAATGTCCTATTTTTTGAACTACATGCGTGAAAAATGACTTAAGATAATTTATGTGTTCATGATTCACAGATTCAGCCATCTAGCTAGCTCAGTTAGTACTGATCGAGGGGGCGTGGGTTTGATTCCTGGGTGGGGCATACTTTCGTGGGGCTTGGTCATGAAATTATTTTCTACGGTCATTTTCCCTCCTACCAATGATTTCTAATTATGTAGGGCAGTTGTCAGTCACTTATGAAAGTATGTGCTTTGTAGTTGGTTAAAAGCTCAATCCAGAGATTTAGCCTTTCCAGAAGTAGTGAGTAGGTTGACTGACTGCCATTATATGATCTATACAATGTGTTGCTACAGCGTTAAACCCAACAAAAACAAACAAACAAATCATGATTCACAAGAATCAATTGCCGCACTGACTATTTAGATAAAGCACAACTTCACACCTTTGTGTGACTCAAGTACCAGTAACTTAAAATATATGTACTTCATCTCTAATCCTGCTATGATGAAAGCTGAAGCCATCTTATATTGCTGAATCAGCTACAGTTTTATGTAAATATTGTTAATAATGATGATCGATGTTCACTATGATTGAAGTAAATTATACCCTTTTATATGATTGCTATATTGACGATCGAGTCCGTACAAAACCAGCCTACATCCTTCGTTATTTACGTGTAGTTAGACTAGTATTGTATCTTCCTACTGATATAGATTGTGTCATAATTATTGGGATAAACGTTAAAAGTATTGTTTTAATCACAATTAATACAATGATCTGTAACCAATAGTGATAATTTGTTTTCTATAGTGATTTATCTAAATGAAATCAGTTATAATATGGAAAGCTTTTATATTGATATTGTTTTACTGCATATACATTTTTATTTATTATAGTGACATGGTACATAACATACTACGATACACGAACAAATTAACATACCCAGCCTAACAAGTCTTATCTAGTCACTTATACAAGAACATAACCTTAATTTATAGAAAAATAGATGAATACAAAAAGCACAAACATGCAACAGCAAAACATACAAGTAACAAACAAAATAGAAACATTTGGAAAGCATAATAGTACAAAAAAATAACGTTGAGTGCATGAATAAAAGGCTGAAGTATACGGTTTATATATAATTTTATATAGCTCACACACTTAAGACATTCCATGATAAAATATAACAAATAAGCAATGAAATCATAAATCATGGAGACTAGATAGAATATCTAGCAAATAATAATAGTTTCATCGTAATGAAAGAAATTATACATGCATTTAATTAAATCAATGTTAAAAAAATGAAATAAAATGAAAATTGAGTGTAAAGAATGAATGACTTGTTTTAAAAAGCTCATGTGTGCATGCTTTTTAATGCCCAGGTAAGATATTGTAATCAGTGTTTATTGGCCAACTTGTGGGCATTTGTCATCAGCAATTGCTTAAAACATCATCTAGTCAAAAACCATATAAGTTTAGCATGACTTTTGTATCGCCTAAAGGTCCTTTTCAAAGATAGTTCATGTTATGTGCTTGCGGTCAATGTTACCTCTGGAGCTTAGATATTTGGCATTAAGAGCTTTACATCATTAATATCGTTTGAATTAATAGTATCATTAATTGCTTTCGGCGCGATATGACCTTTCTGTGTAAAACCCAAACAAACAAACAAACAATATTTGGCATTAAGCAATATTCTGCACACATTATTCCTGAAAAATTACAAAATAAAAAAGATTATTCCTATTGCTAAAGTTTTCTTTACTCATAATTTTCATTGTGATAATGTAGTTTGCATTGTGGGGAAATCCCATAAATTTGAAGTCTAGAGGGAGTCTATTCAGTACAACTGATAGTACTTTGGCCGTGTATGTGTTACTCAAGAGGCTTTAACTGTAATTTGCTTAATAAACACTATGTGACAATCTTTTTTGTGCTGACATTACAGTTTACGAGAAAAAAAGACATAGTTGATTGTAATAGAAGCCCTAAGAACTGGGGATGTGATTCAATGTGTTCCTCTTCAATTTGTCACAATTTCATGTCCATCTTTTCCAATCTTTGTCATTACCACATTAGATATCATGTTTTTCTGGGCATTACTAGATCATTGGATTTCCCTGGCGTGAAAGTCAAGAGAAATTGATTAGTTACGTATTAATGTCTTTAAATTCTGGAATGATGATCGCGCTCTATGATTTCGTAACTGAGTCAGCAGGTTGCTACACTGTAGCAATTTATATTAATTTATGTCTAATGATTTTCTATGGTTTATAAATATATGAATGACAACCTGCTGTTTTATTGAAACTTTATTCTTTATACTTTATCTTGATTTCTTTCTCTGATATTATCCTGAGGATGTCATATTACTTCAGTTAGTTTTTGTTTTATTCTTGCAATTGACTAGTGATCGATGAATACAAGTGAAAATTATTTCATTATTATTGAATCTGCCTGACATTGAGGTATGACTTTCAATAATCAAATAATATTAGAATAGTGTATTATACTGTAAAATTGATTAAAATTTTCTTGCTTAAAATAGTGGCTTTTATTCATCAAAGATAATTGGATGGCAATGTATATTTGAAATTGAGTTGAGAGTAAATTTGATAAAAATGAATTAGGTAGTTTGCAGACAGTTACATACATGTACTCCTAACACAATTATTTTTAATATTGAAATACCTGGGATATTTTTAAGGGACTCTTATAACATGTGCATTTGTACCTTTAATTTATGATTATAAAGCCCCCTGAGCATGGGCTGTATGGCGCCTGGAATTTGAATCTAGTGTCCTGAAGTAGGTTTGAATCCCACCTGGGGAGGTTATACCCCTCCATAAAAATTTGACAATTATGTCAATTTTCCTCTATTAATAAGGTATACGGAGAAGTTTCTGGTCTTGTGGAAGGGTAGGTGAGTACTGGTTATAGACAAGGCTCAAGGAAAGTTTGGTAAGGTGTGCTGGACGCTATAAAAAAACTATAAAAAAGTTGTGTTGACTTGGGGTTTAAATAAATAAAGCCCCTCCACATGAAGAAGCTTTGCTTTGGGAGTACTTGGCTGAATTGCTCTGTCTGTATTATAGCAAGTGTGTCCTGCTGTTTCCTATATCTCCAGATAATGTATTGTGTGCCAGATCCCAGCTTATAGCTCTATGGTAATTTATGGTCAATAATATGTTTGTCTAGAAACATTCTATTATCTATCGATTTTAAATACACTTGGAAAAAATGTTCACTATCACCTGAGGTGCATTCAACAATGGGATTGCTCGAGTGAACGCCTGCTTCACGAATAGTAAGGCTATTGAACAATTGCAAGCACTCCTGTAAAATCCAAGATGGGGTCAAACAGCACAACATGCAAATAGCAGGTGGGGGAACAATTATTTTTGCTGATACATGAGATCTTTCACATTTTTTTCTATATGAATCTTTATGATACAATTTACTGTACCAAATAAATTCTACTATATGCATTGCGTGGATATGTTATGTGGAACTAGTAACACACAAGTTTGCGTCCAACTTTTCAGGGATAGTTCTTTGAGATAAAAATTTAAATTTTTCCAGCAGCCATCTTTGATATCTAAGCGAAACACCTCTCCAGCTGAATCGCAAATGCTCCCTAGCACTTGCACAGGCGCCTGCGTTCAGAATGAGAGGGCTTGTTGTCACCCCAAGTACTCGCATTTTTGAACACACCTCTGATGATGTGTTGTGTGCAAGACTCTGGCTTGTACCTCTAGGAGCAATGTCATCAAACATGTATAAACATGTTCTTGTTCAGCCCTAAATGAATCTGGATGCATTAGTGCATTTACAACCTGTTTTACTTTTTTGATCTTCATTTAGCTATCAACAAAATTTGTTTATGGGGCAAGTGTACATGACAGTACTGTTTCTTGTGTTAATTTAATGAAAATCTGGTTGGTATTTATAAATAAATCTCTTCAAAACAGTTTTAATTTTAATTTCAATAATCTGAATGAAAGTTCAGGTATTCCATTATGCTTCCTTGCAATAATTGATTCCAATTCCTAATGTTACATAAATTTTTCTCAAAAATAATCATAATACAGTGCATACAGTGTACAATACATTTGTAGTGCCTTAAATTTTATCTACACCAATTTTCACCTTCAAATAATTGAATATAAGTTGCTTAGGTTAGTTATTATAATATTATTTGTTTATGAATCTTTTTTGATAATTCATATATTTTTATTGTTTAATATGTCTGGAATTTAGCACGGTATCTTTGATGTTATAAACTATCAAAATGGTACTCAAGGGAAGTAACTACTACATGTGATCTGAGTGTTGGTAATGGTTGTCTCCCTTTAAGCAAGTACACTTCAGTGATTGCTATGTAGTGACATGCACTACTGAAAAATAGTGTTTTCCCATTTGACATTTATTGAATTAATTACTATGCTTTTAGCATGATCTGAAGATTTTAGGTATAAATGTTTCAAATATTTAATACCATTTGGTTTGTTTATAAAAATGGATGACCCTTAGCTAGGTGAATTAGTTAAAATTTGAATGTTAAAACTTAAATTTGGTTACCAAATCTGTGAAATTCTTTCAGATACAGTAAAGTTCTGCTATTAAGACCAGCAAAATTGATGGTCTTAATAGCAAAACTGTCTTATTATAGGGACCCTTATGTTCACAAATTAAGCATGTGGGTCTTAACAATTGTCAAAAATCGCAAGATTTTGAAATAACAAAAGTGGTCTTAATAGTGCAACAGTTACTATACTGTATGTTGAATTGTACTCAGCAAACAGGTCAGGTCATGAGGTGATTGCAACTTCAGTTTGAAAGTTGATACATCTTTAATTTGTACAATGAAAATTGTATGATACACTTCAGATTCAGAATTCTTAATTTGATTACTTCTCTAGGTGTGTTGTAACTACCTGTATATATTAGTCTACATGTATAATCAGGAAACCCTCCTTGCCTCTCTTCTTTAATGTAGGATCATTCATATTGCATTATTTTTCAATTGATTTCTCTGGCAAAAGAATTGGTATGTTCCAGGAAAAAACATAAATATTTATTTTTATGTTGT
Source organism: Mactra quadrangularis (assembly GCA_025267735.1). Taxonomy (NCBI): domain Eukaryota; kingdom Metazoa; phylum Mollusca; class Bivalvia; order Venerida; family Mactridae; genus Mactra; species Mactra quadrangularis. The sequence goes on along the minus strand of CM046307.1, from coordinate 39,507,656 downwards.
GTGTAATTTATAGCCCGTCATAACCTGTCCACATGTATCATAATTAACATATCAACAACTGTGTGGAAAACTAGATTTTGACATTGTAATTATCATTTAATTCCTCAGGTTTGTGTTTGCTTTTTCTCAGTAGTAGTTTCCCTCTATAGTCTGACTGAGGGGGAGAATATAAGAATATGTTCTTGGAGGTCAAATTTCTGTTTGTTTGTGTTAAGGTACTTTAGCTGGATTAATGATAGGTCTTGTATGTTTCTACCAGAAATCAGTGATAGTTTTCTCTTTCCAAGCATCTGTTATCGAGCTCTGTACTTGTGGATTTTTAGGATTTAGTGTTTGAAGATATTCTGTATGTATAATGCATAGCCATAGTTCTTTTTCTCACGAATTTGTCTATATAGAGACATCTGCTTCAGATGATAGACTTTTATAGTAAGTAGTTTTTGTTTTAACTTTTTGTGTATTTCTTGCAGGTGGTCAGAATTGTCCTGATTCATCCAAGATATTTTTGATTGATTTCTATGATATATTTGATGGACCTGGACTGTGCTGACCATTTCCTGGGGAAATGATCACGTCCAAATCATTGCTGACCATGTTGTCAGAACAAGGCTGTATGGGTTACATATTGCCAAAACAATAGTAACCTCATCAGGTTCACATATATCATGGTCAAAGCATTGTCCTTTCAGTAGTGGTTTTTGACAGCCATTTCATATCCATTTAATGATATTAAATTGTTGCTAAAACATGGTCATTTCATATCTTTTGTTGACCATGGTCAAACATGTTTTGGCAATGGGACCAATTTACCAACTTGATGGACCATGTTTCAAACATGTCCATAATGTTGTTATAACAAAGCTGGAACATGTTTTTTGAACATGTTTAAAACATAAAGGACCATGTTTGAAACATGTTTAAAACATGGTTTGACCACAGGGTTGGCATAGAAATGTAAGATCTGAGTAATTCAACTACAGTAAAGTTCCTCTATTATAGTCATAAAAATCAATGCTCTTTTAAAGTGAAATGATCTTAAAAGATAAAACGTCTTTATTGCTCAAATGAAGCATTTTCAGCTTATAGACATCAAACATTGGATTATTAAGCAATTAACCAGAATGGTCGCTGTAGTTGAACATTACTGTATTTGGGCCAATCTGTTTGAAGTGTAAGGAAAAGGAAATACCAAAATAACCTTTATTAAATTTCCCTTGAAGAAAACTGATTCACAGTTAATATTTTAAATAATACATAGTTACTGTAGTTGATATGTATGCAGATTATACATTTTAATATGTACGATATTAAATAGTGACAGCTTTTGACAGAGTTTGTAGGTTTTAAATATTTGCATTAAATTTTATGAGTTATGTATTTAATTAGGTATATACTTATTTAGTTTGTAAATCTTATTCAAATACTATGTATTATCTGTTATTTCAAAAATTTCTTTGTATGTTTACAGACTCTTCACTTGTTTAATTATGGGAATATTAAGACTTTAATATAATACTTTATCATTCATTGGGGATGGATCAAAAATGTTCTAACAGATGTGTAAATTGTACAGTGTTGTGACACTATGCAATATATATGTGTTACTCAAGTCAGCCCCATTTTTGCACTTAGCAAAAATAAACTTGGTCTTTGTTTCTTCAGAAAACTTCAAACTTGGCATACATGTTTATTGCAGTGGCTCAAAGTTGACACTATTAGAAAACTATAATAATAAATATATAGATTTAAAGCTTGTGAAAATTTGTCTGAGTCAAAAAATATCTTTGGCCTGCTACTGTAACTTAATATTTCTAACCTATGTAAACACTAGCACTTGTTGGTTTTTTTACAAAAGTAACATCAACATTTACAATTTGCTATGTACATGATGCATGATTTATAATATATGTTGAATGTAAAAGTTTTTATGTTTAAAGCAGTAAATGGCTGTATTTGCATCCCCTTATACTTTATAATTCACCTATAGAGTGGGGAAGTTCATTTTTTCAAAATACATAAATATGCATGATCTAACATACGACCTGTAGTTATTAATTAGGATGTTAATACATGTTCAGATTATAATCACTGTATGTTTACTACATGTTTTAAGGTATAGACAAAATATTATGACAATATAAGCCTAATTAAACATAATGTCAGTGTTGACAGGTAAGTGAGGAATTCCTGATTATTTCTTCTTGGAGAGGTGTGAGTTTCTATCAAGATAATTTATCAGCATTTGTTTCACAGGTGTTTTTTATCTCTCTGTCAAAAATCTTACTTACTCAATTAAGCCATTTTCAAACAAAGTTATCTTCCTTGACAGTATTATCTCCCTTGTTTGTTACAGATACTAAATGTTATCTCCCTTTGTAAAAAATCAAGCAGTTGATAAGGGTAATTATCTTTCTTAATTTGTTACCTCCCTTTCATTTAATATTATTATCTCCCTTGAATGAAAAAATCACATGGATTGATCAAGTCAGCAGTTACCTTCTGTTCATTGAATATCATTATCTTTCTTTAATAATTTGACATGGTATACACAGGTTAGGGTTATCTTTTAGCATTCTTTTAGTGCTGATTAGACTGCTTGTTGAGCATGCCTGGAATAAAAGATTTGTGAAAATAATTGTTTAACTGTTTTGGTATTCTGATAAGTCAAAGTTTAGCTTGACCTTTATTAATAAAGTTTTTGAAAAACTTGGTTTCATGGTCATTTTTGAACCACAGTGTAAAGCCTGTTGGTTATCAATCTCTATTGATAAATATTATCATAACTTTAAATATTAGCTTAATTGGTTACATAAAATTCCTGACCTATGGATGCTATATCTTTAAAATGATGCAAGTTTTGTAGCAAACTGATTTTTGTATGGCCTTATTTAGAAAAGTAAAGATATGCTTTCATGCTCTGCATTCAGGTAAGGTCCAATTTCTCCTCAAACATCAATTCATGAATAATTGCATAAAGGTGAGATTGACTCAGCAAGTATACTTTTAATTGTTTAGCTATTTCTCTGTTCCCCCTCCATCATATATTATAACATGCTATTGCAATATAAGGTGTGTAAGCAAGTACTTGTCTATAGAAAGTTTGTTTGGTATTAGGGGCCAATGTAAATGTACATAACATAAAATCAATTTAAAACAATACAAGTATAAGGTTATTAACCCCATAGTCTGATAAAGTACAAGAAATGCTTACTAAGTGCAATATAGCACAATCGTAAAAACACTATGACATGTTACACACACATTTTTCTTGTTAGAAACAACAAAAAAAAGCACCAACAATGTTTGGATGTACGTCATATTATATACCTATGCCACATTTGATTGATGTAGTGTTAATGCCTTGATGGCTTTCTGAATTATTTATGTTTATTAATTTATAACATAAATGTAGTTACAGTGCACCAGGTTTCCATACATTGTTGTAAGGTTGTTATGTGTGACCTGATAATGACATATTATGACTGATCTATGAGTACATAAGTACTTTGTACACTGGTTAACATTACGTCACTTGTATTGTTTTGTCTATAGAAAAAGAGTCAAATTTGAAATGTCAGGTGAAATATGGGACATTTCCCTAAATCCATATTTAGTTTGGTTATCTTAATTTTAAATCTTAGAATACCTCTTAATTTTTTTTTACAAATAGTATGCTGTTTGTTTTGGTCATTGACTTCCATTGCAACAAGGTTTGAGAAGTAGTCCATTTATGTCAACAATGTAGTGTCTTCTATCAGAGGTGCTTTCAATGGACATGCCAGATTGAATCCATAATTGGAATATCACAAAGCTGCACAGCATTATATTATTGTACTTAAAAGCTTTGGGGAATTATGCTTCAGAGATATTTTTCTATGAAAATGTTCTGGAAATGAAGATGACTGACTTCTAGTGAAGCCATTGACTGTAAACCTGAAAGCTTTGAGTTTCAATGACAAGTTCAGTTTTCCGCTGTGTGTAGAGCCTTGAAAACTTTGACCAAAAGTTTGATCGGCGGTTGGGCGGGCGGTCGGGCATCCGGTGTCATTAACAATTGCATTAAAGTTTTCAATTTAGTATATATTTCTGCCATTTATTGTCAGCTCTTTATGCAACTTCATACAATGATAACATACCATGTGATGAACAGAATTAGAAAGTAACCACAACTCTACCTGGCTTAGTTATGGATTATTTCCCTTAGTAATTTTTGCATTAAAGATTTTAAATCCGACTTAAATGTGGTTTCCACTTTACATTTCTTGTTATTCTTGATAAAGAACCAAAGAACTCCTTACTATCAAAGGTTTTACTGCCAATTTTCTTGTAAGTCTTTACTTAACAGTATTGGCATAAGAAATTGTCCTGATGTCCCTCAAAAGGAGTGAGTATAAAGGGGCAACTCTGTATAAATGTAACTGTCATATGGTTTGTTAAATTATAAAATTGTTATATAATGCAAGTAACTGCATTGTCATGATATTTACATTAATTAGCTATTATACTATATTATTCTGTTATGTCATGCAGAGATTGTGATAAAATGTGATGCTTGTTTTGCTTTGTTTTTTTATATGTGGTTTTAAATGCTATGTCAAACAAATTATGGTAATAGACTATATCCGGAATTCAAATATTCGGGTTTTTCCCTGCGGTACAAACAAACTTTTATCATTACAATGAAAACATGTGTTCATAGAACAAAATGATTTAATTCATATTTCGTGCTTTTCAACTATAACGTGTTGAAACCTTTGTTTGTACCGCCTGTGCATGGACGGAAAAACACATAGATTGGGGTTCCGAATTAGGTCTATTTTATGAAGGTTCACTTTACCTGACTTTCAAGGACATTTGCATGTATCCTGTGCTTACATGGCTGACAACCTCTCCATATACCTTATTCATTTTGGAAATCAACAATATTGTCAAATTTACATGGGACGGTTTAAACAGCCTAGATGAGAATAAAACTAGCAACACCTCAGTGACACTAGATTCAAAATGATGTGAGTAGCCTTCTGCCCCATGGACCCCAGTATCAAATGTGATGTAAATTTATTATTCAAAGTACAACTTTTTTAATTATTATAATCCCTCACTTAGAGATTGGGAAAGAAATGGGTTAAATCAAGTTAATGATTGATATTGAGTTGTATCTTCAGTTGTGAATAGTTAAGTTGTCATATCTTTTGAACCTTCCTCAAACACAATGGCATAATTCATCTGGCATTAAGTAGTAGAATATTTTTAATTGGGTATTAATGACTTAATAATTATTTACTGTATTTACATAACATTCTATACATTATTTTGTCATTTCGATGTATACTATTTCTTTATTGTATGATTTCATTCTATGAATTATGTTTGTTTGATACTTACTTGACAAGATCATCAATATATAGCATACAAGATCAAATCATAACAATTGATGGGTCTCTTCAAAACTATTTTAAATCTTTCTTTATTTACATGTAGTTATACTTGTTTTACACTGACTCTAAGATTTATTCTAATGTCTATTATTTGAAAATATGATATTTTTTATTAAAAATTGTAAAATGTGTTTTATTTATCTCAATTTTTTATTCATCTCATATTTTGAATTTGTTTATGTATATTATGATGATCTGTTATCTTAAGTTATGTGATCTAAGTTTGTTGGTTCACTGTGGTTGTATATAATTATAATATTATGATAAATACAATAATAGTACAGTATTACTAAACAAGTTTAAATTTGTACATGTTCTGTTCTTGTCGACATTGTTTTAATAATGATAGTATCGTTTAAGTGTGTCTCGGTTTTGTGGATTATAAATGTATTGTTTTTGTTTTGTATTTGGATACTTCATTCAACTGTTATTGTTATTCAATTTGTTTGATTTTAAAGATGGACTAGTTTGATGCATATTCGCACATAATTATGAGCACTAAGTGCTCAAGGTGCTTGGCAGCTGTAGTTAGTGGGATTACAGTGGCTTCTAGTGTTGAAGGTCATCATTGGATTGATCTAATTTATTTTCAGAACTTCATTTTTTAATGTCCCAAAATTTACTTAATGGAAAAATACTGAATTGCAATGCTAAGGCTTACCTTATTATGCATGAACATTGTGTGAGCATGAATTCTAAATGTGGTATTAGTAATTAAGGTTTATACTTGATCATGTAGCATATTACAAACTGCAATGAAGTAATTAGATTAGGTCTGCCGTAGTTACTGCAGATTAAAACTTCAACTAAAGTCACATATATGTCGGAATGCTTCATGATTTGGTTCCTTCATTGAAAAAGAACATTTAGGTATTTTGGACAGACCAGTGCAAAATTTGTCTTATTATTCGTGTAAATGAAGAAACCTATATACTAGTTTTGCACTGGCCCATTGATATTTACTTAAATTCTAATTACCTCTATAAATTATAAAACATGCTATTGGGAGTTACAATTATTATTAAATACTAAAGGCTTAAGCTCAGTTTCAAGTTACTGGGTGAGAGTCTGGGAGCTTGAGGCCTGCTATTGGCTTGACTTCCCTGACCTGTTATGTCACAACAAAGACTGACCCATTGCAATACAATTCAATAAAATGTAGTCTCTTTGCGGAGCATCTTCAGTATCAAATTATAGATGTTCTTCAAGACGTTCTGACCTAACATGCAAGACTCTTGAAGACCATCCAAGGAATATCACTGGATCCATCCCTCACATACCCAACGAGATACCTAAGTATTTTGGCTGCTTAGCAACCTTGGTCACAATTCACTTGCTTAGAAGTTAGCAACCAGCATGTGCTTACAATGACAATCAAAGCACTGAAAGTACTGGAGTATTCATTGTTTTTAGACTTATTCAATTTTTGTTGGGTTTTATGCTGTGGCAACACCTTATATAGATAATATCACAGCGGTCAGTCCACCTACTCACTGTTCCTGAAGAAGCTTTATCTCAGGATTTAGCTGTTAACAAACTACTGGGTGCATACTTCGTCAGTGACTGACGACTGTCCTACATGACTTAGAATCAGGGGAAGGAGACATAATGGCGGTAGAAATTATTAATGCCGTCGATTACATTTGTTTTCAAACTCTCTTCACAATAAAAATCTGCTTGAGTCATTTACAATATTGAACGATCGAATTTACGTATTACTATGACTACTGTTGTAATTAGTCAAAGCTATTAACTGTTACAATATGATTATCGCATTGTTTAATAAGTCTGTGTGTCAATAATTTCTAATATAGGAGAGATTTAAAACTATGTCATTGTTATCTGTTATGTGTGCTACGTATTGCACATTTTTGAGTGAAGTTGGACTAACACCCTGCTGCTATTCTATGATTTATATAGTAACTGAACAGAAAGTAATGTATTTAAACCCCATTTCTGCTTATCATAAATGTCTCAGAAATTAATTTTACCTGCACTGATGGTGTTTAAATGATGAAGGTCAAAATTTACAGATATTATTAAGAATTAATTGTATGATAAATTTCTTTTTTTCATTCGATAAGTTATATTTTTTGGATGATATGGGAACAACTGAACAACAAACAACTACTAAGATTACTTAAGCCATCATGTATGAGGATTTTAGAGTCAGCATCCCTATAAAATAATCAAAGTGCTGAAAAGCACTGAAGCAAGACTGTGTTGAAGGCTCAAAAACTTAAACAAACATCAATAGTTCAAGGTTTGGTCTACAGCTGGGCATCTTAACATAATCCTCACTTCATTTGTAGCAACTGCTGCATCAGCAAAGAAACAGCTTCTTTTACCAAGTTGTCAATTCAACGTTGGAAAAATTGCCAAAAACAAATGTTATGCATATTCGAATTTTCACGGCGAGGAGTTAACTGGACAGCAGATCTCAATGTAGGAAATATTGGAATAACTACGGCGAGTAGTCCATTGTACAGCTTACATAGCTTGATATACAGTATTGCTTTTTTGGGGCGAAGAAATTAAGTTCATTATAATCATTGTTAGGATATAATACTGCCCTTACAAATTCATGCATGATATGTATATTCAAAGTTTCACGGCGAGGAGTCTATTAAACAACAGTTATAAGCATAAGAAGTTTTCGAATTTGCATGGTGAATGGACTACTTGATTGGACCACATTGTATTATTCAACATTTGTTTTTTGGGGGGCCCAGAAATAACCATTTATTCCACTGTTAATATCATTATGAGTGTGAACTGTTCTAACAAATTCAAATTAGCGTGATTAATGACCATCCTAATAGTGACCATCTAGGAAATAGGTTTAACTAATACAGGGTGTTAGTGTATTCTATGATACATAAAAATATGCAATAAAAAACAATTTTACCGTTTCGTTTCAAAATATTTCATTTTTAGTACCCCTACCCCATTTTCTTAAAAAAAATAGTTTCAACGAAACTGTAAAGAAATTTTTTTAAATAAAGATAATAAAACTATAGATTTTTTTCACATTTTTTTTATCAGTTACATATTAGCAATAATAAATAGATAACAAAGAAATATATTTCAGATGACATATATGTACTGTAAGTAGCTAGATATGGACATGTATTATTGAAAATGAAACAATTTCCACATGGCTGGAACTTGAATGTTGTAAGAAAACTTCTCTTATGACCTTGTTTTTCAAATACCACTTTTAAAGCATACATCAAAATTTTCCATAATGTATTCTGCAGCAGAAAGAATGAGAAAAAATAACTTTACTGTCACTTTAAAAATTATTTGCGACAAAAACATAAGACCCTGAAATTTCAAATAATCTGTTTTCAGTGATAGTAATTCAGGGAAGTCCATAGTTGCAACACTTCTTTCATTTTACACTTATTTCTTGTAATACAACTGCAAACTATGTAAAAACATGCCTTTAGTAGGTAAGCTAAAAATAATTTAAACAAATATGGTGAATTTGTAACATAATATTCAAAATGAGATGGAAATCACTGGTTATATACAGTACCCACCAAAAGTTTGGAGACATGTTCACTTTTTAAGCCAACTGAATAATGTTCATCTCAAATTTGATAACTGTTCATTTTGAAATGCTTCTTTGTATTGCTTTAATTTTTTGTCATCAATATAATTATAACTGAGAGTACAAAAGTAGCACAAAAGTTATGATTTGAAAAAAAAAATTTCAGCACCATTTTGGTGGCTTTAGGATGTCAGATGCTGAATTTTCTTATGTTTTGCATTCATGAACTTTGTTTTCATTTCATCACAAACCATACTTGAATATATTAAGAGTAATTATACTACAAAAATAATCATCAAAATTCAAGAATTGTAGTGGGTTTCTTTTGTCTGGAAACATTTGGTAGTTATTGTATGTACAGTACGCACCAAAAGTTTAGAGACATTTACATATTGAAGGCTTATTTAATAGCTTTTAGCTAAAATTTGATGACTGACTGTTTTAAAATGCTTTTGTGATCATTATCATTATAACTGAGACTACAAAAATAGCATAAAAACTGTGTTCTTTTGTGATCATTATCATTATATCTAGAGCTGGGTACCGCCAGGAAATTTTTACCACTGTATACCACGGTTATTTACTACATAACACGGTATATACCACGGTATACCACAATGTAAGCCTTTACTATGTGCAGTAGGGCTATTAAATAAAAATACATGTTCATTTATTAACTTTTGAGGCACGAAGTCCTTATTTAAGGGTAATTACTATTGCAACTTAATCATCCGTATATTTAAAAGTTTTTTCGCAAATTTATCAAAAATTTTGCCACCCCTGCTGACATATATAACGTGTACAACCAAAACCACGGTACTACTAGTTCACGGATTCCGCTTGAGAGGAAGTTAAGTTATTCAATACAGGTATTTCCGAAAAATACCACGGTATTGTACGGCGAGATAAAAAACCACGGTTACCGGTTTACCGGTAATACCGCGCACCTCTAATTATATCTGAGGCTACAAAAATAGCATCAAAACTGTGTTATGGAAATTTATTACAATAAACATGGTTTTGGAGGCTTTACGATGGAAGATGCTGTATCATATAGTGTTGCCATTATGAAATTTGTTTTCATTTTATCACAAACCATATTTAAGTTTTTTTATTGTTATTTCTTTTTGTATTGCCTATGACTATGTTAATTAATGTTTTATAACTTCATTCTTGCATAAATTGAATTTGTTACCTTTTTCTTAAAAGTAATCAATCTGCCATATACATTTATGTTGGGCACCTTAATTAAAGTTACAATGAAATTATACTTATTATATCTCATATACAATGAAAGACAAACTGTTTTGGACATCTTTAGTGTAAGCAGGAACGAATTGCAATTGTCACGCCACCTTATATTTTGTCTATTGATTTGTATAATAAATCATTGGTGCATACCATCATTTCTCCCTAAATGGTTACATAACTAGAGTTTCCATTTTTATTAGAAAAATCAAGTTTTACTTCTTGATACAATCTGATTAGTGTTCATGTAGTAAATTCATATGAACAGTAGTGTAGCTGTTTGATATCTATATTCCAGTCAGAGACTCAGAGCCTACAGTACATGTATTACATAATTATATCAATCTTGATATTCAATTGCCTGAATAAGTTTAAAACCAGTCAGTTTATATTGTTTCGTTGTAATTTTGTTAAATTATAACTGCAGACTGATGCAGGTTCAAGATTCTATCCTTAAAAAAATGCAAGTTCCACTAGCAATGAAGCTGGACAGTGTAAATACAGACCAAAATGACTGAAACCAAGCCTTTGTCACTGGACAAATAGTTTGGCATCTCATTGGTCATTTTTCCCTTTCATTGATTTCTACAGTATAGAATGCTGTAAATATTTTGTATATTCTGTTTTTTTGTAACATCAATAATTCAATTTATTGTTCACATTCAAGAACTAAAGTATCATTAAATGTACTAAATTGTAAATAATTGATTTCATTTTGTATTCACCCACAAATAAAATTATAAATTAGTTCAGTAAGATCAACAGGCAACAGTGATCATAGAAACAAATGGAACCTTGGTTAAAGAACCATGGACCCTATTGAAAAAAGAAAGACCCATGAAACAGATTGGGTAGAGATATAACTCTTTACTTTAACAATTTGATAGGGAATCATTTGGAATCTAAAGATGTAGTATCCTGTCATCAGTGACATAGATCCCTACTGTAAAACTGGCTACCTTATATCACCTCACATGACTGGAGTGTGGAACCTGCTGCCTGGCCACCTAGCAATAGATCCCAGTCTTGACATCTTCAAGAAGGGGCTTACTCAGATATTAACAAAAAGTGATTAAACAACAATGTTAACTGTACAGTTATATAAGATTTTAACTATTTGCACCACACCAAAGCTCTAGATAACCTTTCTTTGCGTTTGTGACAATGTATCAAAGAGGGATATTGCATAGTAGGAAGGAGGTTTGACAAAGTAACAATCTCAGGCCCGTAGGAACAGCAGGGGGGGGGAGCTAGAGGGGGGCTTAGCCCCCCCCCCAATATTTTCAGCAGTTATAGTGATTGAGGATCTTTATTTAATCTGTCACATTAAATTGATTGATACATGTGTGCTTTTTTCGACAAAATCACTTTTTATGGAACAAGATGCTCAAATGCAGAATAAAATTGAACATAAACATAAGTCGGAAACGTTTTCTTTTTCTGAAAATAAATCTCAACAAATTAGCCCCCCCCCCCCCAATCTGAAAATGCTTCATACGATTACGTGCTTGAATCTTAGTACCTGGAACATCCACGGGACAATATTTCAAATAACACCCCACAGTTGAAGATGTGAAAGAACGTGTGACAGCAACTAAGGCTTGATAAGTATCCCAAATTTCGTCTGCTTGTTGGTTGAAATCCTATTTATAAATTCCAGAAAATCCGATTGTGATGAAAGTGAGGTTAACAAAACAGGCATAACAATGTAATTGATACATTAAATAAATACCAACTACGCATCATACCAAGATTGTTAGACCCCTTTATGTCTCCTTTAATGATATATCCACTTCATTTATCATCTAGCGGTAACAAAATCCGTGAAAATTGATAAAATTCCGTCTACATACTGCACTGTGCATAATCGGAACCGCCATCTTGTTTGGTCTATTTTTAGAACAAATTATGTCAACTTACAATGATAAGGAATATTTTTAGACGAAATCGATTTTTTCCCTTAAATATTCCCTTACCTAAGGTTTTACCTTAGGTGCTTCGTGAATACCATCTAAGATATTTTCCTCAGCTAAGGTGAATTTTTCCCTAAGGAAAAAAAATCCTAAGGAACTTCGTGAATACGGGCCCAGGCTTCGACCCAATCTCTCATACAGAGTTGTCGATCCTTACAGTGATCTAAGATCACTGTAAGGATCGACAACTCTGTATGAGAGATTGGCTTCGACCTAGTTCTATCTCAAGCGAACTGTCATCACTAGCAAAATTCGGACTAGATACATGATCATAAGTGTCACACCGCTTCGTGCGGTTTAGATCGTCACAGTAATCTTTAATCCCTCAATAATTACGCTCATAGATTAAATAACTAGATGGTACAGGCTTCTTTTGACATTTTTCATTGCCGTAAACTTCATACGTCGTTTAAAGCAGCCATTTTGATTACTATGTTTGACTGCGTATCGATTTTTGACACGACCGTACCACACAATTATCGACAGCAGTAAACCAGTCAATTTTATCTAACGTAGTGATATAAGTCCAGGGAACCAGGTTGATGGTCGTCACGTGACTATAGTGATACGGGAACGTAGTTTCATTCATAATTTTTCATGAATGAAATCGATGTATACATCCGCGATTGTCAGTTACGTAATTATTTTTCTACCATTGTTCAATTGTTCACAAATTTGTCAATACTCGGTTTCACTTTGAAGAAAGGTTTGATGTAGATCGAGTTAAATGCGTAATTAAATTGACACGTAGGAATACACAGATGATCGATGAAACAAAAGAACTATTTGCGAACTATTTTATAGCCGGATGCTGTTCGGTTTCGTTGATTAGTATATAGGTCAATAGGTCAGTATAGGACTCCGATCGGAATACCGCTATTATAACAGAGTATTCATTGTTAAAAACAATGAATACAAAAACAATGTCATAGTGTTCTAGTTTTTATATTTTATCTTTTAATTATGATGAAATTACTGTAAAGGTCATAATTAAATACATTAACATTTTATAGTTGTAATGCATGATGGTACATTAGTTATTTTGCTCTCCATTGAATCATTTAATGTCTGATACAATTGTAATAATTTGCTAGTCACTCTCATATATTAATTCTAAAGCTGAATCCTTTGGTTTTATGATGCTATGAAGTTGTTTATTGTCAAACTGAGCAGCTTGTTTGGCTTTGGTTTCTCTTGCAGATTTGAATTAAACCCGGGTCGATAGCGCAGTTGGTAGCTCGCCGGGATTTGGAATCTCGTGCCCGAGGGAGTGCCGATTCGAATTCCACCCGGGGAGGTTATACCCTTCCATGAAAATTTGACAATAATGTCGATTTTCCTCCATTGATTAGATAATATGGAGAAGTTTCCAGCCTTGTGGAAGGGTAGGTGAGTACTGGTTATAGACAATGGTCCAGGAAAGCTTAGTTAGGTGCGCTGGACGCCGTAAAATGACCTTAATTGTGTTGACGCGGCGTTAACTCCAATAAATAAAATAAATAAATAGATTTGAATCATTAAGTTGGCAAAATTCTTGTTGTCTTTGGCCAGAGGAATAAGAGGAAAGAGTCCTTTGAGATGTTTCATAATATTTATACATGTCTTTATTATACAACATACATGTAAGTGTTAGATGTAACATTTATTTTATCTGTTTTAAATGTGAAAAAACAAACATTAAAAATACATTATCCTTACTGTTTACTTTAAACAATTTATTTAAATATTGAAATACTGGGTCTCTTCCCATAGTTGTGTAAAAAAAATATATCTTTTTAATTGTTTGTTAATGTAATAATTTGTATATTTTATGGTGCATGATCAATATTCTTGGGTATAGAATGGATTATGAAAATATTAGCTCTCATGAACTTTTTAGTGGATGTGCTGATTGTATAGCCTGTTGTTCAAATATGTCATCTGAGCATTTATGGTCAACTTTTTCATTTTAAGAGCTTGTCTTGTACCATTATCTAAGCGCCAATTAAACTAAAATTTCACTTATTTGTACTTAGATCATTTTGAATGCCATATTCATGTAGTTTGCTATAAAAGTTGATTCCATGTGATCATTAACTCTGGTTGCCATGGCAACTGGAAAAAATAATGTTTTTTAACCCTTATCTATAACTTAGATATATTTGGCATGAAAGTACTTGTAGTGACCTCAAGACTCATTAAGATTAATAAATTCAGACCTAGTTTGGTTTCAAAAATAGCCCATTAACCCTTGAGTTCAGAGGGTTTTGCCTTTGTGTGTATGAAAAACTAGCCTGAACTGGTCTTTCTAGATGACCTCTGGGAGTTCCGTTTAACTACTTGGTGTGATTCAGGTGAGCTTATCATGTCCAATGGTGTCCTCTTGTTATAATTTGTATGGAAATAAGTTACATTTTTGATGAGCAGGGTCACCTAGATCAAATATTTAAACATGTTTACTAAATGTCATGTATAATAAAAACAATATTGCAAGTTTTTCTTGTATTGATCACTAGTGACAGTGTTAGATAATATTGGATAGATTGTTTTTCAATCAAATGTCAATGTTTCAACATTATTAATGACAGTTTGAACTAAAATACAGACTGGAAGATTCAAAACTTAACAACCTTGAATTTGTTTGAGGTGAAGAAATCTGACAATGATATGATGTCATTGTGACATTGTGATGTCATACTGGTTTATATGGTATTCATAATTTTCTGTGCACTGTGTACACTTGTTTATCTTTGGTATTTGTAATTTTCTGTGCTCGTTAATTTTTAAGAAAAATGCGCAGACAGGAATTTTCTTTTTTTGGGCTGGGTTTAAACTGTGACTAACATGAATTTACTTAATTATTTCCTCGAAAAATATTTTTCTTCTTTTCTTTTGAAACTTAGTGACACAAGCATATATAACCTGTTAAGTGTTAAACATACATTATGTATTTACTATGTAAGGCAAGTACGGAAATTAAATTATTGTTGATAGTTATGATACTATGCTTTGTTATAGTTATATTATTACAAATGTGTGGCTATATATAATTTCAAATTGTTGGTATTATTAGTTACTGTCATTTGGAATGCTTCATCGTGTTTGTTATATCACACTTGACCTGGAAAGACATTGGGAGAATGTTTAATTAAGTGTATGGTACAGTTTCTGTAATCTATGCATTGTATATAATGAAGATTACGGATTTACTTTGGATTAAAATAGTGTTTAACCTACTGAAAAAAAGGTGTTTAAAACGATCTGAACTTTTCTTCATTGAATTGTATTTATTTAAACTTCAAAGTGGTATTTGAATAAATGGAAAAAAAAAGATTCTATTACAAATATATGAAATTTTTATCTGTTTGAGATAATATTTATTTTGGATTATTTACGATTCAATTGGATTTAAAAAAAATATAAAAAATATGACAGACGCAAGAAGAATGAGTATTCAAAAACATCGGATTATCCGACTTGCATCGATGGATGATGGATTATTGAAAAAATACAACTTCAGCAAAGTCCCGTAAGGTTTTTTGATTTTTTTTTTCAAAATTATTTTATTTCTTTATCTGAAAGATCTTATGTTCTGATTAACTGTCGCTTAGCTAAGCTCTTCTTGAGTCACTTGGTCTAAAATTATTAAAACAATTTCTGCTTTAAATTTCTACCTTATTTATACATGTATATAGAAATTCTTTATTAAAAATATAACAATGTTTCTTTGCTTATTAATTTTCTGTCTTCTTTTTAACTTTATTTAAATATTTGAGTTTATTCTAAGATCACTATTTGGACAGCTAAGATCTTAAAATTTTATTATCATTTTTCTTTTCAAAAAGTCGGTTGCATTACTTTTTCCTTTTATAAATTCAGAAATATTTCCAAAGATCGAAGATTCAGGTAAACCTTTTATACAACATATAACTTATTATTTAGCAGGCCAGGTATATCAATGTATGGGTTGTGGTGACGTCCTTTCAGTGAGGGATATATAAAAGTCTAGCAATATTTAACCTGCCCTCTTTCAGGGTTTTATGTTTTAGTCCCAGAAATAGAAACTGTCTCTGTTTATGTGCCCACATTAAATCCAAAATGATAAAAGGCAGGGTTTGACACTTATTGTTTTTACCAGGGATCCAGAAGGAATCCCTAGTCAGTTAATCAGAAATTCCTCCTTATCTTTAGGGATTCTTCCTATAATAGACAAAATATTAAGATACAGATATGAGTCACAAATTGTGTTAAACAGTTCATGGGAACTCACATTCATGACAGGGCAGGGCATTTTTAGGAATCCAGGAGGAACCCCTAGCTAAGCATCACTGGGATTCTTCCGAAGTTTTTGGAATTCTCAGAATCCCTGGACCTTGTTGGTGTCGAACCCTGATTAAAGGACAGCTTGTTCTCAGACTCTGAAATACTAGCATCTCAGTCATTATCTATACAATTGTCTGAAGTACAAATGCTAGACTGAAACAAAATTGAGCTCAAAATTTGGCTTTTCTGCTCAAAATTTGCCATGATATTTGGCATATTGGTTTTGATGACCATTTTATGAGGAGACTTATGGTACTTAAAGACATTTTTGGACAAGTTACTTCAAATTAATTCTAGTATTGATGAAATACATAACTTTTAATAACTGACCTTATAATACAATTTTTCTGCCAAGTCAACAACATTAAATTGTTTTAAAAAACTTAATTGTAAAACTGGAATTGTATTCAATTAGATAAATATGATTTTTAGGGGCTGGTTAAATGTTGTTGGACTATTGTTCTGTTACTGGTAGCTTTATGAAGTATGAACTTATCTTCCTTAAATTGGTCATAGAATATATATTCATGACAAACTCCACAAAAGTGTGTGGGTCCTTAAATGAGGCAACCCGGGAATCAAATCCTCAATCCTTGAAGATTGGTCTATTTGGGTTATGGTTTTGTGCTACATGTATCAAATTGATTGTAATTGTAAATGAACAAAAATAACACAGACAAAAAAGATAAAGCAAGAGTTTAAAATAATACATACATGTATATTATCATTAGTGCTTTATATAATCATAAATACTGCTTGCTATATAAGCTTGCTTTTTGCTGAACAAAATGCTTTAATACATCCAGTATCCCATCTATGTTGTGTGTGCACCACTGATATTCACAGACAGCCACAAATGTCCAGTTCTAACTCACTGTTTGTAGATCATCATTATCATGTGCAAAAAGGTTCATGAAATAATTCATGATCATTATGAACTTGATGAAAAAACTTCATGAGCATTCAAAATAATTAATGATTATCAGATGCATATTCATGAACTTGAACTTTCATGAAGTTTGAATGTTCATGAAAAAATTCAAAATAGTAGTCTATTATTGCATAGACTTTTAAATCTTTTTGTTTTCGTTTTAAATCAGAAAGTTCTGTATTATTTTCATTATTAAAGTCAATTGTAGATAAGTGTTATTCTTTTCCTTGTACATACATATAATGTACAGTCATATTTATATTACCGAATATAGCTTTCGCTCTTGATTTCTTACAGAAATATTTATTCAAAATGTTACTAAACAATTTAATTGAAGAATTTTGCCAATTAGTTATAATTTTGATTAGAATATTAAACATCATAAGATCTCTAACTGACATTTTATAAATATTTTTTACTTTTCAAAATATATTGATTGGCATTACCGGTATTCCTGGTATTTTGCATAAGTACATCTGCAGGTACCTCTGTATGTTTGATGTTTCAACATCAATTTTGAGTTGTACACTGGCTGTTTATTATCAGTTCGTCACATTTTAATGAAGAAATTAAGATTTTTGTAGGCATGCTCTCATCTGATTGTTTTGTACCTGTGGGAAACTTTTAAGGACATAAATTTAGTCTTAAACTCAAGTCCTGAAGTTCAGAATTTTTGAGACCTGAAACATGTACTCTTTCCATGTAAAAGCTGCTGATGATTAAAAATTCAGTATTTTAAAGATTATCAACTCTCATTTATAGTTTTGCATCATTATATATGTTTGTATAACCCTGCTTTTTACCTATCCTAATTTGTGTAACTGATCCAACTGGAATTTCAGAAATTTTAACTTTGGAACACTTCCCTTATTTGTTCAAAATTACAAAGTAGTGATATAATATTGTATATTCTAGTATAGTATTTAAGAAATAACTTACAGTTGTCTACATTTTGTTGTCTAATAAAATATAGGCACGAGTTGTGATGCGCGTATGATTAAATCACGAGTGCTTTAGCACGAGTGATTTAATAAGCGCATCAAACGAGTGCCTATATTTTATTAGACAACAAAATATAGACAACTGTAAGTTATTTCGATTCTAACATCGTAAAATACATCCGTAGAAAAAATAATAAACTATTTTTAACTGTCAGAAACGTCATGCTGTTGAAATCCACCCCAGTGCAAAGGCCGAAAATAGCATTTATTTACACAATTCTCACAGATTGGTGTTTCTTATTCCGAACAAAAAATATTAAAATCTTAATTATAGAATAGAAACCAAATTGTAAAAGTCAACCCTCATAAACTCGGGCGCCATTTTCGGCTTTGCGCATTTAACGTGGGGAGTAAAATTTCAACAGCCGTCGTCACGAGCTATATTTTGTTGAATAATAAAGCATAGATGACGTCACATTAAATAAAGAGTGAAAACGCACGTGCCTATGTTAGAATATATGATATTGTGTAGCAGAGGTATTCTATGGCACTAGTATTCCAAAAACATCAAATTAACTTTTATGATGACTTGGTCCAGTGTCTGCTTACAACTCAGAAGGTCCTGGGTTGGATCACTGAGCTCAAACCATGGATTGTTATCAAGTTATTATTGTAAATAATAGTATTTACAAATGTAGCGGCGCGATGTGACCTTTCTGTGTTGGTGCGCCGTAAAACCCAAACAAACAAACAAACAAAGCAAATGTAGTACAGTTAGGTACACTGTGTATGGTATTCATTTATCTTAAAGATTTGACTTTAACTTTGATATATAGATACTTTGAAGTGTGTACAATATAGCTGTGAATGATTATTGGCTATTATCATAATACAATAATATTGTTTTAATAATTATATACCTAGTCATTTTAATGTTATTTTATCTTATTTGCACTGAATATATATTTCTAGCTCATTAATTTGATAGTTATTAAAAATATATAGTAACCTTGAAAACTCTTTGACTTGGCTTTAAAAAAATTTATCATACTAATTGTAATATCAGTATGAAAAGAGCACTATACAAATGTGGTATATAATACTAATAACATTAAATGCCGAAAGTTGTTTTACCATTATAAAAAGCTTATTCATGTAGTTTGAATCATATGTTGTTTTCAAACTAATTAAGACTGATTTGCTCTGATGCTATGTTTCTTTTTTCATGAGTAAAGTGAATGGGTGAACCCTTTGGAAGTGATTTTGGCAAAGGACTATTACAATGCACTGTAATTTGGTTTTAGATTATATCAGAAAACTAAAGTCATTCTCACAAAAAAACCCAAAGAATTCTTACAAATGGTAAATTCTAACATTCTTTTGGTTGTTAAACTATGCAACATACATCAGAATGACAAAAGCCAAGACAGATTACATTTTCATGAATTGTAAACAATTTTATGTCATTTTGTATACGTTATTAAATATTCATATCGTCGAACAACTTATATTAAAATCATGCCAGAAACAAATAATCACTCATTGTTTATTGTCAATTTAACCAGTTTGTTTTTTGGTGCACTCATTCTTATACACTTTACCACTTCCCCATAAACGCAGTGTTTAATCCACAATTAATTATGAAAGAAAAGTAATTATTGTAATTATTAAATGCCAATTATACTTATGCAACAATATATAATTGCTTATTATTCAATAAATAACTGCACACATACTATTAATAATAATATATATGTATATATAGTTACATTTGATTTAACCCTAACGGCTCAATCCGGCATTTTTACGGGTCTAGACCCCCCTCCAAAATGGCCGCCACAGCCTTGAAAATGGTGCTTTTTAACTAGATTAAGTGAATTTCACTAAAAGATAGTTTTCCCCCCAGAATGAGCTCTTTTTCGCTCGTCTCCCCCATCAAAAGATGTCACAGGGGGGTTCCGAAGAGGGGGATGTGCCCCCTTTGTTGCTGGGGTTTGAAGGGGGCACGGCGCCCCTCATCGCCAGGAAAAAAATCGGGGTCATTGAGTGCAGAGAAATGGCGCCAAATTCTGATAAGAAAACATGTTTTCAGTCTCTGGAAAGACCTGGCACTTTAGATCTCAATTTTGGAAAGTATTACTGTTTGAAATGCCAATGTGGGGTGGAAAAAGAGCAAAAATTGCATTTTTTGCCACTTGCTCCACCCCAGCATTGCCATGGTAACTGGGATTGGGGCTCAACTTGGTTTTTCTGAAAGACATTCACCCAGGGAACAACTTGGCCAAGTTGCATATCTGTATGATAATTAGTTATGAAATTAGAGCATCTTGAAATAGCCCTAGCGCGTAATGGTGAAAAAATGGCTACTTTTCACACGTCACAACCAGTAAAGGGTTAACTGTATGTGGTGCATATATTAACTTCACTGATTTAAATGATCAATTTAGTACCTCAGTACTCACTATCAATAAAAGTAGTTTTCAGTATTTATGTATGGGGATTGACAAACATACTTTGAGTATTCAAATCAGCAAGGTTAATGTATAAGCCACTGACATTTGAATGAAAATTAATGACACTGAATTTTACATGTTTAAGGATCATCACTGAATTTAATATTTTAATGAGATGCTATAAGCTCTTAAACTCCTTTTTCATTCATGAATTAGATTTTCATGCCTTTTGAATGGATTAATATATAAGTAAGTCTTTGACGTAAGCATACTATATACAGAGCATTGACGTAAGTCTAAAAAGCCTTCAATGTAAACACATAGTATAAGTTAAGCTATATATACTGATACATCATAGGTGCAAAATATGTTAGTAGAACAGTATTTAAGATAGATGCAAATAATTACAGTGGGATATTATGTGTACCTGATTTATGATACTGAGTCTAACTATGTTTACTTTATGTCACCATGGTGTAATAGTTAATTATATACCTCAAATATACAGTCTTCATAAATTAATCAGGACAACTTTAATCTTGTCATAAGTATTCTAATTAATTTGACTCACTCAGGTGCATTAAAACAAGGAAACCTTGAAAATGTTATCGTACTTGACATACCATGACAAATTTGGGAAATATTTTTTGCTACAATTCTGAGCCAATACAATTTTCAAGAATTAAAGTCATTTTCACAAGCACTAACCTGATGTATTGTGTTCAAAATAATACAGTTATGAGAAAAAGTCAACTGGGCCAATTATTTGATAAGGAAGTTTTCACTCACCTGAGTCAATATTTGCTAGTCGCAGGCTTTGGGCTAGTGGGTTAAGGCAATGACTTGAATTCAGGGTTCGACTCTTTAACTGGTTTTTTTTAAAGGAATCCCCAGTCAGTTTATTTTATTTTTTAATAGATTTCACGCCGTTTCAACACAATTTTAGATCACTTTACGGCATCCAGCGCACCTAACCTAGTTTTCCTGGACCATTGTCTATAACCAGTACTCACCTACCCTTCCACAAGGCTGGAACCTTCTCCATATTATCTAATCAATGAAGGAAAATCAACATTATTGTCAAATTTTCATGGAAGGGTATAACCTCTCCAGATGGGATTCGAACCTGAACCCCCTAGGGCATGAGATTCCAAATCTCGGTGCGCTACCAACTGCACTTAGTAATTGACCTGGGTTCCCCCAGTCAGTAATTCAGAGATTCCTCTTTAGCATAGGGAATTCCTCCAATAAAACAAAAACATGGATACAGGTTTGTAGTTACTTAATTGTGATAAACAATTCATGGAAATTCTGGCAGTGAAATTCATATAAGGGAATTGCAATTTTTTAGAGATCCTGACTGAATCCCAAGCTAAAGTCATAGGGGTTCCTCCCAGGTTATCCTTGAAATCTCGGGACACAGTGTTAGAGTCGAATCCTGGAATTATGTTCAATGTTTTGTGTTTGAATAAGTATACTAACAAGCTGATTATAAAGATCTTATGTGTCACAGCTAAATTTGATATGAAAAAAGTTGTCTTATCATTCCTCTATTAAGACAGTCAATTTTGTTGGTCCTAATGGTATAACTTAACTGTTTAAAATGATGAGACTTATTACATAGACATGACATTGTGTCCATCCTAAAGTAACAAGTCAAATGATATATAAGTGTATACACGAAATTTATATATATCCTGTTCTATTTATACAATATGGAATGTGAGTTAGCAGAATTTATCAATCTTAGTTGTCAGGGCAACTAGCCAAATAGACATGATCCATTTCATCAATTAAAGTTTTGGTACAAGTTTAGTTATGCCAAGTCAATGACATTACATAACTATGTCACTACAAATGGTACAATGTCAAGTTATAATACTACATATATAAATCTAAAGCAATATAATAAATTACCACAGAGGTTATAATGCTGTGTGTGATTATCAAAAGTGGTGACATTTGGTCACGTAACTTTGCAATAAGCATTTTTCTCTGAACTTCCCTATTATAGCATTAAATCTATATCCCTGTATTTGACATTCCTATTTGCTGACTCAAACAGAATCGTGCACTTATTGTGGCCATTTTGGAGAGCTGCCCGGTCCTAAGTAGGAAGTAAGCTTGTTGGAGTTGATGTATAAAACTGTATAAAGATTGTATAAATGATCGTAATTATTGCCATCACATGAACCTATTAATTTAATAAGTACACTGCTAACAGTAATGTGTTGTCCATTGGCAATACACTAAAATATATCACTGCTTTATCCTGCATAGGTTATTGAAGTTATGATGATTCTATCTGTGTGCGCTAAAAAAGAACAAGGGACATTATTAACCTTTTATATCTTAAGAGTCTGCTGGCAAGATTCCAGCATAAATATATGAACATCTAAAATATGGTATTACAGTGCTTTGATTATAACATCTAAAATATGGTCTTACAGTGCTTTGATTATAACATCTAAAATATGGTCTTGCAGTGCTTTGATTATAACTTATAACATATGGTCTTACAGTGCTTTGATTATAACATCTAAAATATGGTCTTACAGTGCTTTGATTATAACATCTAAAATATGGTCTTGCAGTGCTTTGATTATAACATGAGAAATATGGTCATACATTGCTTTGATTATAACATCTAAAATATGGTCTTACAGTGCTTTGATTATAACATCTAAAATATGGTCTTACAGTGCTTTGATTATAACATATAACATATGGTCTTAAAGTGCTTTGATTATAACATCTAAAATATGGTCTTACAGTGCTTTGATTATAACATGAGAAATATGGTCTTGTAACATGAGAAATATGGTCTTACAATGCTTTGATTATAACATCTAAAATATGGTCTTACAGTGCTTTGATTATAACATGAGAAATAAATTATGGTCTTGTAACATGAGAAATATGGTCTTACAATGCTTTGATTATGACATCTAAAATATGGTCTTACCATGCTTTGATTATGACATCTAAAATATGGTCTTACAGTGCTTTGATTATAACATATAAAATATGGTCTTACAGTGCTTTTATTATAACATCTAAAATATGGTCTTACAGTGCTTTGATTATGACATCTAAAATATGGTCTTACAGTGCTTGATTCTTAATATGTGTTAAGAATTATAGTTTTAAGTTGAAGTATTTGAAGAAATTTATGAAATTTCTAGATTTGTTGTTGATTTAAACATATACATGTACACATGCACACCATGTTCTTATGATATTTTTTTACTTTATTTTCATATTGATGTCCTACAATGATGTTTGTGATTATATAGGTGAGTACTATTTATACATTTATTTTAGGTCTTGAAACCCCTTTAAACTGTCTTATAGATAGATATAGAAATGAAATCTCCAACTTAATGAGAAGGGATCATTAAATCATCCTCCATACAACTAAAAATATTTTCCTTGATAATAAAGATAATGAAATGAAATATCACCCCAATTTTTTATCTAGATGCTCTATCATTTAAGTTTTAGTTAAGTGTGACTGCTGACATGATATATATTTAACATTGGGTTATAAATAAATTGGTTTATTTCTAGTTAAAGTGGGTACACTATAATGTGTTATAGTACAAGTAAGAACATTAACTCTGTACTCCTTCAGTGTAAGCTATAAGAGTTGTGTCCCTTTATATAAAGAAATTATTATCAGTGTTCAATATCAAGTCTATATAGTGGATAATCATTTTGATGTGTACATATAAGAAATAGATGAGAATTAAGAACTTGTTTTATAGTCTCCTTCATTCTGTAAGAGACTAATCTGTCTTTATTTCTACCATCTTAAAATGCTGTAAGCTGGTTGTTAAAGTAAATGCCATAGTGGTTGATCATGTAAATATATATGGAAGATTAGATGCCAGGATCTAAGTATTATTTTGAACTCAATTGTTAACATTTAAACTAAATATTTGTGGAAGGTAAAACAGTTAAATTAGCTGACTCAGTCCCTTAATTTAAAATATATTTTCCTGTATATTTTCTTAGGTAATTCTGAACATTAAGCTTAAAGATCTAACTAGAGTCACAATCATTACCTCTCTCAATGCAGTAATTGTATTGTAATTTATTGTAATACAGATATACATCTGTATGATTAATTGTAATACAGATATACATCTGTATGATTAATTGTAATACAGATATACATATGTATCGTTTATTGTAATACATATATACATATGTATGATTTATTGTAATACAGATATACATATGTATGATTTATTGTAATACAGATATACATATGTATGTATTATTTATTGTAATACGGAAAACATAATGTATGATTCATTTAAACAGATACATATATATGATTTATTGTTTTACAAATATGCATGTTTTATTATGAAACAAATTTAAAAGTGCATGATTTACGGTAATACAGATAAACTTTTGAAGTATGATCAATGTACTGTTATTCAGAATGTTCTGTTATCATTTACTCTAAGACAAAAAATCATGTGTATGATTTATTGTATTCAATGGAGTAGAACAAGTATTTTTTTTATCATCTACGATAAATCCACTTAATTTAATGTTATATTTTATCTTGTATAACAACTCATTATTGCTGATATAAAGATACATATCTCTGGTATTGATATTACTGAGAGAAACAACGTTTTTGTGACCTTTACTGTGTGATATTGAGTCATTGACGTCATACAACTAATGAGTCTTTCAGATATTGTCTGTGTTACTTCGTTAGCTCTGACGTACTAGGAGAAAATCTCTACATTCTCTGTGTACTTAACTGTACAATTGTTCAAATACAACAAAAAGCTACAACATTCTTCACTCTATTGATAAATTTGTGCAATCTTAGCCTTTCAATTTTCTGTTTGTAGTTGATTTTTTAAGTAGTCTGACTCTGTATTACTGAGATGCTTGAAGATAAGATCTTATTCTGACTCTTATAGATGCTTGCCTGTATAATGGTATAAAATGGAACTAATCTATACAGTAGATTCATTGTGATGGGACAATAATCACTTCACATAATGATACATTAGTTGTAAATGATACAAGATTTAGCCTTAGCCTAGCCTTGCTTTTACCATTGATTGATTGCTTATAAGATTGGATAAAATGGCTGATCAATACACTTTTATTGATTCGTTCTACCTCCTGCAAAGAAGAGCTCCACTACAAAATTATAGCTTTACAAAAATGCTAATTGAAATTCTACTTCTAATGAAAGTTAGTTGGTCAACAACCTTATTGCATGTTTATATAAAACTTTTCCTATTGGTAAATGCATGCAGGCTATATTTTTTATTGAACAATTTAGATAGTAGGATATTTACTGCTTTTTATATCTGAATATTGCTTGTTTGAATGTTATTGGTGTTGATTATGCGCATATAGGGTTTCATTAAGCTGTGAGGTATGAATAATGACAGACTTGAAGATTATAGGTTGGAGGCTCGAATAAATTTGCTTTGATGTACAGTTGTTTGTTTGTTTGTTGGGTTTAACGCCATAGCAACACATTTTACAGGTCATATAACCACGGTCAGTCAACCTACTCACTCCTGGAAAGGCTAAATCTCTGAATTTAGCTGTCGATCAACTGTTAAGTGCATACTTTCGTCAGTGACTGACAACTGCCCTACATAATTAAAAATCATTGGTAGGAGAAAGAATGCCACTAAAGTATGCCCTGCCCGGGAATCAAACCCACAAACCCTCGATCAGTAGACTTGCTTGCTACCAACAGAGATAGCCAGGAGGCTGATATACAGTTGTATCAGGGCTGTATATACAGTGTACTAGATGGGAGCCCGTGCAAGCACGGGCTTTAGGTAATGACAGTTCTCGAAACTGATCCTCGAAACAGGCATGTTTAAAAAGCATGGGTGAGTATGCCCTTTATGGGTATTATTTCGAGAACAAAGAACGCATGCTTGGTGAATATTCAAAAAATGGCAAGAAGGTTGCACGTATTCTGGGTGATTCCCCATGATAATACAGCAGTTACAGTCCAAACTCCTCACAGTGCTTACATCACGCTTTGCTACTTAATTGTTATTGATTTGATAAAGGGAGATAACCGCTGTGGGGAGTTTGGTTTGACGTGTCTATTTTTAGTTTTATCTAGAACTATTTTTAGACACAAAAAACCCACTATTTTTGTTGATTTTTGGCAGTTTTTGCAAATATAAAGAGGCTTTGTCAAAAAAGAATTGTCAACTTGATATGCTGGTATATAGGTGCTCCAGCGACAAACAAAAGATTTATTCAAAGCTGCGCAGTTTCTTCCACAAAACAGGAAACTCGCAAATTTAATACAGTATAACCTCTGCTAACGGCACCTCTAACGAGCGGCAACCTCCGACGAGCGGCATATTAGAATTCCCCCCGTCGATTTTGCTCTATGATTTACCTCTAATGAACGACACCTCCGCAGAGCGGTAAACGGCCGTTCAAATAAATTCCCAAACTTAATCTTTACCTCTATACAGCGACACTAAGTCTAGCAAGGTTAATATCAACAATCGATAATTATCTATGACCGGATAATTTAAACAATAAGCGATACCCTTAATCGTATAATACTACCCTCAAGTGTCATGTTGTTAAGTCATTTGACTAACAGGGGTTAATATACAAGTGACATATGGTTTCCATGACACCAACGAACAGACCTGAGATAAGAGCGCTTTGTTTGGTAGGCTGACGTCAAGTATCAGATGTACATACGTCCAGCTAGTTGACGATAATTAATGAAACTTATTTGTTATTGTACTTATTTTAAAAGCTTCGATGAAATGAATTTTGTTTTAAGATAATTTGAGGTTTAAGATAATATCAGATATTTACTCCCGAAAAGACGACGATAATTCATGCTAAATAGTATTCGCCGTTAGACAAGTATAAAAACATTTTGACAGTAACAGAAGCGATTTCTCTAGTGTAATGCTTTCTTTTGCATAAAACTAACCTTCATGCTAGGATTTTTTAACCGTTATAATTATTTATTTAAAAAACTTCGTAATCTTATTAAAACTTTTACTTTTGTCGATCAGAGCTCGCTAAAAACTGTATTAACATTACGGAACGGATAACGGCCAGTTTTCCGAACCGAAAACGACCGTTTTCGTGATCGGTAGAAAGTCTACCTCTGCAGAGCGACACCTCTGCAGAGCGGCAATTTTTTCAAACTCCGCCGAAAGTCGCTCTGCAGAGGTTACACTGTAGTATAGATGTTTAAACTATCTGTGTGGTATATTCATCAGCCCAATTAGCTCAACTAGTAGACTGCCTGATTTGAAAGGGCAGGGGGTAGTGGGTTCAAGCCCTACCTCAGCAGTATACGAAATAAGTGGGTGTCTAGTTGTCCAAAACAACCAGTTTCTAGTTCGGGCAACCAAAACTTTCTTTTGGACAGCCAAACTTTTATTAACAGCATTATAGTCCAAGCCACTAAAATGACCTGTTCAGGCAACCACTTTTGTATCCTAATTTCGTAGACAGCATCAGGTATTAACTTTTCCTCCTCCTATTACACAGTCAACTTAAAAGGATAATAAGGGACATTCTAAGCATTTGATTAAAAATTTGTGTATGTCTTTTCTTTCTCTTTAATGACATCATTTAAACTTTGTTTGGAAATGAGCTTTGTTTTCCATTGCACAATTTTTCAGAAATTAGCACCACATTTTATGGTAGAAAATAAAGAAAAATCATTCCTTAATATCAAATGTGTTTCTGTCACCTGACAGTAAGCCTTATGTTACAATGTTCCAGTCACATATAACAATATTACATTGTATTCCTTAGTGATATCTGTCTGTATAGAATGATTATAAGCTCCATGCAGATAATATAATATCCAGTAAAAGCTTTTAGCCTTTTAGAAAAACAGTCTGGTGCAGTACCTTAAAAAGTTCCACAGTAATACTGTATTCTATTGTGTAAGTCAGCCTCTATGACAAGATTTATTCCCCTTGGGATGTATTATTACATGAGTACATTTCTCCTGATACAATGCTGGCAAGCTAGATCAGATTATTATGAATTACATTATGTCTGGTCTTGAGGTTTCATAAAATAATGAATATCTTGCAGCTATTAATCCAACAGTAATCTTGTCTCTGTTCAAATGGAATTTCTCTACTGGATTGCATAACTTTTTGCCTGAATTTTAAAGAATTGACTTTTAATAGGAATTAATTTTGTTAAAAATGTCAACATGTTGTTTTGTTTTCTTGTAAGGTGATTTACATGGTACTTTGACAACTTCACTGTCATATTGCAGCCATCATGTTGTCCTGTCATACAGTTCATTTTTGAGCTCCCAGACTTTGTGATGACCCATCAATATATACATCAAGTACAGAAGTTACATAATCCTGTGTTCTTTTACATGCTGTTGATGTTGAAATCAATGAAATATTAACACTGACCTTTATATCAATAGGAACCAGGGTCGATAGCACAGTTGGTAGCGTGCTGGATTTGGAATCTTGTGTCCCTAAGGGGGTACAGATTCAAATCTCACCTGGGGAGGTTATACTATTCCATTAAAATTTGATAATAATGTCAATTTTCCTCCATTGATTAGATAATTTGGAGAAGTTTCTGGCCTTGTTGAAGGGTAGGTGAGTACTGGGTATAGACAAGGGTCCAGGAAAGCTAGGTTAGGTGCGCTGGACGCCGCAAAATGACCTAAATTGTGTTGACAAGGCGTTGAACCCAATAATAAAAAAAATATATCAATAGGTCAGTGGAAAAGTCTACATCCTTCTACATGTAAATGTACATGTAGTTGGACTTATAAGTTTTGTCTTGACCACTCATTGAAAAGTGCATCTTGCATCTTGCAATGGAGTTATAAAGTGTGATAGGATGTAAAATCACTTGGTTAGTGATTAGTGTCTTCAAATGTCAAGATGATTGTATTTTATTGTTAAATCTGATTGTTCACAGATTTCAACTTTTATTTCAACTTTTCTAAAGCTTCCAAAATAGTTTAGAAATATTTTGGTGGCAGTAAAGCAGTTTTCTGATAATGATAATTTTAGTGCAAATTAAAATACACTTGTAAAAAATGGTGATTTTATGCATAAAAATACCTTGTTTGTAACCATATACATGTAGATGATTTTATATTATATATATAATTATATATGTTATATTTTTTAGTGTTATATTTCTAACAAGCTATATGTCAGTTTGGCTTAAAGTATTAATAGTTCATGTTCTTAGCACTATTACGGGGACATTTTCAAATTATTTACAGAAATCTAAAAGTAATCAAATCTGTGAAGAAGCAACTTTAATATTTCCTGACCTTTAAGTCTCTCTCGTTTACAGTATAACACCATATATATAACATAGAGAGCCCTGACAATAGTGTAATATTGCCTTGCAAGCTGTTAACTAACTTGCTGTCACTGTGTTTTTTATTTCCAATGTCCAATTTATTGACAAAGTTCTTTGCAGTTACACTTGAAAATAGTGTATCAGGTAAAAGGGACTAGAAACAGTTAGAAAACATGGATCCCAAACATGATGTTAACATGCGGAAAATTTTTGTATTCAAATGTGAAATTTTCTCGATGAATAATGAGCTAGACTCAGGAAGTACTCTGAAGTGTTTAGTGTGAAGTGAATTGTTGTTATGCTTAGTTGATTATAACTATATTGTAAATGATTACTAGTGAGTGCATTTTAGTATAGTGTGACCTTAGTGCAATATTTTGTGTTTTTCTTAATAAATTATGATTCTGCACTTTAAGGAATTAGGATTTATGGTTCAACATCATTACTGAAGGAGTTTACTAGAATCAATTTTGTTTAATATTGTATGGAAATTCCACAAATATTGTTCTGTTGTTTAATGTTGGAAAATCTGCTATGTCTTAATATTTATAATGAATGGAATAATCTTTCCTGAGGAAATCTGTTTTAAATTAGAAAGTTGTGTTCATATACACTGTGATGCTGTTGTTTATGATTTCTATTTTCATGTTTTCATTTTTTACTTAGTTTTATTCATGATAAATACCGGTATATCATTCAATGCATCTAATTTTTAGCCGGATTTTTCAACTTGGGTGGGCGGTCGGGCATCCGAAGTTGTTAACAATTGTGTTAAAGTTTATCTTTACCATATACGTATTTCTTCCATTTATTGTCAGATCTTTATGAAACTTCATACAATAAAAACATATTATGTGATGAACAGAATTAGAAAGTTACAACAACTCTACCTGCCTTTATTATGGATTATTTTCCTTTGTAATTTTTGTGGTAAAGTTTTTAAATCCAGCTTTAATGTCACAGGTTTCCACATTACATTTCTTGTTGTCTAATGCTTCATGCAAAGAGTTATTTTATTTATATTGTGAACACCATTGCAATAAGTTAGCTCAAAAACTACTCTGCTTCCTTCTTTATTTAAATGTACTTAGACTTAGTTTTGCATTAACCCATTGATCTCATAGTTTATTC
Source organism: Mactra quadrangularis (assembly GCA_025267735.1). Classification (NCBI taxonomy): domain Eukaryota; kingdom Metazoa; phylum Mollusca; class Bivalvia; order Venerida; family Mactridae; genus Mactra; species Mactra quadrangularis. The sequence goes on along the minus strand of CM046307.1, from coordinate 39,476,326 downwards.
TTTCATGTACATGTAGTCACTGGGCTGTTAAATTTTGTTGTTTGAACATTACCTATGTCATTATGATGTTTCTGTATTAAGGTCTTTTCATTTTTTACAATGAACTTTATTGTCTTGAGCTGGAGGTTAAAGAACTTGGATATGTTTGCTTTTGACAATGAGTTTGAATTCTTCATGTAATCCGTGATTCTTTCACATTTACCAACTTAGTGTCCGTACTTAAATGTTCTTGCAATGAAATCATTATGCAGCCTGACCCTTTACTTGAACTAGGCTTTGGAATAGTGAGCTTCTAGGTGATTACTAGATAAAACTTGTAGTGTAGATTGTAGTGATAAAGCTGCTTCATCTCTGAGATGCCTAAAGTAGAACTCAACAGGGGGTCTAAAAATATGTGGTTCTTTTACTTTTACTCTTACATTTGAAAGAATAATAACAGATAAGACTGTAGACCTTTAAAGTTGACGCTTTTGATAGGGGTTTGGTACTTAATTTCTTTGATAAAACCTTGATTTTCGAGGGTTTGGCATGACTTATCTCCCCTTTGTTTGGTGACCATTGCTAACATAGAAAGGGAGATCACTCTTGTATGATGCAGAGATATTTTAGGCTGTCAGGATGCTTAAAGTTGCCAAGATACTTATAATTCCTGATTTGCTTAAAGTTGCCAAGATAGTTGCTTAAAGTTGCCAAGATGATTATAATTCCTGAGATGCTTACTGTTGCCAAGATGCTCAATGTTGATGATCATGCATGACATTGTTGCCACAGATGCTGAATAGTCTTAGTAAAAGACATAAGTGTATTTCTTGACCAAGATTAGGCACTAGCAATAGAACTTTAGCATAAGTTGTATAATATTGAATAGTGAGTAGCTTTGAGATGATCTGAAAAATGTAATTAAGCAGTACTGAGCATTGTAAAAGATATGCCTTAATAGTAGACAGAGGCTCTGAATTGTTTTGTAGTTTTCAACCACTATATTTTATTAACCCCCATAAAATATATGAATATAATCTACGACATTTACTGTTTTGCACTTAAAAGTTAAAATTTAATTATTTCAGAAAGTTTCTTCATTGATGGTTACGTCTCAACTCTGTAAACTTCTTGTCTTTAAATAGAAATGCAGTAGACATGAAAATTAAATTAGTTTCTTCACTAAATGTTGATGTATCTATTGGATTTCCTTCAGAAACATGATGGTTGACTAGAATTTTGATGAATGAGCTCAAATTACTGGAAAGAAATATAAGATGGTGGCGCAAGTATAAGGATATGCAAATTTCCTGGAATTCAAACTTTTTTTAATATAGTGGTATCTTTTACTTTTCTGGGGTGTTTTGTAACAATCAATATTAGATAATAAAGGAATATTATACCTCATTTGCATACGCCCTTCGACATTTAATATTACGTCATATGATCCATGAATCACATATTGATTGGCTACCCAGTTCAAAATTCTTAAACATTTAATTTGATTAACAAAAATGGTATATGAAAAGAATAGCATGACCTTTTGCTGCATTGCTTGAAAAAAAATCGCCTAGGGATTGAGATATTTCATACACTGAACAAATAAAATTATTATTTGAAAACTTTAAATTTGGTATAGAATAACAAATAAAACATGACTTTGATGGGCAATATGCGAGTTTACTTACTGGTTGGTCAGACCTCGGAAGGTATATGGCCCGAAGCACAGCTTGCATATTGCCTTCAAAGCCATGTATTATTTGTTAAATATTCTCCTTTAATCTCCATAGACATAAATCATACTGGCCACTGTCATTGGATCACTTGACATCACACATGGGGTTCAGAGGATCTCTGTTGACCAATCAATGGATTGGTTTTATCTTGAACCAATCACTATAAATAGCATCAGAATTTTGTAATTTCAATTGTTAGATCAGTTTTTTCCAAGCTACTTTAACAGTGCATTATATTCATGGGCTGTGATTGGACAATTTTGCACCATGAATATTAATGTAGCTTAGGTCAGCTGAATGTGACCTTCACTGTGAGCTTGTCAGATGTAAAATAAGGAAGTTTGCAAGTGAAAATTATTAGATTAGGTTTTAATCAGATCGTATCCTCTTCATAACCAACAAAACAGGATGTTGTTTAAAATACAAGTACAATGTATTCATAAAAAAGAAACAAAATAATGACTTAAGTAAATTCCAAAATCACTTTAATATGTTTAGCAACATGTGATTGAACCTATGCTAGAATGATTCTGCTGTTAATAATAGGGAAATTGTTTGTGGTATGCATGATCAGTTTTTCTCAAAATAACATTGGTCCAAGAACTTTTGGAGGACACTGTGAGCAATGGTGCATGTTACATAAGGTTTCATGGAATGTATCTGGAATTATAAATATGAATATATTTCAGATATGATTATATACTTTTGACTATTGTTGTGTGCTATGGCATTTGATAACTAAGAAATATCCTTATAACCTACTAAACAGGATGTGCATGGTGTTAAAATGTGTTCTTTCTTATAAAGCCTATCAAATACATTTTGTACCATTATAAATCACTTTGATTGGTCCATAAAACTAGTTTTATTGCAAGGCAAAACCCCCTTAGATTCTTGTTATTGTTATTTGTTTGTGGTGGCCCTTTTATTACAAAAGTTTAAAAATCGAACCCCTTCTAAGCAGCATTCATCCTCCAATCATTGCAGCTTGAATGTCTGTTGGACTTTCTTAGAATTCAATCACACAATTTCTAGTAGGTTATTTGCATTTGGCACCACTTGTAACCTGGTAAAAACTTATGTACAAATAAGAGAAGATATGTTGACTTGTATTGACATGACCCATCAAATTGCCAGAACTGTTAGAGTTTAACCATGCAGATCATGTCTATTTAGTCATAAGAGACCTTGTGCAATTAATTTTTTCAGTACATCTTTGGCCACAAATTTCTCCATTCTGGAAAGGAAAGGTCTTTCATGAGTTTGTTTAATTTGCCAGATAGAATCTATGAGGAGAAATAAATGTTAATTTCTATAATTTTAAACACTCAAGAGGGTCCAAGTTTGAGAACTGTTGGAATCTAAACATGATTTGATTAGTTGAAGAGTTTTTTGTTTAATTTAGATGGCATTCAGATTAGGAATGTTCAAATGTTAACATATTTTCCGATAACAGGAATTAAGTAAAATAATTGAAATGCGAAAATCTTAAAGAGAAGTTTGACCTTGTTAGAGGTTAAGGTTTCCAATCTGAGAGTCCACTGTAAAAAACTCAGGCCTTTTTAAATTAAAGTATAAAATATATCTTTGTCCAGCCATTCTTTTTTTTCTTATGCACCAGTCATTATATGTAGCTTGGGTTCCTATTCCTGGAGTACAACCCAGATTTTGACTTCAGACCTTACAAACTTCCGGTAAAATCCCATTCAGTGGGGATATTCATATCATAAATCCTTGGTGAATTATAACCCCTGTCCAGAGGGGATGTCACACCCAATGCCTATTTCTAAGACTTGGCCATCAATATTTACACTGACCTTGAATACCCTTCAACATTAACATTAACAACTCAGTCAGCTTCTGGAAATAGTTGTCTTAAACCCTTATAAACCTTTTTAAAACATCTATGCCCACTGCTTTAATCCCCTCTATTTTTGGCAGAAAAACAATTTCCCACTGAAGCCTAGTAGTGCAGGAGAACCTGTTTGTAAAAAGCAGAGTCCTTTTCCCCTGTAACTCCCAACACTTCCCCATTGGTGAAGGGTGTGTGGGGGTTTACAAATGACTGGTACATGAGATATTTTCCCTATTTTCTGACCTTCTCTCACTAGCAGACAATAATTCCAGTAATTCAAGGATGGCTGTAGATTGGATTTAAACTAATCTCATTCAAAATCACTACCAGAGTTTTTTAAGCTAATTGGATATTTAGTTAGGGTTATTTTGTGGACTGGAAGAAATTTCCAATCATTCTTGTATAGAATATATAGACTCCAGGAGTTTATCTTTGGATGCCAATTAATTGAGGTTAGATTTCTAAGAGTCTATTGACCTAACACATTTTTTCTAGGTGTCTAATTGTGATTGTGTTTGGGCGAAATTGCCTGAGAAATTTCAGTGTATGAGGTAGCATTTTTCTTGTGTAATCAAACTGAATTTTTTATCTTCCAATTCTTAAGACACATACAATTCACAAAAAAGTTTAAAGGGGATGCACACTTACTAATGAAGTTTTGCTCTATTCTACCTATTGTGAGTCTCTCTGACTTTTGGTCAGTCAGTCATTCAGTCAGGTTTTTTTTGTTTCTGAGTGACTTTTGCTATAAGAATGTATTTCTGATTCAATTCTGAATGATGCATGTCAAGGCTTGCATGCAGGACTGTAGTATTGCAGGCACTTCTTGGTGCATGTCTACTTAAGATAATACAAATGTATGTCTGATTCTGAATGGTGCAAAAGTATGTCTATTTCAAATGGTGCAAATGTATGTCTGCTTGGAATGGAGCAAATGTACATCTGCTGGGAATGTAGCAAATGTATGTCTGCTTAAAATGGTGCAAATGTAAGTCTGCGGGTAATGGTGCAAATGTATGTTTGCTTGAAATGGTGCAAATGTACATCTGCTTGGAATGGTTTAAATGACCATCTGCTTGGAAATGTACCATCTACATGTGTGCTGCATATGATTTGTTATACTGTTACTACTGTTACAAATTCCCCATGCAACATTAATGATTGTTTCAGTTTTAAGTTGAAGTTAATACTTTATTACATGAGACTTGGCTGTCATTGATAGTGCTTGTAGTTGCAGATCATAAAGGTCTAACAAAGGTTTATTGGTCAGAACTAACACGTTTTCTGTAAACGCTACCCAATCAGTTACAGCCTTAGTGATTTATTTCCTTGTCAATTTCAGATGTTTTTCGTTTTCTTGTTAGCTATGGAAAGGTAATTAGCTTGCCTGCCTGAAGGATTTATGCAGAAAATGGTGTTTCAAGGTTTTTATTTTTGTGTCTGCGTAAATAATTAGAAATTTGTGAAGGAATGCAGATCTATCTTTACATAGTTTTATGGTGTAATACTACCTCTTGGAGTATTGGAGTATGCCATAGGTCAATGGTGAAAGATTATGGTCTTGATGCTGATCAGGAAAGTTTAATTAGTGATCATGTATTTTGTGATTACTACAAAAACATTAATGAATAAGCTATTTTTGTTTACAACAATTTATGGAAAAAGTATAACCAATGTCTCCATAACTGGGATAGCTTGATTATAATTGTATCACATCTGACTACCAATCAAGGGTTCAATTCTGGCTTAATCTTCATATCACGGGTTTAGTGCAAAATGGTTGTAGCTCACTCTTTTCTGCAATTGAGTTACCATCATTTTGCACTAAACCCACAATATCTTGTTTGAGTTGTTTCATGAAATATTATCTACAGCCATTTTCATGCCTATGTCTGTATCTAGTAGAGTAGTTGTCATACACTTACAAGGGCAAGGGTCCAGAGATCTATCCACTGAATGTAAGTAGGTTGACTGAAAATCTGGTAAAAAGAAAGGTAAATCACCATATATGACATACTACATTTTTATTTCTGACACAGAACACTTGCTCTAAAGTAATTTTACAGATATTTATGTATATAGATATGATAGAGGAATTATCATGATGTTGAAAAATATTGATCCCTTTACTATAATTGTAATAAAAAATTCAATGTTTTATTGTATATGCCAAAACCCATTGCTTTTGCCATGGACCCATTGATTTAAAACATAAAACATGTGAGTCTTGCTGGATTAATTGAATTTATTTCTACAGACATCCCTGCACTTGTAATAATGCTTACTGGAAGTGTTAAGCTATCTCCATCCAACCTAGGGTGATAGCAAATGGACTGGATTCTACTATTTGCTGGTGGTAACGTTTGTGAGTGTTTTCTACTAATTAGTCTATTGTAAGAGTGTTATGTAGGGCAATTTGACCACAATTTTCATGTTGCTTTTCATAATATGATACTTGACATGAGGAAACTGTTAATTCAATGTATATAAGTGTTTGATACATTAACTTAGTAATGATTGTTTGCTGGATATATCTTAATTAATTTGTATCCGATATTTTCACTATAATTTTTATAGTAATATCAAATGATTCCTTTCCAGGTATTGTGCGTTCTTATTAAAACCTGATCTAAAATTCTCTGCTAGCAGACTGCTTATTTTATATGTACGTATGAATAACTAGCAGTACTGGTGACATTCTCAAGGTTGTGAGTTTTTTGTAAAACTATCTGAAAAATAAATAATAAATCATTGTCCAGCAAAATCAATACTCCTTGCATTAGACTTAAAATTGCAGCCCTTTACATTATTCCAATTAAAACCAAGCTGTTTACAAACCATTACATTTTAAACAAAATATAAATTGATCATGCAGCACGTTTCTTTAAGCAAAAAAGGTTGCAATACTGCATACTTCTACTTTTAAATCTTTCTCAGTGTTCATTCACCTATTCAGACTTCTACAATCTACCAGATTGATTCAATTTGTTTTATAGAGACTAGATATCTTAAGTTTGGACATCTTGTACTTACAGTTGTTTCTATATATAGAAAATCTCATTTATTTTCTCCCTTTAGTCAAGATACTGCCTGATAGTAGTTGATTTGATCTTTGGACTTTACAAATATATTCCACCCACTAAATGTGCACACCATCTATATATACTATGCTGTAAACAATATGAAATAAACTAAATGATTGCTTTAAGATTGGACATTATGTGCCCTCCAAAAGTCCTTGGTTTTGATGAAGATCTTACTTATTGAAGTTTCTGCTTTAACTCTAACTTTAGTCTGAAAAGTTGAATTAATGTCATATGATCTCATTTCCTGGATAATTAGCTCAGTCTGTGGTGTTTCTGACTAGAGGTATCGAGGTATAATACCCAGATAGAACCTACTTACATTTGAGGTGTTTGGGCATGATTTATTCCTACAGCCATATTCCCAACCACCTCTGTATCAAGTGACCAATGTATGTGCTTTCTACTGAACCTCTATAATATTGTCCATTCAAAGGAATTGCTTGCTGTGTGTAACTGTCAAAAAGATTGAGCTTTAAGCCAGTGATTACTATGTCATTTAAGAAACTGTTCTGCCTGAAACTAAAACATTCTGCTGATCAGTGTTACAGATTTTTTCTCTGATGCTGTCAGGCATACAATGTAAGATATATATTACTTTAGAGGAATCATTTATCATGATATTATCTTTTACTGATACATTGTCTTTTTTAATTTATAGATACATTTTCTCTACAAGTTATTGCCTTCTGTATAATATCAGACATTTGTATAGCTAATAAATCGAAGAAATTGATGCAAGCCTCATTCTAGTTGTTATTTTTTAATCATAAAGAATGTTGTTTTTGTACTTTTTCTGTTGCTTCAAGAAATTTTAAATGTCAGACACATATTTTACTGTGTATAAACATAATAAAATATTTTGTACATAAGATTTGCTGTTGTTTCTGTGGTAATGTTACTGAACTGTGAAGTCTGTGACTTTGTTGTCATCATGTTTCATGTATGTAATATCTGCCGCCATTTTAAAGATGTTTCTGAGGTTATGTATGAGCTTAGAAAATAATACACACATAATGTACTAGTATTGTAGCTCCATTTGAAAATTAAGGGAGTTACAATAGTGTTTCGTTCAGCCCTTGATGAGTTGTTAGATCAAGAAAATGTTGTTATTAAAGATATTAGTACCATAAGTGATTTTTGGTAAGCTATTAGAGGTTTTACAGTAAGTTGAATAGTTCCATGAAAACTTCATGGTTTTTAATTGTAAAATCCTACATGTAGAATTAGGAAGCAAACTAGTAAAATCTAATAAAAGACTAATGGAAATGATTAGTTTTTAATCTGCAATTTATATAACCATTTTTAGATTTATATGGTTATTGAACTGTGTTGTTTGATTACATGTGTTAGAATTTTGTTTATTTTATAATGATTTATTTGGAAGTGTTGAACGCTGAAGATTTATTATTGCTTTTTAATTGCTATTTAAAGAAGTATGATACTAACTTTTATGAGATAGATGTAGGGGTGTAACAATACGGTAAAAACCGTATTGCAATATATTGCAATATGCAAAACCTGTATTGCAATATATTGCAATACGAACCGGTTTTTGCGTAGACGTGCAAATCTTGAATTATTATGCATGTTCATCATCCTAATTGGATCAGCACAACATGTATACATACATTTGTGTATTTTTCAAACAATCTCTTATTCAAGTATTTGAATTACTAGAAAAATGCATGTTTTAAAACGGACTTTTGAAAATATTTTTTCTCTCAATTGACTAAATGTTTAAACTTTTCAAGCACAATAAGATTATTTCAAGTTTTTAATACATTTTTACATTTATTTAAACATTCAACTTTCAGACTATGATAAAACAAACAGTGTGACATATAACTTTAAAAACCGGTTCAAGGAAAAACGAACCGGTTAAAAACCGTTAGAAATCGTATTGCAATATTAACCGGTATATCGGTTAACCATTACACCCCTAGATAGATGTCAAAATAGTCTAATGTAAAAGGTAATTTTATGTAAAGGTCAAAATAGCCTAATGTAAATGGTCATTTTTATGTAAAGGTCAAAATAGTCTAATGTAAAAGGTAATTTTATGTAAAGGTCAAAATAGCCTAATGTAAATGGTCATTTTTATGTAAAGGTCAAAATAGTCTAATGTAAAATGTAATTTTATGTAAAGGTCAAAATAGCCTAATGTAAATGGTCATTTTTATGTAAAGGTCAAAATAGTCTAATGTAAATGGTAATTTTTATGTTAAATAAACGGCTGTTATCAACTAGCCCAACTAAATGATATTTGTAATTTTCATGAGCCCTAATCTATTTTCACTTGCCCTAGGTTTCATTTTACTAGTTTGAAAAAATTAGGTGATGTGTATATTGTTAAGAACTTGCAATTGAGTCGACAAAAAATGTTTGCAAGTCTTAGACAGTCCATACTGATTCCTTTCTACTTTTGGTTTTGAACCGTGCTAATTCAGTAATTGTATTCTGTTATTGATTATGTAACATCATAAAACAGGTATATGATGCAGTTTTTTATTTTGCTGAAATGATTTACATTGGCAACATGGTGGCAAATATTTCCTGTCTTTTTTGCAAGAATTTATGTTTTAGTGATTTAGATTGATTGAGGTGCAGATAAATGTTTGGAAATTTCAGAATTTACCTGTACTTCAAATAACATAACCAAATGTTTTAGAGATCATTATGTTGGCAATCATCTGGAACTGTTCTACAAGTCAATTAATATCAACAGTCATTAGATAACTAGTCTCTTGTGTGTTGTTGCTGAAACATACTGATGATAGTATTGTTGTTGCTACATGTTGATGATGATTATGATGTTGTTAATGACTATGTGCCTAGTGATATTGTTGTTGATGATTGTAATGGTGATGATATTGTTGTAAATGATGATGTTGATGGTGATATTGTTGTTGATGATTATAATGGTGATGATATTGTTGTAAATGATGATGTTGATGGTGTTGTTCTTGTTGATGATGATAATGAAAATGATAAAGATGTTAATGGCGGTGATGATGATTATAATGGTGATGATATTGTTGTAAATGATGTTGTTCTTGTTGATGATGATAATGAAAATGATAAAGATGTTAATGGTGGTGATGATGATAATAATGTTGTTGTTGATGATGATATGTGTGATGATTATTGTGTTAATATTGTTGATGATGATACTGGTGAAAATACATGACAGTATATTTATTGATAAAGATAACTTCTCTGCTTCCTTTTATTGTTAAACTGTCTAAACTTGTATGACTGTACGTCTGTATCAAGTAGATTGAACCCAATGAAAACTTTATGAATATATTGGTTTTTTTTCATCTATTAAAATTTTACTGGAACAGTTTGTGATAGAGCATCACAATGCACCATAAATACAAACTATAATATTATATTTCTTGTAGAATTATCATGTGTGTATGTTGCACCTGATGCTTTAAATTAATTATCTCACAGAACTGAGATAATGAAATAAATTGTTGTTTTAACAACAGTAAAATACTGTAATGTATATGTTTTACTATATTATGTTCATCAACATGATTATATTACTCTAAAGGTTCATGCTGATACATGTTCACCAACTTTACAGCTAGAATCCCTGGGCTACTTGTGTCTAGTTATATCAATATCTTTAGGAAGTTAATCAGCCAACACATAATAATATTATGTGCATTGGATTAATACCTCTGTCACAATATAGAGCTGCCCGGCTAGCTCAGTTGGTAGCACTCAAGTCTACTGATTGAGGGGTTGTGGGTTCGATACCGGGGCGGGGTATACTTTCATGGAGATAGGTCATGAAATTATTTCTGTGGCCATTCTCCCTCCTACCAATGATTTTTATTTATGTAGGGCAGTTGTCAGTCACTGACGAAAGTATGCACTTAGTAGTTGGTTAACAACTAAATCGAGAGATTTAGCCTGTCCAGGAGGAGTGAGTAGGTTGACTGACCACTGTTATATGACCTATACAATGTGTTGCTACAGCGTTAAACCCAATAAACAAACAATATAAAAAAATCATAGTACTGAAAGTACTGATGGGACAGTCAGCTTCTGTTATTATGATTACTATTATTCTCCCAAGTAATCCACTTGAGATTATGAAGTATTTTATGTATGTCTTGCTCAGTTTTTGGTCATAAGAGTCAATGCAAATTGCTTAAACTACTGATTGTTAACTCTGTCTCATACACTGAAAGCTGGGCTCAGTCAGCATTAAAAAATCAAGAGACAATTTTTTTGTTCATGGGCTTTCATTATAAAATTATACAGTTCTACCTCTCTCGAACAACACCAACTGGGACAAACTAAAATGTGTTGCTGTTCAGAGGTTGTTGCTCTGCAGAGGTTAAGTTCAATTAAAATTGCACAGAAGGGGATTATGAAAAGCTGTTGTTGGGCAGAGGAGTAGTTCTGCAGAGGGTTGCTCTGCATATGTTTTACTGTATTATTGGTTTTTTGGTAAATTGATGAACTTTTCACAACATTGTTGTCTCCATGTTGTGAGAAGTTGACTGCATTTTTGAACTGATTAATTATTGAAGTGTATGCTTTGTAGTGTCACTATAGTTGGTGTTTCACAGTATCATTATTATAGTGAATTATTCGATATAAAGTTTATGATGTAAAATATGAACCCCCATGAGACTATGTATGGCTATACTGTGTAATAATTGATGCTTGTGACACAAACACTGTCTATAAGGTTGTAATATCATAGAGATCTGACAGTGTATGTCCCTATAGACTTCTAGTGCATTAAATATGAACATACCATGTTATTAATATGAGAAAGTATATTTTATATTGACATTATGTCATACTTTATATATGAATGAACCTTGAAGTTTTATATAGCCTCGTTTTACTGTACTCACAGTCAATTTGAATCCTAATTTGTCCCCTTAAAGCAAAAACATACATATACCATCTTACTGCTATATACATGTAAGATATTAGTACAACATGGTAACTTTTTGCATTAAGTGGGTGCAGTATGCCCTTGATCATGTACTTTTATTAATCATACCCCCCACCACTATGTGGTGGGGTATAATTAATAAAAGTATATAGCTATATAGGAGTCACTTTGTCCGTCTGGCCGTCCAGCCATCCCGAATCTTGTCTGGGCATTAACTCCACTATGGATTGATGGCTTTTAAAATTACATGGCACAAATGTTATCGGTGACGAGACAGTATGTCACGTGCAAGAACCTAAAAGGGCGTGGCCAATAAATGAGTTTAAAGGTCAAATATTATCAAAAATTGGTTTGTCAGGCAATATCTCCACCTTGACTGATGGATTTTAAAATTGCTTGGCACAAATGTTAACCATGAAGAATGTGTGTGTCGCGTGCAAGAACTGTGTCGATACTTCAAAGGGCATGGCAAATAAATGAGGTCAAAGGTCAAATATTGTTGAATATTAGTTAGTACGGGCCATATGTCAACCATCAATTGATGGATTTTAAATTTGCACAGCACAAATGTTAACTATGACAAGAGGATCTTTCACATACATAAACTATGTAGATACTTCTAAGAGCAAAGCCAATTAATTGGGTCAAAGGTCATTTTTTTTTAAAATTGGGTCGTCTGGAGTCAATAACTTAACCACGGATCTGAATAGATGGAATTAAACATGATATGGCAAAAATGTTTTCCTTGTTTAGACAGTGTGTCACGTGTAACAATTGTGTTGATACTTCAGAGAGTGTGGCCAATTAATTGGGTCAAATGTCCTCCCCCTTCAACATGCTGCCAGGTGGGGGTATAAATCACTTCTGTGAGTTTAAATTGAACTCATGCAATACCTCTCTGTGCCTAAGTATGTCATTTTTTTTTGTGTTTAAGACATAATGGTGTCTGTTTAGTCAAGGTTTTACTGTATTTTGATGATATCTATAATCTAAACTCTTTTGGTGGGTACATTCTATGTCGATGACATGATGTTGACTACATTATCATGGTTGTACTGAACATTGATATATTATAATAGTTGGTTCATTTTCAGTCTGTAATGTCAGGGTTGTACTGTATTTTGATGATTCCTTTCAATCTTGAGTTTGGTTCATTTTATGTAAAGACATGATAATGTCTACTTATTCAGGGTTGTACTGTATTTTGAATGATTTCTTTCAATTTTGAGTTTGGTTTATTCTATGATAAAGATGATGGTGGTGTCATTATTGGCAGAATTTTACTGTATTTTAATTGATGCCTTATATTCTTGAGTTGGTTCAATCTATGTCTGTATAGTCAGAGTTGTACTGTATTTTGATTGATACCTTACATTCTTGAGTTGGTTCAATCTGATTAGAATGTCAGACTGCTAATGTTTTCTCAAAATTCAATCTGTTTTGGTTTTAAATGGGTTTTTTTTCAATAAGCTCCCAATTAACTCTGATGCATCTCTCAGAGTGCTCTAAGTGCTTGAAATTTGTGGAAAATATGAATACCGGGGTATTTTGAGTTGAGATCTGTTAGTTGTTTAACATGGAATGTTGACACAAGAAATTATCTTCATGTCAATTAATACATATTTTATTAAAAAGATTCACTGCTTATTATAAGAACATATAAAGTTATCAAGAAATGGTTCCCATAAATAATTTGATGCTGGGAGTCTAAGTAGAGTATGGACTCACCAAGCAGATGTAAGAAGACTATTGGTATATTGAATCAGAGTGTGTGTATGTGTGTATACTAGGAACCTAGTTTATTGGCAGACAGTTAGTTTTCACCTTAAGATACCTATCAATACATAGTCTCTGTAGATTTCAGGATTTTTTGTGGAATTTCCTACAATCTAAGAATTCTTCTTGAAAATTTAGTGATAATAAAATATGTGAGTTGAATTTCTTGTGGTAAACTTTTTAGTGGATTTAGACTATGAGTTTTGACTAATCTGATGTGAAGTGTCAATTCTAACCAACCAGGATTTATAATGTAGTAATCAGTCTCCTTTAATGTTGGTGAAAACAGTGAGCTGGTATAAGAAGTGAGGAGAGTTTTTTTGTACCAGCAGAGTGTGTTGTTGTGTTGTGTTGTGTATGTTTACCAATATTTCGTATATATGCTGGAAAACTACCTGAATGAAAAAATGTGCATTTTGCATTGAGAATGTGTATTTACATGATTAGTAAAATTGGTACAATATTCTTGTGGTTTGTTGCTTAACTGACATGGGGGTTGAAATCCTCCCTAAGGATCATACACGTATAAATATGGCAGCAAACGCAGTTTACAAAAAATTCAAGAAAATGGGTTTAATACCCAAGAAAAGGAAGAAAAACACAAGGTAGGTTTGTTATATCTATAGTTCGATTCTTCTCAACTGTCAAAGTTTGAATAATTTCATGGTGATTAAATGCACACTATCACAATATCACTAGTATTAGACAAAGAACATGAAGTCACCGTGAAATTATTCATGCTTTGAAAGAAAAAAACAAACTATACTAGTTTAAGAACTATAGGTTGTTTTGGATAACTTTCAACATATCTTTGCGAGATATTCTATGTGAACAATGTCTGATGTTATCTTGAACAAGCTTATATATGTTGTCTTGTATTGTATTGTGTATTACATTGTATGGGGATCCAGACAACTCAACCCAAAGACTAGTCAACCAAAGACAACTCAACCAGCAGGTAGGGACAACTCAACCTGCACTAAGGGGCAACTCAACCTGCCGTGTCCGACCTGAAGACAACTCAACCCATGGGTTGACTTGTCCACGGGTTGAATTATCTCGGATCACATTATATGCTCCCCCTACATCTCAGTGAGTGTCTGGTACAATAACCAAAATCATGCTTTCATCTTAATCTTGCTTAATGATCAATTCCAGTTCATGCATAGTTCATGAAACATTCATTTAGGTTCATGAACAGTTTATTGGATGTTCATTGTTCATGAAGAGAAGATGGCCAAATTCATCAAAGGTTTATACACAATTAGTTCATTAACTGCGAATTATCCAAGTACCAAATGTTACCATGCCAATTAGTCTTGCTCCAAATTCACCACTCATTACCCCAATAACAAATGTTACTAGTTATTAAGTGTTTTTAAAGTAAAAAGTTAAAGTGACTGAGGGACATTTTAGATTGGAAATTCTGCCTACTGCACTACTGACCTTACATTCGGAACACCTTAACCTTTCATGAATGAATAATCTTGGAAGGATTCGTTGGGGGTCTACCCTGGCGGCTTGGGATTTTACTATCTACGCGAGGCCAAGCACATAACGGTTATGCAAAATAGTTCTTTTAATATACACCCAGATCTTTGTTGAAACATATTTCTATGTTATATATTGAACTAAATATTGTTCAGCCATATCAGTGAACTATGTTTATTCAAATTTACGTACTAAAAATGAAACATCACTAATCGCCTAAACGATCGTGTATTTGTTTACTTCAACACCGGTAGTTTCTACATGGTGCCTAAATATGTCCGATGTTATTCCTAGAGAATGGCCAAGGAGTTCCGAATGCTGACCTTTAAGTGCATACATTCCTGGTACCATCTCTGGAAGTGTGATAATAATGTGTATGTTATAATTTTGTTAATTGTTTTATACATGATACATGTCATGACAGTGATATGTATGGTTATTATCATCTATTTGTCACATTTATCTACATCTTGTAAGTGAATATTGACCACTGTTAGCTTATTATAGTTAGCCTGCCTTTAGAACCTTAATTTTAGTTAAAACTCTGTTTTCAGACAATGAAGGGCTCACCAGCCCTTCAAACTCAATTCCCCTCTTTTCCCCCTTTGGGTATAATATTTTGAAGTTGGAGTTGTGCAAAAATAAGATCATTTTCAAACAAATTTCCTGAATTTAATTTCATTAAATCCAGTTGAAACACTTATTATAAGTCCTGTGGCAGGGATTTTGTTTGAGGAAGTGGATTATAGCACATAAAAACACAGGTCAGTGACCATTTAAAGGTTAAAAATCAATGAAGGATATATTGTTCAGTCTGATGTTCTAAAGTTGCTGGCATATTGTGAAAAGTACTTGTTTGTGTAATAGGTGAAAAGTCTATTACCTGATGTAGGACTCAAACCTGTGACCTCCTGCTTTTAGGTCAGATGGTCTACCTATTGAGCTTATCTGGCTGATGTTTACACATAATAATTTTATCATAATATTATACTGTATGATTTATATTATTTAAACATGAATTAATCTAGACTGATATATTAGATAGCAGACAACATGTAAAACCTGTCTGTTTTGATCAAATTGTTGATATACCTTGCATTGTAATCATTATATAAATATTTATTTATTTACTATATAGCAGTGACATGGTACCTATGTGCATTACATATAATTTATATCACATAATACAAACATGAATCCAGAACAACACATACCCAGTCTTAAATATTACTGTTCCACGGTCTAGCCTAGGACAGTTACTTTTGACAACCATAGTTTCAGTCCTGCCGTGCCAAACCCGTGAACTGCACTTCTGAAGTCTGGACTCACTCAAGTGTGCTCATTTTTTTAATATTTTTATGAAAAAATTATAAACCTACTTGTTTATTAACCACTGTGGTCACTAAATTGATCACTGATGTTTAGTATTCATCAGTATTTATTCTATAATTTTTGTATTCTTTAAAAATATCTCTTAACCATTTTTAGCTCGACTTAACGAAGTAAATGGAGAGCTCTCCCACTCACCCTAGCCTCCGCGTCCATATTTCTGATTAAAGTTTTTGTGCAGTAAAATATTTCTTACTATAACTTTTTTATTTCGTTAGGTATCAACTTCAAACTTTAAATATATGTTCCTTATTATCAACTACATCTCATGTGACAAGGTTCATAACTCCAAATACATTTATTTTTCAAAATTATCTCCCCATGAGGTTAGAATTTTCTTAACAAAATATATGTTTTTACTGCAACTGTTTTATTTCTTTAGATATCAACTTCAAACCTTAAATATGTTCCTTAATATCAACCACATCTCATGTGACAAGATTTATAACCCCAAATATTTTTTTTTCAAAATTGTCTCTCATGAACTTTAAATTTTCTTTAAAAAAATATTATTTTTTACTTCAACTTCTTTATTTCTTAATGTATCATTTTCAAATATATATGTTCCTTATCATCAACCACATGTCATGTGACAAATACTTACTTAGTCGAGCATGCTGTCTCTACTGACAGCTCTTGCTTATAATTTATTCATAAATTATGCATATAATTGTGTAGTGCTTTTGAACATATTTTCAATATGAAAAGAGCACTATATAGAATTGTGGTATTTAGTAAATAAGGTTGTTAATATAGTAGTGGAACTATATCAGATCTGGAGTAAAAATAATCTAAGAGATTATTAAAAATTTTGACATTGCCATCTACATTTAAAAAAATTAACAACAGCCATTTAGCTCATATTAGCTAGCTTTGCATGAATTTTACAAGTGTAGTCATAAGTGTAACAAACCTGCCAATTAATCTTTTATTCAATGCTTTCAGCACTTTGATTTAAGTGCATGAAGAAAATCAATCAATCATTATCACCTTGTTATATAGTCTCACAAGATACATCATTATAATGATGGTATTTATTGGTTTTGTTTTACTGCAAGAACGTTTGTCAGTTACTGCTCAATAAAAATATAACTAAACTCCCATAATTATGAAGCATCACGAAATGTGGTAGTTTTACAAATGGTAATAAAAAAAGAAGACTTATAACACATTTCAAGAAAAGGCACAGTTACTGCCCCTCTTCATATTACACAATGATTATTATATTTTGAAAACGTTCTGATTTACAAAAGCTGAGGCTATGACATGACAATTTGCAGTTATGTTACTGTAGTAATCTAAACCTAATTTTGGAGCCACATACTAAAACTGGAGCCTCTCATTGGAATTAGCTAATGGAAGAGCCATTTACATGGGAGCTTCTCATTGGCTGGTTAATGTCAGTGCCCTTTACATCTGAGCTTCTCTTTGGCTGATAAATGTTTGTGCAATGTACATCTGAGCTTACCATTGGCTGGCTAATGTTAGTGCCATTGACATCTGAGCTTCTCATTGGCTGGGTAATGTTTGTGCTCTTTACATCTGAGCTTTTCATTGGCTGACTTATGTTTGTGCCATTTACATCTGAGCTTCTCATTGGCTGGCTAATGTTAGTGCCATTTACATCTGAGCTTCTCATTGGCTGGCTTATGTTAGTGCCATTTACATCTGAGCTTCTCATTGGCTGGCTTATGTTTGTGCCCTTTACATCTGAGCTTATCATTGACTGGCTAATGTTAGTGCCATTTAAATCTGAGCTTCTCATTCAGGCTGGCTAATGTTAGTGCAATTTACATCTATCTTCTCATTGGCTGGCTAATGTTAGTGCCATTTACATCTGAGCTTCTCATTGGCTGGCTTATGTTTGTGCCCTTTACATCTGAGCTTTTTCATTGGCTGACTTATGTTTGAACCACACACATTTGAGCTTCTCGTTCGATGGCTAATGTTTAAGCCAAATTCAATGTATCACTGAGCTAGGCTGGCATAAGAAGTAGATAATCTTCATTGATTATGACCAATACTAAAAAGTAAAGGAGTTTGGAATGTTACTTAAGAAAGGAAAGTGGCCATAGCAACTGTGATGATTGTTCCATATTGTTAAGTAAGTAGATTAGGAAAACTTTTAAAACAGTGTAGGCTGTAACCATCACCTACTGTTTAAATTAATTAAAAACAGGATGATGTGTAATCATCATTTTTCTGCAAGGAATGTTATAATGACGTCATTAGTGCATCATAAAGGACAATACATTATATAGTTTTAATATGTTAGCAAACTTTCATACATCTGTTTAGTGATTGGGTTAATTCCAGATGTTTTTGTTAATGTTGGCATTGTAGATATATATACGTCATTGCTCTACATATGAGATTGATATATGCACCCGTTTTAGCAAATTCATGATGTGTTTGTTTCTGATTGGTTTTAAATAAGCTGTAATGTTTATATTATAAGTCATTGCATTCTTATTTTAATGTTGTAAAGATGCAATAATTGATTGTTATGATACTGAATGCTAAACAAATTGTTTCCAGGTTCTTTATTGGTCTGTGATTAATTATTCGCTAGTTATCTGAATACTGTATGTTGTTTGTCAGTTTATCATCAAATAATATATAAACCAAATGTAGATGACTCTCCTGGTCAGTTCTAATGAAAACCAGTCCAACTGGTGGGTTTTTACTTGTTAGGGAAAAGTGTTGAACATTTCGATAAGGATATATCAACAAAATACAAAATTTAGGGGATATAATACTATAATGATATTTGTTTTTTTCTAAATCAATGTTAAACTACACATATGACTGTATAGAATTACCTTACTGACAGGGTATTTGTATTATTATTCTAGTTGATTTTAGCTCGATGTGAAACAACTCTTAGTTTAATCACTTTCTAATCTGCTTCCTGGTCCCCCAGTACTGAGCTAGTGCGATAAACTTTCTTGCTCAAGGAAACATTTGGGTAGGTTTTGGATGGGATTTGAACCTATGCAGAACTGGCTATCCAACCAATACCCGACAAATGTTTACCTGCTCGGCCATGCCTGCTCCACAGTATTTGTATACATTCTGACATGGTGCCTAAATCACATGACAATGCTGTGATCACAATATAAAAATACACCATCAAGGAAGGTTTTTACAGAAGTTAAAAAACAAATTCATCGCATTTGAATTTTACTTTAACTTTTAAGTTTAGTGAAAGTTAAATCTATTGCAATGACTGTATTGCAACTCATTTGAAGTTTTGCACTGCTCTAGTTTGACATTCTTGAATGCATGTACTTGATGGCTTCCATCTAAATATTCTCAGATATCTCAGGTATGATCTTGGAATTAAAGGTACTAGTTCACAGATTTTGTTTATTTTTTCTATAATTTCAAAATACCATTCAGTGTCTGTAATTGTGTCAAATGATTAATTCTTATTATTTTAAGACAAACTGACCTATATGTTTCAAGAAATATGCAATAAAAGTCACAAAAATACACTAAAAGTGTCTATACTGTGACATATGGGGTAGATATTTACTACATGAAACGCCATCATTTGTAGTTGTATGTCAATTTGTACTAAATTTGTCGTTATAAGAATACTACTTTCCAGCTTCCAAAAATATTTCCATACAATTTTGATAGTTTTAGAGAAAGTAGATATTTAAGTTAAAATCTGTGCATGAGTACCTTTAACTGTACCTCAAATAGAATGTACCATGATTTGATTATGTTTTCATCACTATCTCTTTTATTAGTTGATCCAATTTTCCTGACTATCTCAAAGTTCTAGATACCCCCAGTATTGTATAACAAATGTTTTAAACTTATGCTAGATTACAGCTGTATTTCTCCTCAGGTATTTATCTTTTAATGTGAAGCATAGCCAAAAGTCAATTAGTGACAATTACCATGGCGTAAAAGTTCAGACATATATGTATACATGAATAAGTAAAAGTTTTCCAAGGTCTGTGAATCATTACTGAAAATGCTTGAAGATTTTTTTGAGGATTTTAAAAAAAAATGTATTGCTAAGTTACATGCAAGTGTTTTAATGATGAATTCTGATTGTTTTTATAAAGTTTTATCTTACTGAATAATTTGTTAATCTTAGAAGATCTTAAGATTGAATTTATGTTATCTAGTTCATATATTTGGACTACTTTTCTGAACTTATTGTACTTCTGGTTCATTCCTTAACTTATGTACTATTATAAAACATGAAACCATTCTATTAATGTTCTATTTTTGGCATTTAAAGAGATACTGGCATCTTAATTATTTGCTGGCATTGATTAAACTGAACCTTTAAAAACATTCCTTAGATTTAGTACAAGAAATTAATTATGCTGATTTTTTAGAACTTGAAAATGTTTCAACAATTTTATGATATCTCAAAGTTTTCTTGATAGTAATTCTTTTTTTGGGGGGGGGGTAAACGTCATAGCATCGCATTGTATAGGTTATATTACCGCGGTCAGTCCACCTATGGTACTCACTGTTCTTGGAAAGGCTAAATCTTTGAATTTAGCTGTTAACCAACTACTAGGTCCATACTTCCCTCAGTGACTAACTACTGCCCTACATGATTTAGAATCATTGAAAGGAGGGATAATGGCCGTAAAAAAAATATTTCATGACCAAGCTCCACGAAAGTGCCCTCCCACACATCGAACCTACAACCCCTCAATCAGTAAACTTATGCACTACCGACTGAGCTAGTCTGGGGGGGGGCTTCTTGAAAGTAAAAAAAATACTTAGTTACATGTTGGTTGGTCAGTACAAAACTACTAAGTCTTACTGCATGTAAATAAGGAAGACTTTTAGACTAGTTTTGTGTCAACCAATCAATTGTATATTATTTTGTTAAAGAGCAGTAGTCCAGTCGTAGTATGCGAGCTTAGGGATCGAGAGGTCCTGGGTTTGAACCCCACCAGGGGCACTGCTAATTTCCTTCAGCAAGAAATTTACCTGCAATTGCTTCACTTCACCCAGGTGTAAATGGGTACCTGCGAGGGTATATAACTCCATTGCGCCAAAGTGTCGGCTGGACTAAGCGGAGACAAAAAAATCCCTAGGGAGATTGATAGATAGATTCCAGTAGCCTGATGACCAGTGGTAAAAGCTGTAGAGTCCGTGAACATGCATAAGCAAATGCAATTACTTTTGTTCCCTTTGGATAAACTACTAATAAATCTTCATTATGATCTATATTGATGTGCCGTATTAATACAAAGTTATGCCAATGTATTATTGATAAATAATTGATCACCAGTCAAAATGTTGATAAGTCTCTGAATAAGGAGAAATTGTCAGCTTTAGTGGAAGGGTGTATTAGCATGTACTAATAAAGTTTCTAAAAGAAGCCCTTTTGAAGAGCTTGTTGCCATTCATAGTAATTACCCAAATGAGAAAATGACAATAAATATGGTATGCCATATTAAATCTGAATAAAAATGCCATACTTACTTGCAAAAAAGGGGTGAGCTCAGAAGTTAATAATCATGTGTGTCTTTGTGCTTCTATTATCTAACTTCTTACGTATGATATAGTAATGCTATATAGGAGGATTTATGAAGAAAATTGGTGGTAAGACCTTTGATAAAATATGGGTCTCAGGTGTATAATTATCTTGAAGAACAAATATATCGAAAGGACTTTGACATAATTTAATATGTCTCTGGTGAAATCTGACTGTTTTAAAATACAAAATGTTCAACAATGCACAAGTTTTAAATTGTATTTTCCTGTACAATGTCATATTAGCTACTATAGATTATTGTACCTTAATTTGTAACAGAGAATATCTCAGAAATACTGTATTTTATCAAGTGTACCATTTCTTGGTTACATAATTTATGTTATTGATGTTTCTAGAATTTAAGTCAATATATTCATGTACTTTAGAATTAAAGGTACTGACATTTACAGATTTCAACTAAAATATCAATATTTTTCTATAACTATCAAAATTGTTTGGAAACATTTTGGAAGCAGAAAGTAGTGTTCTGTTAATGACAATTTTAGTGCAAATTGACATACATCTACAAATGATTGTGTTTCATGTAGTAAATATCTACCCTGTATGTCATGGTATAGACAATTATAGTGCATTTTTATGACTTTTATTAGCCGGATTTTTCAACGAAAAAATTCGGCTAATTGTTTGGCAAAACAGGTGGGCGGGTGTCCGGTGTCGTATGTAACAATTGCGTTAAAGTTTTCAATTTAGCATATATCTCTGTCATTTATTGTCAGATTTTTATGAAACTTCATACAATAATAACATACCATGTGATCAACAGAATAAAACAGTTACCATAACTCTACTTGGCTTATTATGGATTATTGCCCTTTGTAATTTTTGCGTTAAAGTTTTTAAATCCGGCTTAAATGTGGTTTCCACATTACATTTCTTGTGAACTAGTACCTTTAACTTGCAGTTGACTATTTCTTGTTATAGATTTAAACAGACATGAGCTTTAAATGATGCACCTAAATAAAAAAAGTGTTTTAGCGCAAGTTATTTAATTAGGACATCAGAACTTAGGGACAAAATACAGAAAAAACTGTATGTTATTTTAATATTTACTAACAAACATGTAGAAAAAATAATAATTTGACTGTCAAATAATTTGACTGTCAAGTTTAAAATAAAATCAAGGGGTTAATTATCATAGCTGTGTTCATGTAAGTGTTCAATAACAAAATACAGATGCCAGTCACATTATATATAGAGTGAAAAAGCACATACCTATTTTCTTTACATCACTAAATCTCTACCGAAATTTTACTTAGTGGTTTCATTTTCTATATGCCTTTCAAAGAAAATACTTTTTTCATTTGTTTTGTTTTCATTTTTCAATCTCCTTTGTGTGATTACTGGAGAATACCAAGCTATGAGTCAACAACGCCAAGTATACAATACCAATGTAAAGTTTATTCTATGATATTGTTGTTTCTTGTCATAGACCACTGTTTATTATGGAAACATTGACTAGTGTGTGAACACAATTGGGTTTCATGTAGTGGCATGGAAGGTTCAACATTTCCTGCATTCTGCAGACAATTAAAAGTGAGAAACTTCTGCCAACTGTTGCATTAATCAAGATCATTTGTTGACATGAGGCTTCTGTTAATGCTATTAGGTCATTCTAATCGCTTATCAGTGACACATACAAATGTAACTAATTTTACTTTGATAGTATTTTTGTACTTTAAAAAAGCTTAACAAAATATCTTGAAACTGATAGCTGTTGAATGCTTTAAATAAATTGGTCAGACAACAGCTACAATAGTTAAGTGTCCTCAAGACAAAGTTCTAGCTGGGGTCTGCACAGTCATGATGCATCCATATTGAGCAGATGGTCCCGGTGAAAACCAATCTCTGTAAACAGATATCCTATAGAGCGTTGTCATACAGGATCTCTACTGTCTCCACGGAAGGTCACGTCGAGATGAACTTTGTGTTGACCAATCAATGCGTAGCTTTCATCTAGACGAAAACACTATTAATCACATTTCGATTTCGTATTTTTCTATTTTTAGACCAAGGTTTGCATGCTAATTTAACAGCCTTATTATTCACAGTCTGCAATTGGGCGGCTCATTTCAAATTGCGTGACGTAGATGATGTAAAAAAGTATACGTATCATAACAATTTCGTCATTAATATTATGATGAGAAAAGGTCACTTAAACATGACCCTTGTTTGAAAAAGGCCAGATCTAAATTAGCAAGTAGGCAAGCGGAACATTTTAGATCGGGTTTTAATCAGATTGGGTGAAAACTAAACTCCAATCAAACAAACAACAGTCTTGATCATTTGATTAAGCTAATGCCAGATTTACTGGTACCTTATATACTGATATATAGGAGATCTTCATCTTGAACAAATTCTAACCTGAAAATTTTCAGAATTCACAAAATCTGCTTCAAATTAGTTTAAATTTGATTATTTACTTAATTGTTAGTTTACCATATATTCAGTGGAATGGCTTCATTCTTTTGATGCAATAACTTTGATGTAAGCACAGATTCTTTCTCTGAAAATTATGATAAAGTAATTAGTCAAATGAGTGATTCTAGGCTATTTGCCACTCATTGCTTCACCAAATAAAACACACAAAAATACACATTTTTAAATCTCTATATTTATTTTTACAACATTAAGTTCTACCCAACTTTTTGGTTTCATTTACAATGTGTTTTTCAAAGTAAAAACCTTTTCCAGTTGTTTGGTTTCATTTTAAAGTATGTCTATCACATCTATGACATTAATGTTGATGCTGCATATGCATGACTGTATCTATTATTGTCGACCATTTGTATCAGTGCATTCCCTTGATAGGAATCAATTTCACTAACTATGATGCAAAAGTTTTTTCAACATAATTATCTGAGACCACTAAACTTCAGTCTATTGAAGGTGACATGTATTGGCAAAAGAAGAAGTACTAGATTAATGAGTAATGCAATGTATTAATCATAGATTCTAAAACTGCTACCTTCAAATTATTTAGACACAAAATGGCTACTATTTGTGTAATGTGTTGGGCAGTCATTATTCCTTACTGACTCTACTGTATAGCAAATGTTTATAAAATCTCACACAAATTATAATTAAAAAAAATGTTTAAAAATGTTGGGGTGCCGATCCTTATGGGTTGAATAATTTTGAGTACGAATCTAATGGCAAAGTTATCTCCCTTTGCATTAGTCTCTAAATTATTGTATTAATATTGATGTCTGCAAGGTCAAGCATGCTGAAGAAAAATTACAATAAAATCTGCCATAGCTCTGAGACACAAATTAACTATCCTGAAGCACTGATGATTTTCAAGTATGAATAATGAGTCAGAGATGAGTCAGGACTACTGCAACAAAGGGATTGTTAAGAAATCAGGTTGACATAAAATGATTTTAGATTTTTTGGTGAGGGCCAAATGATCAATTTCATGAAGATTAGTTTGTCATATCCTTTTTATGAGTTGAGATAATTGGATTTGGTCTTGTGAATATGAGAAATTCATCATGTCTAAAAGCTGATGTTATAATATAAGTTCTGGACAAAATTATAAAATGTTAAAAAGCATGGTGGTAGATCTACAACTTATGTTTAGTCTCATAGTTATATTGAGACCTCAGGCAATCTTCATCTCTTGCACTTAAGACAATTTTAAATTTACTGTACAGAATGGCTTTAAAATATATTTCTTAAATGTATAGATTGTCAATTTTATTCATCAAAGAAGGGGAAATACAATATTTGTTGGAAATAATCCCATACTGATCTATAATGTTGTTATTGAAATATAACAAATGAGGATTCTGTGTTATTCATGTTGGGACTATATAAAAATGAATGGTCTGAGCTAATATTGAAACAAAAACCTTCCACATTGTTAGAAGATTTTCTGCCAGGGCTTCATAAGAGCAAGTTTGAAATCAAGGGAATACAAGTGCTGCATTGTACATCAGGTACACTAAGATATGATCACCAAGTGACTAACTGAACATAGGCAGATCGGGGGGGGGGGGGGGAGACCCTGCGTATGCCCAAGCAAAGGTTTCTTTCTATCATAAAATATGATATTTATAGGAAATATATAAATATTTAAATGCCAAAACTTTTTCTCATGCTATGCGTGCAATAAGTCACAAGACTGGGAGTATAATAATACAATGGCATAACATACAATAATTCAAGGACAAATTCCTTCTAATTATTTGTAAGATTTTAACATTGATCCAACAGCTGTATGAAAATTAAATGATATATAACTAGATGATTGTATTGTATACCCTGGGAAAAGGGTTCTGTAAATGTGCCTGAATCCCCCCCCCCCGTAACTTGAAATCCTGGATCCGCTTATGATGACTGTTTAATAAACTCCTGTTTCAATACAATATTCAACAGTATGTTATGTATCATATTATTGTTGAACATTGTCCAAGCTTCTTCAGTAATGTAGCATTATGATACAGTAATTGTATGATTTCATTTATTTAATGGTTAGGGACTCTAGTGCTTGTTCTGTGTGCTAAAAATGTGGTTTAGAGTCTCTGTTGGTCCAGAGTATACATTATGTTCACCATAGGGATTCTAAGCAATCACCCAATCTCTGTAAACAGATATCCTGTAGAGCGTTGTCTACAGGATCTCTAAGGTTCCCATGGAGGGTCACATCATGTCCAGATGCGTAGCTTTCATCTAGAGGAAACACTATAAATAGCATTTTGATTTCGTAATTTCTATTTTTAGACCACGAGCTAATTTGATAGCGAAATTATTCACAGCCTGTAATTGGATGGCTCATTCAAAGTGCATGAAGTTGACAAAGTTAACAAGTTACTTAACATAACAATTTCATCATGAATGTCATAATGAGAAAATCTCTCCTGAATGTGACCCTCGTAAGAAAACGGCCAGATCTAAATTAGCGAGTAGGCGAGTGGAAAACTTTAGATCGGGTTTAAATCAGATTGGCAATCACCCTAACCATAATATTATGATGATTGCTTTGAACCCAGTGATGTTCACTAAATTGACCTAAAAATGCTAGACTCCTAGATTTCCATAATATTTCAACATTTCAATATAACTGTACAAGGCTATAGTCTTGTTGAAATTCTGAAAGATGGTAACATTCAGAGAGAGATATATGTATACATGTTGAAGGGTCTATCTTTTCTACTCATATATACCAAGGTTTTAGTATTCTCTTGATACCAAGATTTGCTGAATGACCTTCACATAGTATATATATTTTTATATAACATTGATTTATATGTTCTTTTTATACCTCTAATACCAGTATATAGCTTTGTCTGAGCTGCTGAAAATTGTCTGCGACCATTTTTTAGAAATAGTATACATTCCAGGAATATTTTTCTCATGGTGATGTTATCAGCTTAAATTCTAAAGAACAGATTAAGATTTAAGACTTTTATTCATTGTTTTTAATGGGGCTAAAGTTGATATAGCAATTAACCTCAGGTTCTCATTAAGTACAAAATTTATTTTTTATAATTTACATACATGCTACCTTTGTACATGGTAATTGCTTTTCAAACAACGTTCATATATTCCAAGATATTGACATTCTTTAAGCTGTGCTTGAAAAAAAAAAACCACTACCCAGTATAACTTACCTACCCTATTTTCCACTAGATTTGTATTAGGATCTAGTTTTTACATGCGGTTTCCCCATGTTTAGTAGCAGACTGTTGCAAATCATCATTAAAATTTGTCATGGACAAGTGCATTAGGCTGTGAGTGCGCAATTCAAAAGAATAATTTCTACTTCAATTAATATAGTTTGCATTACTCATTAGCAAGCTGAGGCTATGCTGTTTGTGCAATTGAAGTATGTCAAATCCCACATATGCTAGGGAAAGTGCCCTTGTATCACTTCTGTTTGTTATATAATCCTGTTTTCATAATTACATGTATATTCTATCAAAACCCCATGTCCAACAGCACTATTAGCACTTTAATTACTCTTGCTATTGGCTGATAAGAATGAAGTAAATTTAAATTTCTCAAATTTGGTAGTTATGATAATATTGCGTACAGACGAAATCTATCATCTCTAAGTATAAATGCATACATGTATATGTAATACAATTGATGTTTCCAGCCATAATTTGAAATGACAATTTAAAATTGATGGATGATACCTTGTTTTGCCAACATGTTCAATAGTTGTAAAATGATTACTTAATTGTGAGACTTTAGTGTCAGATGTTATGATATTGATTAGGTAGTTAGTATGTTCCTAACTGATGCATACAATAATGCATAAGACAACTCTTGTATAGCTTATATTGCATGACAGTAACAGTTACTTCCCTTTAAACAAATTTAGATGAGACTACTAGTAAATGGGAATATTGCTTCTTTTTTTATGTGATACATTACAATAATGCATGAGACAACTCTTGTATAGCTTATATTACATGACAGTAACAGTTACTTCCCTTTAAACAAATTTAGATAAGACTACTAGTAAATGGGAATTGTCTTTTTGTAATGTATTGATGAAGTTAACATAATCATGGTGGAGATACAATGTGAGCAAAGTGAATGACTTAATACCAAGTTTTTGGCTTATTAATTTGAGATGAAAATACCTATTGAGCTAATTGAATTCAAACTCACCCGGTAAAAGAAAAAGCACATATTTCTGTAGTCCCTTAACCGGCACTAGCCCAGAGCCTGGAACTAGTGAAACTTAATTCTGGCTAGTAAAAATTCACATGTTATATATAGTTGGGCTAGTTGATACTTCTACCCTTTGCTATATAACACCGTAATTTGGGCTAGTGCTCCATAGGATTTCCAGGTATTCGCTGTATTAAATGCACTGTTAAATTTAACCACATAATGAATGGCAAGTTCAAAATTTAGGGTAATGAATATTGAAATCATTATGATTTCAATATTCATAACCCTAAATTTTGAACTTGCTAGCTGTAAAAGATATGTAGTACATGTATAAGAAAATATTATATTAATATATTTACATTGTATATGTTTATTTTGTTGCTATAATGGGTGTATCTAGATTTTCATGAAAGGGATTTAGTGCATTGTTGGATGGATGCAACACTGTTGTAACTCTATTTTACTGAATTATTCAGGCAGCTTTGATGACATGCCTTATCTGTTATAATCTTTAACTTCAATCAAAATGACAGTTGTGCCCTATTGTCCCTTAAACATTCATGTCTGGTCACACTCTCATATTCATAGATGTACACCATGGACTAAATTTTAAGAAAATTTAATGTGAAAAATATTTTTTAGCTCGACTTTACGAAGTAATGTAGAGCTCTCCTACTCGCCCCAGCGTCGGCGTCCGCGTCCACACTTCTGATTAAAGTTTTTGTGCAGTAAAATACTTTCTTCTATATCTTTGTTATTTCTTAAGATATTAACTTCAAACTTTAAATATATGTTCCTTACTATCAACCACATCTCATGTGTCAAGGTCCATAACTCCAAACACATTTTTTCAAGAATTATCTCCCCTTGAACTGATTGAAGTTTTTGTGCACAGATTAAAGTTTTTGTGCAGTAAAATACTTTCTTCTGTATCTTTGTTATTTCTTAAGATATTAACTTCAAACTTTAAATATATGTTCCTTTCTATCAACCACATCTCATGTGACATGGTCCATAACTCCGAATGCATTTTTTCAGAATTATCTCCCCTTGAACTTAGAGTTTTCTTTAAAAAATGTTTGTTTTTACTGCAACTGTTTTATTTCTTTAGGTATTGATTTCAAACTTAAAATATATGTTCCTTATTATCAACCACATCTCATGTGACAAGGTTCATAACTCCGTATACATTATTTTCAAAGTTATCCCCCTTGAACTTATAGTTTTCTTTAATAAATATTTGTTTTTACTGCAACTGTTTTATTTCTTTAGGTATTGACTTTAAATATATGTTCCTTATTATCAACCACATCTCATGTGACAAGGTTCATAACTCCAAATATATTTTTTTTCAGAATTATCTCCCCTTGAAATTAGAGTTTTCTTTAAAAAATGTTTGTTTTTACTGCAACTGTTTTATTTCTTCAGGTATTGACTTCAAACTTTAGATATATGTTCCTTATTATCAACCACATCTCATGTGACAAGATTCATAACTCCTTATACATTTTTTCAGAGTTATCCCCCTTGAACTTATAGTTTTCTATTTATTTCTTTTTTTTTCTTTGAATTTGTTAAGGTTATATTTTCAAATTTTAAAATATGTATGTTCCTTATCATCAACCACATCTCCTGTGACAAACACTTACTAAGTCGAGCATGCTGTCTCCTCTGACAGCTCTTGTTTGAAAAGAAATCAAGTTAGTGCAGTTTAACATCACCTGAAGACATGTCTTTTATCACTAAGATTCAATTCCAAATGTTTTATCTATATTTTAGAAACTCTACCAAAGGGGTTATTGAACTTAATGACCCTAGCTCCTTCTTGCTACACACATGCTGTTTTTTATTTGAAAATATATTTACATTTTCTGATTATAATTTTAATAAGATATTTTAAGTTTTTTACCAAAGGAGATATTTTTATAAAAATATGTACTTAAGAATATAGATCTATTCATTATACCATAATACCATTGAGCCTGCTACATTTATATCACATTTGACCATAGAATAGAAGAAAAAATCAATGACTCTGCATTTAATTGATATTTGTTACTGAACTTGTAGCATTTTAAATGATTTATTAATTATTCATATTTTAAATAGAATTATTTTCTAGGGTCACGACTTTCAATATAACACTAGTGGTATGATCCTTATATAATGAGATCTGTAATAAACTGTTCATAAAAGTTTTATCTGTATGGTTTATGTAGCAGAGGTATTATACAGCCCTTGTACTCCCTTGCCCTTATGTGAGCCGTGATGGTGACTTGGTAGAGTGTCCGCTTACGACTCGAGAGTCTTGGGTTAAAATCTCAGTTCAGACAATAGATTTTTTTAGTGAGATTTATGATAGTTACAGTCATCACCATAACACACTAGCCCAAATCCCATGACTTGTGAAAATTGGTTAGGGCTGGTAAAACTTATGGCTTTCATTTAGTCTGGCCAGTTAATAACTTTACCTTTTATTTACCAGTGTTGGTATGGTTGATGTCTAGAAACATCATCACAGCAAGTCCAAAATTAGCATTAAGTATAGTTCATTAACACATGATTCAACTTATGTTACATGAATAAGTTTTTAAGTACAGTAAAGTTACTTATTATATGCATCAGTCTTCATGACAAACTTTTGTCAGCGCTAGACATTTGGTCTATCAAAACGGATTTATTTACAGGACCGAATTAAAGTTCACTGGACCAAAAATAATCAAAACAAATTGCAATATGTTAAATATGCAGTCAATATTATGGAATTAGCATAGTATGTCATAAAATTAAATGAGCTATATAACATTTTAACATTTTTTGATTGAATAATGGACAATGTAATCTTTAAAAAGTTGATAGACTGTCGGGCCACTAACATTCTAAAATTTACTGGACCGATGACCATTTCTATGGACTCCATCATCAGTCCACTGGCTAAATTCATCAACTGATGCATGATCAACTTTTCCTAAACATTTCATTTATTTTAGAAGTTTTGAACAGCACTTTATAGTCACCTTGGCCTGTGTTCTATAGATCATTATAGTTAGAGTGTCATTTTGTTACGTCAATCATTCAATAAAAGTGTTATTATTTCTACCTATATGATATTTTTACTCTTTCAAATTATGATAAAGTTCTATAAAGTTTATAATATATACAAATATCATGATCAATGTAATAGTTTACTTCATTTAAAGAAGTACCAAGTATTGATCTGAGACTATGAAAAAGACATCAATAAGTTTGCTTACAAACTTTCTTTTAAAATGTTTTTCACCATATATAAGAGGGCAACTGTGTTGCTATTCACATACTGAAGGGGATTATACACTTATATATAAACTTTATAAAAAAAAACTTTTATTCCTTTTTTTTTCCATACACATTCAATATATTTCTGAATAATGATATTGATGGAGTTTGGATAAGCGTAAAATGTGTCTATACTGAATTAATGATGATTTTTTTATAAATATAAAAATCTTTCTGAATTGATATTATTTACCTGGACGAATTATAGTTGAATTTGTTCTGGGTAGTCTTGTCTGTTTAGAAATGTAGGAATTTACTTGAGGGAAATGACTTTTGAATAACATATGTTATATCACATGTCTTGATCATGCAATATTGCAGATGTCACATGAATTTTAATTATGGAGTTCTATAAATTTATTGGATTTAATTATTGAATTGGATGAATTTTTTGGATTTTGTCTAATTTTAATAAATTGTTTTTTTTATGAAATGGATCAACTAACATCTTGATGTTGAAGAAATATAATATATGATTGTATATAATGTATAGAGAGTATAAATCAAAGTTTGAATCAGAAATGTCGAGAAATAAGTGCCATGATGAACTAAGTCAGGGAGCTATGTCTTCAACTAATTATAAAAAAGTGTATGACTTTAACACTCGTCAACCAATTAGTTATAGACATTCCGTTCCTGCAATCAGGTATTTCATGTACATTTTCTTGGAATTTTTTTGTCATAGATTGTTCTAGATGGAGTTGTCCCCCTTGAAATTTTGGTTTGTGTTCTTATCATTACAAGTAGTATTGTAATAAATAGTTATCTGTTGTTTTGGAAAGAATTATCTTTCAAATTTTATCATATGAATAAAGACAACCTTTCTTATCTCAGTGCCTCTTTATGGTTATGATTCTGTGTATTTAAAGGATGTAGTGACCTATTGTACCATAGCCCAATAAGGTTTTACCTTATTGAGTTTTAGTGCTAGTTTACTTATACAGTCAAAATTTTAAGGGAAATAATATTTGGGCATAATTTATAAAGAATTTAAGAGGGTATTAAATGGATCCCAGTACTAGTTTGATATAGTCACCAAAGTACTTAAATTTTTAAAAACAATAATTTCAGTAAATTTGAGCTATCATTATATTTTTTTTATGTCAGAGGGATGATCATCATAAGTATAACAGACCAAACTCCTCACAGTGCAAATAGGTCATGCTTTGCTACTTCAACACTGCCAACACGTAAATCATGTGACGCTAGTAATACCATGTGACAAAAGTGGAGACCACCATGAAATACTCAAGGTCCTTGCAGTGCTTACGTGACGTCACACTTTGCCACATAACAATTGAAACTATTATTTTTTATCTTTATGTACTTTGAACATCATAATTTACTATAAGAAGACACAATTTTAAGAAAGTATTGAAATGTAAAGGAAAAGATGAAAAAATATTCAGTTCTCTGAGGGACAAATTTGCTTTTGGTGGCAGTGGTTATTGTTTAAATAAAGGGAAATAAAGGCTGTGGGGAGTTTGGTGACGGACTTGCCAATAAATCTTTCATTTAGTACTTTCAGTGCTTTGATGTACATTTTGAGTGGAGTGGGTGTGAATAATCATGATTGTTTTCTTTTTTTGTTGTACATAGGTATTACAAGCAGTTATCATTTCCTTGTTGATTCCATAAAATATTTATGTTTTATTTCAATATTTTGTTTTTGGATGAGAGACGATTGTTTCTTTTGTCCTTGTCTTCAGAAATAACCAAAAAACTGTGTTTAATCTAAGTTACCATGACAATGCCAGGCTGGTATAAATGGAGAAAATCTCAACTTTTGCATTATTTTAATATCACACAGCATTTCAGACTGTTGTTTTCCAGAATTGATGCTTAAAATATATTTAAAATTATCATCAGAGTTAAAAAAAAAATCAAAAGTATCACTGTCTTCTATCTTTTGCTTTCAAAGACTGTTCTCTGGGATTGATCCTTGAGGGTATATACCTTCACTGGGGCACCCATAATTATCAGGTTTTAATGCGAGAGGATATCTCTATTCCCATTTATAAACAATTTTCTTAAGTGAAATTCACTATTTCTTTATAACTGTCTCATTTACAAATGTGGATGGATAAAAGGATAGTTGTTAGAGTCTAGTTCTTATTATGTACACCTCATGCATGTTCTAAGATGCTGAAATCTTTCTTAGTTCCATGTCTTAAAAATAAATGGACCAGCTTTCTGTTATAACCTTTAATAGAAATTATTTTAGAAAGCATTGTTTGAAATATTTGCAATGTACTTTTACTTGTAGGTTGCCAAAGATTGTGTAAATATGTGCAGTATACTTCAAAGGTTGCATAAGTTGTTATTAAAATGTTTTTACACTTTTTTGATGACTTCTAGTTATATTTTTGTTTTTCTTTCTTTTTCATATGCTGTGTTGTATCTTCTTGTCTCATCAATAGGTAAGTTATTATAATTTTTAATTAACATTTACTGTACACCAAATAGTACCCAAGGGAAGTAACTCTTCTCTGTTTTCTGTTTGTACATTTTTGAGTAATCTCCCTTGGAATAGACTGCATTGGCTTGTATGGTAAATATGTCAAGTGTCTATGTGTAAAAGTTCCAGTTTTCCGGTACAGTTTTGGTATCTATAATACATGTAAAAGTTGTCTGTCTTTGATGGTCAAATATTCAACTTTCTTGTAGCTCCGCTCTTCCCTTTCTCTCTCTTTTCTTCCTCTAGAAGTGTTAAATTTTTTATATATACATGTATATATACATGTAATTTTTCTTTTCTTATATTTCTATTTTAAACTGTACATATAATTACTCATGTATCATGATTTGAGGAATAAAGTTTTGTTCTGTTCTGTTCTGGTAATTCTTTACTTCATATTATGTGATAATGGTAAAATTACCTTGTTCTTGTTACAGGAATTTATAATCTTAAATATGTGGACTGTGTTCTAGAATGACCTAGCTGTATTTATGATAACCTTTGTTAGTATTTTAAATTTTATTGTATGAAGTTTTAACTGACTGGTTAAGACTGGTGAATATCAGTAATTAACTTGTTTATTGGCCTCACATTCCAATCAGCGTAAAGCATTTTATGAATATTAAAATAAATTGTCTTTTTGAAATATCTAGTTGATTTCAACATATATAAAATAAAAAACTTTTGACGGAAACTTGTTAGTGCTGATAGGTTGTGCCCCCTTGACTGTCAGTATACAGAATGGAGTAAAATATGCTTCAAGTTAATAATGTTGTGTGTGAAAGAATCTGAGTGCATGACTGTGTGTTTGTCTTGAAATAAACCTTTAGTAATAGTTCTAATCATATTGAAGATAATCACCGAGAAATTCACTATTTGAATGTTCAAGCCTTCAGGATCCCTATAAGTTCGCATTTTTTTACACGAATTTGAGTTCCCATGAATTGTTTGTTGCAATTTGTGATTGCAAATCTGCATCTAAAACTTTAGTCTGTTATTAGAGGAATCCCTAACATTCAGGAGAAATCCCTTAAAAACTGACTAGGGATTCCTACTTGGTCCCTCATAAAACAGTAAGTGTCAAACCCTGTACATATACTATAGGGCACTATAGTACATTCCTAACCCATTGTTATAGAACAATTTTGTGTTTATATAGATTATCTTAGGATATTACTACAATCTTATGTTACAAAGTGTATGCCAAACTATAGTTAGTAATGGAGTGAGATTATTAGTAAGTTATTTCTGGTATTTATATCAACGCAAGTGTAACTTTCTCTAATATCATATTTGTTGCGTCAGGGTTTCCCTAGTAACATCATTTTTTTCATTAAAAAGTAAGTCGCAGCTACTGAGTTGCTGAAGGTTCTGAATTCTTGTGTTAAAAAACTGCAAGTTTGGCATAGAGAGTTTCCTAGCATCATGTATTGCACTCATGTTTGCAAGGCATGCATGTATTATGATTGTATGATTTTTGCTCTCTGTATGAAATTTAGATCAGACTACAATGTACTTAACTTTACTACAGTAGATTTAAAGGTTCTTATTCACAGGGCAATTTCTAGCACTTTCTGTGCATGCAGTTATTTCACTCAACTATAGCATTCAACCGATGAATATATTGTAATCAGAATGGCTTTGGGATCAACAACAAAAAACTAGCAACCTTCAATTTCTTAGTCATTGCTTTGAACTTTCTCCCACAATAGCCAGGTTATTATGTGGTATAGTAAATTATCAACTAGCCTGACTATATATGATAAATATTTTCACTGTGGCCCTAGGAATATCAAAATCAGTGTTGTTAATAATGAAACACTTATCATGGGACCTTTTCTAAGCATTTGGGACTTATAAGTCATCAAAAAATTGAAAAAATAACTAAAGTGTTCTTTATTGGCAAACTTAACTGTACTAATCAGGGTTTATAAGATTGTCTTGCCGGAAGTTTACTCCACATATTGTTGATGCTTGTCTTGGCCCAAGTTTAAACCACATATTGTTGATGCTTACGGAGCCCCTAAAGTGACATTTTGAAATACTTTTTTTATTTTCACAACTATTTCGTTTAAACGTAATATTATTTCATTTTTACGAAATATTATTTCGTTTTAACGAAATATTATTTCGTTTAAACGAAATATTATTTCGTTTATTCGAAATATTATTTCGATCAAACGAAATAATTTTACGTTTAAACGAAATAATTATTTCGTTTTTTCGAAATAATATTATTTCGAAAAAACGAAATAATTATTTCGAAAAATCGTTTTTTCGAAATAATATTTCTTTTTTTCGAAATATTATTTCGTTTCTTCGAAATAATTATTTCGTTTGAACGTAATATTATTTCGATTAAACGAAATTATATTTCTTTTTTTCGAAATAATTATTGCGAAAAAACAAAATAATTATTTCGAAAATTCAAAATATTATTCTTCGAAATAATTATTTCGTTTGAACGTAATATTATTTGATTAAACGAAATAATATTTCTTTTTTTCGAAATAATTATTGCGAAAAAACAAAATAATTATTTCGAAAATTCAAAATATTATTTCGAAAAAACGAAATAATATTTCGATAAAACAAAATAATTATTTAGAAAAAACGTAATAATTATTTAGAAAAAACGTAATATTATTTCGATTAAACGAAATAATATTTCGTTTTTTGGAAATAATTATTTTGTTTTTTCGAAATAATTATTTTCGAAAAAACGAAATAATATTTTGATAAAAGGAAATAATTATTTCGAAAAAACGTAATAATTATTTCGCAAAATCGAAATAATTATTTCGATTTAACGAAATAATATTACATTTAAACGAAATGATATTTCGTTTAAACAAAATAATATTTCGATAAAACGAAATAGTTATTTCGAAAAAACGTAATAATTATTTCGATTTAACGAAATAATATTTCGAATAAACGTAATAATATTTCGTAAAAACGAAATAATATTATGTTTAAACGAAATAGTTGTGATAATAAAAAAGTATTTAAAAATGTCACTTTAGGGGCTCCATAGATGCTTGTCTTGGCCCAAGTTTAAACCATATATTGTTGATGCTTGTCTTGGCCCAAGTTTAAACCACATATTGTTGATGCTTGTCTTGGCCCAAGTTTAAACAACATATTGTTGATGCTTGTCTTGGCCCAAGTTTAAACCATATATTGTTGATGCTTGTCTTGGCTCAAGTTTAAACCACATATTGTTGATTCTTGTCTTGGCCCAAGTTTAAACCACATATTGTTGATATATGTACTATCATATGCTATACTTAACTTTTTTGAAAAAAATAAATGTTTATAATAAGATAGAGCTTTACATCATTAATTTTCGTTTGAATTAATAGTATCATTAATTGCTTTCGGCGCGATATGACCTTTCTGTGTTGGTGCGCCGTATAACCCAAACAAACAAACAAATAAACAAACAAACAAATTGTTGATGCTTGTCTTGGCCCAAGTTTAAACCATATATTGTGGATTCTTGTCTTGGCCCAAGTTTAAACCACATATTGTTGATGCTTGTCTTGGCCCAAGTTTAAACCACATATTGTTGATGCTTGTCTTGGCCCAAGTTTAAACCACATATTGTTGATGCTTGTCTTGGCCCTAGTTTAAACCACATATTGTTGATGCTTGTTTTGGCCCAAGTTTAAACCACATTATTGTTGATTCTTGTCTTGGCCCGAGTTTAAACCACATATAGTTGATTCTTGTCTTGGCCCAAGTTTAAACCACATATAGTTGATTCTTGTCTTGGCCCAAGTTTAAACCACATATTGTGGATTCTTGTCTTGGCCCAAGTTTAAACCACATTTTGTTGAATCTTGTCTTGGCCCAAGTTTAAACCACATATTGTTGATTTTTGTATTGGCCCAAGTTTAACCCACATATTGTTGATTCTTGATTTGGCCATAGTTTAAACCACATATTGTTGATGCTTGTCTTGGCCATAGTTTAAACCACATATTGTTGATTCTTGTCTTGGCCCAAGTTTAAACCACATATTGTTGATTCTGGTCTTGGCCCAAGTTTAGACCACATATTGTTGATGTTTGTCTTGGCCAAAGTTTAAAACTACATATTGTTGATGCTTGTCTTGGCCCAAGTTTAACTACATATTGTTGATTTTTGTCTTTGCCCAAGTTTAAACCACATATTGTTGATTTTTGTCTTTGCCCAAGTTTAAACCACATATTGTTGATGATGCTTGTCTTGGTTATGTTGTACAGTAAGAGAGATTTCAAATGAGTTTTATCTTTTTAGAGATTTTTATAATCCAAGTTGTCTTACACCTTTCAAAATATTACCTGATGAATTCATAAGTAATATTCATACACACCTTTCACCAGGATATTGAAGATATTTAGTAAACAATGTCTTCTAGTTAGATGAAAATATTTGCTGAAGTATTTTCACTTGATATGAGAAGTCTGGGAGACTTACATGAGATTTACGTCAGTAAATGTAGGTGGTATCTACATGCTATCTTATCTATAGCATCTCATGTTGACTGGAACAGATTTTTTCTGTTGATATTACCTGTAAAAATAGTGCATTATGTGAAAACAATCATTTATGAGCTTGATAAACTTCTATAGATTATTACATTGTTTAGTTTTCTTGTTTTAATGACTGAATTTATCTATTTTGTTTGTTTGTCTTGATTCTATCTTGTTGTTTCCATTGGCTCCACTCATCTTTCTGTTCATATCGGCATCTTTGGGTTGGTTTTCTTATCTTTAATGTTGTTTGAATTCTGTTTGTTACTTTGCTATCTTTTCTTTCTAATGGTTCTGTTAATACTTTACACAATTATGTCAAATTTAGGATCAATTTTATCTTTTAACTAATATTATTGATCAGGTTTTAAATTTCACAAACTTTTTACTCTGACTAATTAAAATAGTTTTTAGTTTTCATTACAAATTAACCAATTTATTTTATTTTGTTAATTCCTAATTGCAAGATTTTTTTGTTGTTGCAAAACTAAATATATTAAAGCCACTGCACTCAGAGGATATACCGAGTGTTCATTTAGTTTATAAATAGTTTGCTGGAATAGCATTTTCATGACTATATTGTCAAATTTTATTCAACTTTTAGTGGTGCATACATTAACCCCAATGATTTAAATGCTTACAGCAGTTCTTCTGTATTCTACACAAATTATAGTGTGACATAATTTCTTCTCAAGATGACATCATTTATCTTCTAAGTTTACATCATTTAATGATGAAAATTTATATTTTCACTACTTTGAAAATATACTATTTATATATTCATCATATTTTTTTTTATCGAATAACGTGTTGTTTCGACACAAAAGTACATTGAACCAAGCTTTTTAATGTAACTTAGAAAACTCAGAAAATAAATACAGGTACATGCATTCTTGATATTACTTACTCTGCTAATGTGATAATGTTTTGGCATTATTTGCTAAGCGTAGAATTCCATCCTATCTCAACACAAAATATCAAGCTGGTTTTTTTTTGTATTGATATATTACTTTTCTTTCAACTTAACTGTTGCTCTAACCATGGCTGTTTTGATGGATTCTGAAGTGACAGCCTACAGCTGTTCTATCTTGCAATTTGTAAGTAAATACATGTACAAAGTTGCTATTTAGTATATTATGATAAATCAATAAGTAAGGTATATGTAATAAGGTATATCTGTATTCTAAATCTAATATCCTTGTATTAACTGTCTAATGTAATGGCTGCAGCATATTAAGTTAATATTGAAGACTTCATGCAGCTAGATGCTATAATTTAAAGTTTTATGTTGATACATGTCATTTTATCCCTTCACTGTTCAATCCCGCATTTTTACGATTCTGGACCCCACGTTCAAAATAGCCGCCACAGGTCTTTACATTGGAGTTTTTTTAACTGTAATAAGCATGGTGGTCTTTATATCAAAACTTTAATGTATGAGGGAGTCAATATTTTAGAGGGTGTTGGGAGATCTTGTCAGTACTGACTTAAGTCTTAGAGACTCACATCATCCATAAGCAACTATTTATTTACTCACAGTTAAAAAACTTGGTAGGTGGATCACATTAAGGACTGTCACCTAACTATTTTAGTCAGTACTACTTTAAGTCTTAAAGACCCCCATTCTTCATAAACAAGTTAACCAACTACTGTTTACTCACAGTCATAAAGAGCTTTACTCACAGTCATAAAGAGCGACAGCATGGATACATTGGTTTTAAATCACATTTCTCCATCAGTGTGAGATTACTATGATAAAAGTCAATGACTTTATTTGATCTAAGAGACAGTCTATTTTGACAAGCTTACTAGGAAAGTATCAAATTACAGCTGTTATCAAAGAAAGACTGGCATTATAGTTAGCTGACCATGATTTCTCTTAGACTATGCCTTCTAAACTTGTAATATGATGTGGCACATATGCTGATAATGTTATTATTTTCCTCTGACATTTAGATCATTCTCTACCTCTTACTGGTTCTGATACTTACTATAGTGTGTCAGTGACCTGTGGCTTGCCAGCTTACCAGACAATGTGAAGTGATTGCGTCATGATGATGTAGAAACCTGTCCAGGTTAAGTTAGGTTAGTCTGCAAATCCTTGTATATAGGTTTGATTTCACAAGTTTTCTTGCTGATGACATATTTTTGTAGAG
Organism: Mactra quadrangularis; assembly: GCA_025267735.1. Classification (NCBI taxonomy): domain Eukaryota; kingdom Metazoa; phylum Mollusca; class Bivalvia; order Venerida; family Mactridae; genus Mactra; species Mactra quadrangularis. The sequence continues at coordinate 39,435,469 of CM046307.1, read as the reverse complement.
TTAAGTCATGAAATATTAGGCTCCAGGTTAGACCTACATACTATCATTGAGTTAGGTGGTATATTAAACCTTTTGGGTTTTTTTTCATGACCATGCATTCAAATGATAGCTATAATAAGGCTGCAAAAATGTGACAACATATCACGGGTTTTGTGCAAAACGGTTGTAACTCAATATAAGAAAAGAGTGAGTTATGTCTGTTTTGCGCTAAGCCTGCGATTTGGCATTATTCTTTTCATTTTGGTAACAGGGCAATTGTCGTAAAAACCTGTCAATTTATTGCATTTCAAAAAAGCTATTGATATATTTTATTCACCTTTCAGTGTCACATTACATTAAACCTGCTGATTAAAAAATTACTTCAGGTTTTCTGTACTGAACTTTGATTATAAAGTATTTAAATCAGAGATGTCAATGTATGCACCTCCGACAGTTGAATAAAGATTCACCAATAAATAAGGTGAAAGTGTGAACTCATTTTAATTGTTGGTTTATATTTTAAGATAAAAGAAATGTTAGAAATTAATAGATAATGAAGGACATAAAGTGTGTATTATTTTTTTATTTGAAACCAGTTTTGAAATATTTCTGTAACATGAAGAAGTTTGAGAAACTATCATGTTTGAAATATCAGCTGTATAAACATGTATTAAAGTTTTATTGATTCTGACAGCCTTTGATCTTAGCATCATGATCTCAACATTTGATATTCTTTTATAATTGTAAACTGGTTATGTTTGTTAAAATAAAAGCCTCGAATGATCTTTCAGACTAAGTTTATTGACATATTACTTTCAAATGTTCATTGTATTAAAGCCACTAAACGAAGACAAATTCTTTAACATTAATTTAAAAACAAGTAAAACTATCAAAAAGACAATAGAATATAACCGCCTTCGGATTATAATAACTCTCTGTAGCGGGCTCCCTTTTAGGGGTCAAGTTATTCAAAATATCAATTTCTTATAAAAGTAGGGTACTTTTATAACATGCAAATTAGATTACGAAGATACCTTCTCAGCCAATCAAGTTGCTTAAAAGGTGTTAGGTAAAACTTACACGAAATTGTAAACTGATGGATATGTCATATCGTTTTTCCTGTGGTTTACTCGAGAAATCAGAGCGTGCAAATTTTGGGTACGCAAACATTTAAACTGATGCTAAAAAGAAACGCCTCATTTCTACTAGGTACACAATCTTTGTGATTCAGAATAATATAAGGAAACATTAATGTTTTCACCCTGAAAGAAGTCCTTGGTGACATGCTCAACGTAAGGTCTGTCGTTACTATGCTGATAGATACAGTCATGACGTTGCTAAAATATAGAGACACTCACCGAGCATAAAAGCTGGTCTATGAGTATGTCCACGAGATTACCTTTGCAAACAACGAGTTGTGACTCGTTTTGAAACATTGATTAATCTGAGGGCGTTACATTAGCGAAACACGAATCCTCACTGAATTCTTCACTCTCCCAACACCATGATCGCGAAGATACGAGCGGAGAGATAGACGTTGGTGACGGTGGCATAACTTTAGAACCGTTTACACCAAACAAGAAGATTTCACACTTATTTGGCATGAACGGTCACCCTTTCCCCACACATGACGTTCATTGGTTCGTTTCTTTTTCCCGTCAGTATATTTTTATGAATAAAACTATTTACATGATTTCGTGAGTTTAAATTGGCTTTCGCACGAAATTCACCAAACAAAAGTGTATTTATCAAAGAAGAAAATTTGGTTTCTTCCGATTTGAAGTTGTGGTTATTTTTAGCCACGACGGGATGTTCCGATCTCGTTCGTTGAGTTCCGTGATTTTCCGTAGAGTCATTACTTTGGGTTTTATCGCTAATTTTAAAATAGTATTAGTATAAATTCTGGAGAAAATACTTGAGTTTTTTGTTCCTTGGGTGCGTTTTATATATTAATTTAATGTTTGCATGAGTTTTAAGCAAAAACGTGATACTTGACAATTATCAGCGTGCTATTTAGTAAAGGGGCTTTAATAAATTTACTGGATGCTTGTGATCAGTATGAATTTGGAATAAGTCAGATAAATTCATATGGAATCACAATTTTTTTTTATTTGTATGCATTGAAACAGACTGATTTTGATTGGAATGGATCATCAACCCATCGTGCACTATTGTTATTTGGTGATGTTCTTATGTATTTACAGTTGTATCCTGTATATATCGTCATGCTATTAAAGTTAATCAAGATTTTAATGCATGTTAATGAAAATGTTAATGAATGATGTAATTAAATATCAAATAAGAAAAACACACACAAAATATTATAAAATGCTCCTACTGTTATAAAGGCCCCTATTGTATTGTATTAACAAAGTATGTGTAGTTTTGTTCATAATGTATCATGCATTGGATTCAAAAAGAAAAGCTATTATTTTGTTGCTTCATGGTCTAGGTAGACTGAGATTAGTGTCCTGCATTCATTATGAAATAATTTACTCCTCTATGATGAGCACACTGTAGGTGACAGTTCATCAGGATGCCAATTCACTGAATTTCTGTTTAATTTTCCACCAATCGATGAAAACTCGAGAATTGTCCAATTACAGCCTGTAAATAACACTGCTGTCAGATTTGCTCACAAAACTCAAGTCTAAAAATAGAAATTACGAAATTGCAATGCTATTAATAGTGTTTCGTCCAGACAAAAGCTACGCAATGATTGGGTGACACAAAGGTCATTTTAACATGACCCTCTGTGCTATGTCAGGAGATTCTATACAACAGCAGTCTTTAGAATATCTATTAATGGAGATTGGATTTCTTTAAGTTGTGTGATGAGACACTCTCCAGTCAATCTCTCTCAGCTTCTAGCATGTTTTACTAAGTACTGGTTTAACACATACATGTAGGTCTGGAGATCTGAGCCCTACAATGGAAGTAATTTTACTTAAGTTATGTGGTGTGTTTCCTAAGCATATTGCTAGCTAGGGCTTTGCCTCCTGGTACCCCTGATTTGAAATGACATACTTATTACTTTTGGTGTGAGAAGGGTACCAAAGGACAAAGGACTAGATTGCATTAGAAACTGACAAATGAATTTTGGATTTTGGTCAAGCAATGCTTCTGTGTTACTTGTAGTCCAGACATGGCTGAAATGTATTCAAAAAGTAAAGTAAAGCACCATTCTTAAAATACATTAAGTATCTGATTTATAGAGCTTCGTTAATTATCTAAGATACCTTAGACGATGTGGAAGTCGAACAGTTTGCAGAAGTGAAAATCTCGGCCAAAGATTAATGATTGAAAAATTCTAGCCTCAATCAAATCCAGTTTATTTGTCATCTGCCAGTGTCCCAGAGACTGGGGTTGACAGCAGCCAGCTAGATCTTCTAACATCTGTCCTCCATGTTACCCTGTCTAGAGGATCATTGTTATGCATCTTGTATGTCTTTATGTCAGCTTTTACACACTCTGACCAGGACTTTCTTGGCCGCCCACCTTTGCCAGATGATGGTATTCTCAAACTTGTAACAGAGTTGATGCACCCAGTAGAGCACATCACATGACCATACCATCTTGGCCGCCTTGTACGGAGGGCATCAGTAACATCCTGTAAGCCTAGTTTGGTGCAGAGGAATTCTGTGGGAGTCTCTTCAGAGTTATGGTTCTTGACTACAAAAAACTTTCTAAATATGTGGCATTAATTCTCAATCATAAGTTTGGTGCTTTTTGATATTGTTTTTCATGTTTAGAGGTACAATCTAAATTGATGAAGTGAATAAAGTAGTACTGGTGATAAAAAATGTCGTAAAATTAATGATGCCTAATAAATAATTGTTATATATGGTTTTAATTATGTTTTACGTACTTTGATGATGTAAAACTATCTCATTTTCCTTTTTGATTGGTTGGGAATTTGTTCATAAATTTGATATTTACTCTGTTCATTTTTTCATACGGGGATGAGTATAAAAGCTAGAAAAATAATACAACGTACATTATAACTGATTCACAGTTGTAATTGTATTCATTATTTGTAGGACAAACTAATTCTGTTTCTAATTAGTTATTCTAAGTAGTATATATGTATGAATGTATAATTACTGTGTGATGTTTCTTTGTTGAAACATTTGTCTCTAAACATTTCAGTTTTTTTGTATGTTTAATAAAAAGTGTATTAGTATTCTTGGTGACTTTTTGACATTTTACCTAGCCGTGGATTTTACTTGTTAAGTTGTGATTTACTTGCTTTCTTAAGCAGTCTAGTTAATATCCGTAGTGTTTGTAAGTATGAAGAAATCTTTATATGATCGAAGAATGGAAGGAAAAGATCGTAAACTGGAGGGAAAAGATCGAAGGATCAGTGTATCATGGAATTTAAGGTATTATACCATTCTTCACCTTAGACCCACTTACATCTTAAGCTTGCAGGGCTTGACATTAAAGGTCGTCTAATTGCCCTTGATGACCTATATTTAGGTTTGGGTACCCTGTTACTGCTAGTGAACATTTAGTTTGGACAAGTAAAACATATAGCTAATTGTCCAACTGGGCATTCTTGTTTTAACATTGATGTTGAGCCCTGTGCTTTTGGCTTGTGTAAAATTGATTCAAGCCAATAAAATTTATTTATTTTGTATTTAAATTCAGGTAGTTGATAATTTAACATAATTACTATAAAAATAAGGAATCAGGCTTAGTGCCTGGTAAAACTTTAAGGAAAAAACAGCTGTATAATTATAGTCTGTTGAATGTTGGTATCAATATTGGATCTAGAATGTGACAATCTTTAATTATTTAATGGAACTTGTGGTATGTTAGCTGTAATTGACTGAAGATATTAGCATATAATTTGATTATACTAGATAGTTCTACTCTGTTTATTTGTTAGTTTTTACCCTGCATGATATATTGGTTAAAGATGATATCTCCCTAATGCTTCTTTAAGTAGTTCATTCTTACCATGAAACAATTATTGCTCATGATTGCTCAGCTGGATGCTTGCAATTTTAAATGCAATTTCAAGACAGATATGTTTTCCTAGGAGGGAAAAGTTAAGTTGTATAATTTGTATGAAGTTTTCTATGAAAATTCATATTAGAGGTAATATAGACTCAATCTATGAATTTCTGATTGAAACTGTGCTTACATCTACATTAGTTCTGCATGTGACTAAGCTGGACAGTTGTTTAATATGAAAGATAGGAGTGTACGGTAACCTAGGTATTTTAAGTCTTTTTCATATTTTCCATATGTGTCCTGGTAACCTTGCAGGTTTTCTTATGAAAATATTTGCCAGTTTGCATGATGTTTAAAAAACTATACATTTTTAGCTCGACTTTACGTAGTAATGTAGAGCTCTCCTACTCGCCCCAGCGTCGGCGTCGGCGTCCGCGTCCACCTTTCTGATTAAAGTTTTTGTGCAGTAAAATACTTTCTTCTATATCTTTGTTATTTCTTAAGATATTAACTTCAAACTTTAAATATATGTTCCTTACTATCAACCACATCTCATGTGACAAGGTATATAACTCCAAACACATTTCTTTCAGAATTATCTCCCCTTGAACTGATTAAAGTTTTTGTGCACAGATTAAAGTTTTTGTGCAGTAAAATACTTTCTCCTATATCTTTGTTATTTCTTAGGATATTAACTTCAAACTTTAAATATATGCTTCTTATTATCAACCACATCTCATGTGACAAGGTTCATAACTCTAAATATATTTTTTTCAGAATTATCTCCCCTTGAACTTAGAGTTTTCTTTCAAAAATGTTTGTTTTTACTGCAACTGTTTTATTCCTTTAGGTATTGACTTCAAACTTTAAATGTACATTCCTTATTATCAACCACATCTCATGTGACAAGGTGTATAACTCCAAATATATTTTTTCAGAATTATCTCCCCTTGAACTTAGAGTTTTCTTTAAAAAGTGTTTGTTTTTACTGCAACTGTTTTATTTCTTAAGGTATTGACTTCAAACTTTAAATATATGTTTCTTATTATCAACCACATCCCATGTGACTAGGTTTATAACTCCTTATACATATTTTTTACTCCTGTGACAAACACTAACTAAGTCGAGCATGCTGTCTCCTCTGACAGCTCTTGTAGTGCTTGTATTCATTTTGTGAGATGAGTTATGGAAATTTGATTGGGTACCAATTTTATCAAATTTCTAAGATTGCAACTTTATAAACTGTGCAGAAAACAATGGTTTAAAGAACACTTTTGTGGAAGATACACTTGAAATGTTTGCACTGAGTTTTCATGAAATTTAGTACAGCATATATATAACTTGATCAATAAAATAGCAACAACATTTTAGTCAGTCTTTAATTCAGATTGTCAACAATTCATGAAAATACATCTTTGGAGCCAACCCTAGTATAAACCTGGTATAATCCTTTTCCTTTGAACTTCTAATCCAACCTATGTCTTTAAATGATGGATTGCCAGCCCTTGACCAGAATATTTCCTCACAAGATTAAAAAATGTCTGCTTAAAACATAGATTTTCAGAAATAATTTTCTATTGTGAGAATGTGTCTAGATTTTCTTATGAGGGACATATATTGTGGCAATATTCAGACTTTAGTTCTGATTACTGTGTAAGGTTTCTGTATTGATAAATAGGTTTAAAATAGTATCGATACCTTTTTGATGATATACCCAATTACTGCTTATTCAATTTTATCTTTCCTCTTCTAAAACTAAATTAATGAAAATTCTTCATTGTCTTTTCTTTATGCATAAATTTGTCTAGAATGCAATCTCTTCTGACATTTTGAGGAAAGATTTTTTATTATTTCTGAAATTTTGAATGAAGGAATATAATGGTATTGTCTTGAACAGTTATTATCTTAGGTTGTACAGCTTTAACTCTTCTCATAGCCTTCAGTTAGCTAGGCATGTGTGGGATGCTTGATACTTTTCTAATTTGACCTACTTTTTCATAGAAACATTCTGTTTTATAGAAGACAAAAGACTACAAATCTGTATGTATAGGTCAACACTAAAATTTCTTAGCAACATGTATACAAAGAAGAATTGTAGACTTTCCAGACCATAATGGCTAGGGTGTGTCCCTATTATTTACCCAGAAATATTGCTAACTGCTGAAACAAAACCAGTCAGGGAACAGACAAAAGAAGTGGTATTCAGGCTTATACCTAGCTAATACAGATTAGAAGGCATGTAAACTTAGTTTTACACTTACGCAATCGGCAAATTTCTGTCAAATCTTCACTTTCTCTTTGGACTCATCTGCAATGATGCCAGGGCTGTTTTTCAGTATTTAGGAAAGGGGCCTGGAACCTTATTTATACAGAACATTTAGGGAAATATTATTGCAATTTCATAGATTGGGGAAGATAAAATTCCAGTTAAACTCTGAATTAGGGGAAACCTGCATATTTTAAAGAAATTTCGAGAGGGTGAAGGTGCCTGTAAACGGCCCCTGTTATATTAGGAAAAAAGGTCTGGATGCATATTTTCGAATACTACAAAGCTGACTCAGTGTGTGTATTGTACACACCACATACATGATATTGCTACTGTCTGATGCTACATTTTGGAGTAATTTCAGGTGTATTAACTAAATGATAGTCCCTGCTGATTGTGCTTCTGAAAATGATCATTTCAAGACAGTGGATGATTGTGTTTAGAGTCCAAAAGGAGTTTTTTAGTCAGTAACTGAGTAATTATTATTCCATTGAAAATGTTGGCCATGAAATAACTAGTTAAATAGCATTTTTTATGATAGTTTATCACTAGATTAGGGTAATTAAATACTAAATGCATGGTTATTATTAAGCTATGAAAGTTTTCCCCTTTACTGATTTTGTCTAATACATCAGCTTTATTAGCCTTACATAGACCGCTAGTGCATTCACTAGAAACAATTTTGCTCAAGATTTCAAGATTAATACAGATTGTTTGACTCCAGTTGTGCATAAAATGAGCAGTTATAACTTTTTTCAACTTATTTTATCAAAAATTGCTCTCATTCTTTATGCAGTTCTTCCTGGTTGCATTTCAAATTTTGCCTTAAAAAAATTGATTAGAGTTATCTTTCTTCCTTACTCAGTTAGAGTTGTCTTTCTTCCTTACACAGTAAGAGTTGTCTTTCTTCCTTACACAGTAAGAGTTGTCTTTCTTCCTTACACAGTAAGAGTTGTCTTTCTTCATTACACAGTAAGAGTTGTCTTTCTTCTTTAAACAGTAAGAGTTGTCTTTCTTCCTTAAACAGTAAGAGTTGTCTTTCTTCCTTACACAGTTTCCTTACTCAGTTAGTAGTGTCTTTCTTTCTTACACAATTAGAGTGGTCTTTCTTCCTTACACAGTTAGAGTTGTCTTTCTTCCGTACACAGTAAGAGTTGTCTTTTTTCCTTACGCAGTTAGAGTTGTTATTCTTCCTTACACAGTAAGAGTTGTCTTTCTTTCTTACCCAGCTGTTGTTGTCTTTCTACCTTACAAAGAAATTGATTTTCTTCTTTACTCCTTTAGAGTTGTCTTTCCTCCTTACACAGAAAGAGTTGTTATTCTTCCTTACACAGTAAGAATGGTCATTTGTCTTTTTCCATATTCAGCAAGAGTTGTTAATCTTCATTTCTCCTTTAGCAACTAGAGATGGCATACTTGCTTACATAGCTAAAGTTGCCATACTTCCTTACACAGCTGTAAATCATTCTCCCATGTACAACTAGAGTTAATTCTCCTTCTGAAATGAGTTGCCATTCCCTCTGATAAATTCTCATAGCTTTAAGTGTCTTTATAAACACGAGAACAGTTGTCATTGGTGAATATGTTTGTCAACCATTGTTGTATTTCTGGTCAAGCTGTTGTTGTGTCATTGATTATCTTGTTTTAGAATATAAGACAATATATCATGTCATATGTCAGACTATGTCAACAATAGAAAACATTTGATGAAGCCTAAGATTAGTTTCAATTCTTAATATCTGATTTATTAACACTGTGAAGTCTTACTCTTCTGTTACATCTGGGGTCTTCATTTTACTGTTTTTTAATAACCATTGTTTATTGATTCAACATTCTTACGTCAATTTGTTCTTATACCTGGTTACCTATAAGATGAGCAGTATATACAGTGCCCTTCAAAAGTACTGATACTTGGACAGAATTCTTATTTTTGGTAAAATGAATCATATTATCCAATGATATAGAAATAAAGTGTCCTCTGACCAATATCAAAATTTAGCATACATTATTTTAGCAACATACAGTTTTTGATTAAAACTATGTCTTGTGAATAAGCTTTTAGTTGTAGTAAAATTACTTGTGATATGCATTATCATTTCTCAAACTCATTTGTCCCAGAACTTTTGGAAGCCGCCCGTCTAGCTCAGTTGGTAGCACACAAGTCTACTGATCGAGGGGTCGTGGGTTCGTTTCCTGGGCAGGGCATACTTTCGTGGAGCTTGGTCATGAAATTCTTTCTGCCTCTTACCAATGATTCTTAATTATGAAGGGCAGTTGTCAGTCACTTAAAAAAGTATGATGCTTAACAGCTTAATCCAGAGATTTAGCCTTTCCAGGAGGAGTGAGTAAGTTGACTGACCGCCGTTATATGACCTATACTATGTATTGCTACGGCGTTAAACCCAACAAAACAAACAAACAAACATTGAACTTTTGAATGACACTATAAGGATATAAGGATAACCATTCAACTTGATTTGATGATGTCAGATAAGTGCTACAATGTAACTGTAATATATTCCTTACAAAGTTACGTTTCAATGATATATTTGTATAATCAAAGGTAAAGCAATAGTAGTCTATCTACAAGTAAATAAAGAGGTATGAAGGCTAGTTTTGTACTGACCCATTGATATTTGGTATTTGGTTGATTGTTGATTTTTGACCATTAAAAAACGGCAGTAAAATGGTCTGGTTTATTGTCCATTATTGATCATTCAAAGGTCAATGCTTGCAAAAGTTTGTTAGTCGTTCAATGGCTTTTTAAAATGTCCATGGTAGTCAAATATGATAAACAAATAAATTTTGTCATAAATTTAAAAATGGACTATAAATTTGATGATATAACTGTTGTTTACTGTGGTGTATAATGATATGATATCGTTTACATTGATTATGTCTTGTTTTTGTAGACAAGACGTTATGTTTTAGAACTTAAGTGTCGTCTGCTCAATAAGTATTGTAATGCGTGACAATATGTGAACATGCATTGTGAAGGATGTATTGATATGTTATTATATGTGTTGTAACTGTGAATGGATTTTTTTGTATTTATTAATATGTAGGACTATTTTGATTTATAGTTGGTTGCGAAACTTGAAAGAAAACAGACTTTAACATTATATCTGTTTAACTCTCATTAAGTTTCTATGACTTGATGATTATGTTTTCTTCTCATTTTTCAAATCAAACTTAAATGAATGAATAAATTATGTTATTTTTTGTAAATTATGCTTTATTTTGATTGATCAAACTCTGCACTATTAGGGCTTCAAATAAACCTCAAACAAATGAATATCTTTATAAAAAGCTTAAAATTTGAATAAATACAGATTTTAAATGTCACTTCATTAAAATATGTTTACATTATATCCTAATCTGAATACCACATTTAAATTCTTAAACAATGTATTAAAATGTTTACTAAAGTTGTCTATCTATCTCATACACTTGATCAATTTAATTATCTAATGAGTGCAATAATTAGACTAACTTATTTTAACTTGATTGCAAAACAACTGCTTATAGCTTGGATTAATTTCTTGGTCTTGAGTTCACTTCTTGGACACTTCTTGTCGGAAAATTGCAATTCAGTCACAACTGATATATTGTGGCTTTGCTGATTTTGTCCAATTTGAAAACCCTACTGATTTTAAAATTAAAAACACTTGATCAATATAATGACATAGGTTTTCAATTGTAAATCACTCCTTTTTAGAATGGCCAAATGATTTCCATAACTTTCTAGTGAGCATCAACAATTTTGATGGAGATGTTCATTGGCAGCCCTCCTTTGGCAAAATGAAAATCAACTCCATAGCACTAGAGGATGTGCTCAAAAAAGGTTAATATAATGAAGTTATTGGTAATATCAGTTAGGATAATTAAAATTACTTTGTTTATACAGTTGTGTCTAAATGATAGATATATATTCATGATATTTACTAAATAAATAGTTGAGGCATATGTAAATGATATAATTCTATAAAACAATAAGACCACTGTACTAATTGTAATTCAATATATTATCATTTATATAATACAGTGACCGATCAAAAGTTGTCGAAGAAATGAAATTTTGAAAAAAATTGATAATGCTTTTTATAATAGTCAGTGGCACATACTTTAACCCTGCTTATATAAAAAATTGATCTAGAGAACGGAAGTACTGTTGTGAGTATTTAAATCAGCAGGGTCAATATATGTGCCACAGACAGTTAAATAAATATAACAATACCCCATGTAGTTTTACTTTAAAAAAAAACCCCAGCTTATTCATGTAATATTGTAAGTTTTTATCATATGTTGATAAACTTATAAATTAGGGCTGTGGATCGTTGAGCATATGGCAATCAATCCGAACCACGATTCATGTGTATTGATTCACAAATTGAATCACCAATTACTTGTATCCTCCGAGGTCCTATTTTCGTCCCTGTCCTAATTTTGCACCTTGTTTGTTTTGGTTGAGATACCGTGAGATTTCAACAGGTGCCTGTGAGTTGCCGTGGGGAAAATGATTCTATGCATAGTATTTAACGCTCGAGTGATTTCAAGTGCAAATAAGCAGTTGCAATTATCTATTCCGCTAGTTTTTACTTATTTGATTTTAAATACTTAGGGTGATGAAATATGGACACTGGAGTATAAATTAAGAAGAAGCATAAAGGAATTCATGATATAACCAAAATAAGTGAAGAATTACAGAAGCTTTTACTACATGGAAAACCATGTACTCCAAACATTACTATTATTATTGTTTATTTTTCGATTTATTTGTTGTTGAGTAGTGTGCATAGTATGTAAATTAAAGGTTTGAGTTTTCATTTGTAGTGCGGCTCGTTTTCAGTGATAATTAAGTTGAAAATGTTCTTTATTGATTTTCTAAAAGTAGATCCCGATCCGAAGATTTTGGATGTGACGAATATTCGTACTCTATTTTCTGGTCAGAATGGGGAATATACAAGTACTCGGATACTCACAGCAGCCCTATTATAAATGCTGATTTTTTAATATACTCAGAAGCCTCTTTGTTTCTGATATAATATCATTTCTAAATGTGAATAGGTTTATCCCAAAAATAGGTTTTGTCTAAGAACTTTTGGAGGGTACTGTATAATTTCATGATTTTATAAATACAGTAAAATATATGTCAGATTATATATTTGATTCCTGTGATATATTCTTCCTTGATCTCTTTATATTCAAACTTCATGATTTTTATCCAATATGGATTGTATTAGTTATAATATTAAAAGAAATAATATAGGTATTTAGGATGCAGCAGGCATATTGATCTTGATTTGTCCCTAAATATTCTTCAAAAATTGAATTTGTAGCCTTTTCTTTGAGGTAGAAACACATTCTCATTTAATGTTGAAATGAACAGAATGAGTACAGTGAATGAAAGAATTAATTTTGTGATTTGCTGTGTTCATCATTGTCATGCTCCACTATAATGATTGTCCTATTGCCCCTAACAACGTAAATTTTGGTTTGAGCAACTTGTTACGATTAGTAAATATTTAGTTCAAGCAATCAAAATGTATAGCTGGTTGATTAATACTTTGTAAATCAGGGTTTGACACATACTGTTTTTACCAGGGATCCAGAAGGAATCCCTAGTCATTTATTTAGAGATTCCTTCTTAATGTAAGGGGTTCCTCCAAAATTAGCAAAAAATTAAGTTACAGATTTAAGTCACAAATTATAGTTAGCAATGCATGGGAACTCAAATTCATGTATGGGCATTTTATAGGGATCCAAAAGGAACCACTAGCTTAAAGCATCACTAGGATTCTAGGACTAGTTTTTGAGATCCTCGGAATCGCTGGACACTGTTAGTGTCAAAACCTGTTATATAGTACTAAGAGCATTATTTAAATTTTACTATGCATGTTACGGATTTACTCTGAATACAAAGAAATAAGGAACATTTCAGCTTGAATCATGATTTTCATGACATGTCAAGACATAAAACGTTCAACTTGGTTGACATATCTAAGAGTTGATTGAGATTTTATTTTTCATGATAAAGTCTTTTATGTTACGTCACCAGCTGATGCATGGTTCTGATAACACTTATAATTAATGTGCTTTTTATCACGTTCTATGATGTATTTTATGCTACTATAAAAATATAAAAGATTGAGAGCTTGACAGCTGATGATACTATTTATATCATAATTATATCTCTGATTCCTCAAAGGTTTTCTGCAACTATGAAATAGCAGTTGTTTATAAGAACATTAAAATGGTTTAATTAACTTGTAACATGGTTTTGCGAAGTGATTTTTTTTAACTAATAATTTATGGTACAGTGTATACCAATTGCTTGTCAATCAATTCTTAGGTAATATGTAAGACTGTAAAGAAATAATTTCTGACATTATCCAGAATTCAAATTTATGGGTTTTTCCGTCCGTGCCCAGGCGGTACAAACAAAGTTAGTTACACATTATTGCTAAATAGCAGGAACTATGGATTAAAACCTATTGTTCTTTGTGCACAAGCTTTCATTGTAACGGTAAAAGTTTATTTGTACCAGAGTGGAAAACCCAAATATTTGAATTCCGGATATAGTCTATTGTCGGTTTATCAACTAGAGTGTCACAATTTTTAAATGCACAGGTATCCCATTAAAATATATATAACTGATTGTTCTAAAACTGACCAAGACATATAGGTCATTTAGGATAACTTGATACAAATCTAAAGGATTATTATTCTACGTAAATTGTAAACAATGACTCATGATATCCCTACTAAAGAAGCAGTAACTATTGCCATTTTTACTGCTGTAAAAAGATGAAATGTTAGAAAGTCACATGACTTTAGTGATGAATACAGTCCATTCGCGTTCGCTCGAAATCGGACGGGACTTCAAAAAATGCTCGAGCGAACGCGATCTCGAGTTAACGTATAACGGATCCGCCATCTTGTTTTTTTGTAATTTTTCCACATCGTGATATTCACTTTAAAGGCGTCGTCTCATTCAGAACAACCTCGGCGATCTTCTACGCATATAAACCTCGAATAACATAAGGTGAAAAAGTAGACTAGGAATTTTGGTTTCTGCGGTAATATAGTCTGAACTACACAGAAATACGACTCGTGAGATATTGTACGAATGAAACGATGTGATAAAGCGTGAAACAATGTTATTATAAAATGTTGACATAAAAGTGACTATCGCTGGACCTTATAACTTGGTTGTAATCCTTCTACGTCTGATTTCCGAGGTATATCTTCGTAGATGATCGCCGAGGTTGTTCCGAATGGCGTAGTCTCACGCTGTTACAGTATTAGATGTTGATGTAGATTTGAGTTTGAATAAAAGACATGTAATAATTCAATGGTGTTATTTTTCCTAATTTCAAATGTGTTCTTGTTAAGTGCATTTAACATAACATAAAATTGTTCATTTTGTTAAACTTGATGATGTCAATGTCCTCAATTTTAACCTTTCTTTGTTTTATGTAGAATACATATACATGCACTTAGAAACTCATTTTGTTTTTGCTAACTTTATTTATATGTACGCGATTTTTTGTGAAGAATGTGTAATTTTATCTGGAATTAGAATATAAAAAATACACATTTTGTTCAATCTTGCTTTTATTTAACTAACATTTCTCGACGTACGACGTACTGTCATAAGGTTCGATTTAATATGCTGTACCAGTACAGGTAGGTAAGATGTAAAATCCAGTTAATTACACGTAATGACACGTTTAAATTAAACAAGATTAAACAGATTTTGGCTTTTACATTATCACAGTTTGATTTAATTTGATAAGTTTTCAATGGCGAGTGACACGTCAAACAAAAGGCTATTCATCGGATAATGATACCTGGCCGTGAAAGGTGCGAAAATTTTCAAAAATCAATACTTTGAGCCAGCGCGTAATTTTCAAGTGATTTTATCATTGACGGGACTCGAAATCCAGCTCGAGTTAACGTAAAATACGAGTCAACGCATTTTGAGTTATCGCATCTTTTTTAAATGAACTTTAGAGTAAATTCGATCGGGACCAAGATACGATCTCGAGCGAAACCGTAATTACGAGCGAACGCGTTTTGAGCGAACGCGAATGGACTGTAATTAATGAACCTTAAATAAACTACTAATAAAAGAAATATTTTACTATACCAGGAAACTATAAGAATTTCTTAATAGTAACATAATTACATACTTGACTCTATGGTACTCAAATAACTTCCGTTAAATATTTCAATGTGTGTATACGAGAGCTAAATATAATAAGTATGTTAGATATAAAATTAACTCTTGACTCTTTGTTATTAGTAAGATTTATGAATTATGTAATAGGTCTGTGCAAAAGCCGCTGGGCTAGCTCAGTTGGTAGCATGCAAGTCTACTGATCGAGGGGTCGTGGGTTCGATTCCTGGCGGGGCATACTTTCGTGGAGCTTGGTCATAAAATTATTTCTACGGCCATTCTCCCTCCTACCAATGATTTTTAATTATGTTTGGCAGTTGTCAGTCACTGACGAAAGTATGTGCTTAGTAGTTGGTTAACAGCTAAATCCAGAGATTTAGCATTTCCAAGAGGAGTAAGTAGGTTGACTGTCACCCCCCTTATATGACCTATACAATGTGTTGTTATGGCGTTAAACCCAACAAACAAACAAACAAGTCTGTGCAAAACTAGTCTACATCCTTTATTAACATGTAGTTTGACTAATTTTTAGCTTATCCAATTTGATATTTAACCTGCCTCTATGGTTGAGTGGCTAAAATTACTGTTGTCAAGCCGTTAAAACTACTGACCTCTAATCACTTCTATCACTCTCACTTATAGAGAGTCATTTGTTAGATTCCTAATGCTACAGCCCCATTAACATAAAAAAAGCCATTAAGGGCACCATACGGGCCCATGCGATCAAGCTCCGCAAGGACTTCTAAAAACTATTGTGTACTCATACGGACTGTTACGTTTTTACCAGGTATGGAATAAACATGCATATCTTCCAGCTGCGGTTCCATATAGGTGTGTTGTTTTGTACCATGTGTGTACCATTACCTTAATACGCATGGCTTCCCATGGCCTACGACTGTCTGCAAGTACGGGTCCGCAACAGGCCACGATTTTGTGGGACTGAGGCATTAGCTACCAACACCAGTGCTGCTTTTTATCTGAGATGGTCTTTAGGATACTGGTCTGATTACATGTAAATTTAGAATGTAGACTAGTTTTGTGCCTACCTAACGAAAATATAAATCCTATCTATAAAACTTAAGCCTGATATTCATATTTGTATATATACTTAAAATCAATGTGATCAGGATTTAAAATATGTTTTATTTGCACCATAGGACATCTTTAGAAACATTTTCTAGAGAAAATATTCTTATGGTAAACTTATTGAATATTCCTTGAAATTATCAGCTTTTACTAATACCTTCTTACCTAACAATCCTTTAATTCACAGTTATATGTAGTAGAAAATAAAATGAAGATTTTGTTCAGTCTCTTAGCACATCATTTCAATTATGTTAAAGTTAGATGCTGAAATATATGCTCTGTATAAGAACTTAAAAGCCCAATTTCATTATTTTATGTTTATTGTTAAACTTTACTCAACTCTCAGTTTGTTTGTTTGTTTGGGTTTTATAGTGCATCAACACTGAAAGGTTATATTGCTGTCAACTGTCAGTAGGGCATGCATTAACCTCGCTGATTTATATATATGGATATATATTTTTATCTATCAGGAGTACTAAAGTACTGTTGAGTGTATTTAAATCAGTAGGATTATTGTAATGCCCCCACTAACAGTTCAATAATATTTAACAGTAGTTAACTGCAAAAACAAACACTTGATCAGAATGCGAGCATAAAATATCAGTTATTTCTTTTAAGTTAGATGCTACATTAAACACCGTATCAGAAAGAAAGCACAAAATTTCAGTTATGTTTTAATTAGGATGCTATAATGAACACTGTTTAAGAACTAAAGCACATTACTTGATTTCTTTCTGTGATGAACACTGTATCAGTATAAAACTATTCACTCTTACCTATAGTAATGTTAGTTACATGAGTTATAACACTTGAGACTCTAAGATTGACTAAGTTTATAGTATTGGATGTTTTACTTGTGAGTGTATCTCACTCTGGTGCTAAACATTGAACTGTGATAAGTTTAACTGGTGTTTTCTCTATCTGGATGTTAGGAGTGCTGTATTCTGTCCCATTTTGAAAGATTTTTCGAAATAGTGATAAATTATTACATAATTTTAATAAATTAATATAAATGCTATTAATTTCAAGTTGATGATTTTTTGTGATTTCTACCATAAAATTATGAGGAGATTTCAAGATCGTTTTACGGAGCAGTTTAAAGCGGATTATGATGATGATGTTTTCGTTGATTCGAGTTCATTTGGAATACATAAATCTGCGTATCAATTTGTTAGTGTTACATCTTCGTCCACTGCCGGAATTGAGGTGTCAAGTCGTGGAGTAAATCAATCACACCAAAATGTCAGTAAAATGGAAAGTCTAGGTCAAACGGATATATCTGAAGACAACCCACCTTCTATATTGTCACGGCAACCATCAATTGGATTAAGAAGAAATCGGTCATCTAAAAAACGACGTGATTTTCGATTTAGGTAACATAGTTATTTGCTTACATTCAATGTATTTGTTCAAGTCTATTGTTAACTAAATATTATTTGACACATTTAACCTGAAACTCATTCTATATTCATAATAATTTCACGGTTATAAAAAACAGGTTTTTTATCATCCGAAGGTGTATGAAATATGTTGTTTTGAATAAAGGCTTTCATGTCAGTATTTTATGACTTTAACTACTTTCTTATTTTTTTCGTTGATATACATTATTATTTTTTGTATCAAATCCACCATTGAACTCCAAATTGTTACTAAGTATGTACTCAACGTCGGCAACCACAGTACTTTCTTCCGTTACACTCCATTCGTACCGTGGGCAATTTGACTGGCAAAATCTCGTTTTCATAAATATGCATGAGGCAGGGGAGACCAATCTTCTTCCAATGAAATTGCATGTTACAATTAAATGACGTCATACTGGATTTTTCTTAAATAGAAACCAACGCACATGTTTATTTTCAAAAAATGGTTGCATAATTTCATTGGCTAGTTTTCCCCGCAGTGGTTTCCTTGTGGAACTAATGAAACTGTCTCATTAATTATTCACAATTATGAGATTTTCCTAACTAAATGGCCCACGGTACATAACACAGCATAGAGGAGTAATGTATCTTGCTATAACCGACAATGGTTTGTACTGTGCTCACAGGTTATTTCTGACCTTCTGCATAACCACTGTTTTGTTATCGACTTAAAAATGATTAAACTCTGAACCTCTGTATTTTGGTTGGTAACTCTTTACAAACATTGTCTAACGGGTTGTCATGGATTTTTATGAGATTGTCATGTGTCAGAAAAACTGTCAGACTTTATTGTCTTTTTGATTTCAATATGCTTCTTAAACTTCTTTATTAGATTCTAACTGACAGGTCAAGGCCTGATATCATAAAAGTCCTCCTTACCATGGCAATATAAGGATGTCTAATACCACTAATCCACTCTTAATAGACTTTTTCAATGATTTTTCTGTGACCAGTATTAACATATTAAGCGAAGCTTCACAGGAACATTTAGTCCCACTAACAATGCTTTAACAATAGAGCTCATGGTTACATTTGTTCACAATTGTATTGTTATTGTGGCCATATAGTACAATAAACTGATTTGTATTGTATTGTATTGTTATTAAATATAAAAAGGTCATTTCGAGGGGTGAGAGCGAAAGTGCTCTAACTGACATTTTTTCACAAATTCACTTTTTTGCATGTTTGTAATAGCAAATGTATGATACAAATGTTAGTGAAATATCAAAGATCAATGGTGACTAGAAAAATGTGATCTAGAAATTTGTCCTAAAGCTCTATGTGCAAAACTGAAAATTTAGTGAATGCGAAAGAGCTCTATGTGCACACATGCAGATACAGCTCTTTCGCATTCACCAAAGTCTTAAACATGACTTTTTAGTGGCTCTATGTAACCAAAATGTTTTTATAAACAGTAAAAATAAATTATTTAAAGAAATACTGCAGTTTTATAATTGTGTATAATAATGTTTAAATGTAAAATTTTCCACTTATTAATGAATAAAACAATAAAAAATGCACATAGAGCTTTTTCGCATTAGCTGATTCAAGTCACCATGCTATAAATTTGAATGGAAAAAGCTCTATGTGCATGCATAATTATAGCATGTTAAATTAATGCACTTGATCCTGTACTGGTCAATCCTGCATTTTTATGTGTCTGGACACCCCCCCCCCCCCCTCCTATAAAAATGGCTGCCATAGTACTTCAGTTCCAGTTATATACTGGATTAAGAAAAGTTGCCCCCCCCCCATGAAATTTTTCACATGTACCACTATCAAAAGATGTCTGAGGAGATTTCATAGGGAAATGTGCTCACTCTGGTGATCTTTTTTGTAGGGAGCACAGTGCACAACACAAAACAGATTGGGGTAAATGAGTGTAGAAAAAAAGCGCAAAATTGTAAAAAGATAACAGGTTTTCAGTTTCTGAAAAATACAAGCTTTTTAGACATCATTTTGAGAAAATGTAACTGAATGAAATTAAATGTGAATTTGGGATTAAAAAAAAAATTCAATTTTGCCTTCATGCTCTGCCCCAGCATATTCATGGTAACTTGGATCAGGGGTCAAATGGCGTTTCTGTAAGACAACAACTTAGGGAATAACTTGGCCAAGTTGAATATATGTCAGTCGATAAGTAATGAAATACATGTAAAAGCAACTTTACGTAGCCACATTGCGTTTAGGTGAAAAAATTGCCAATTTTGCCCATGTCACAACCATGATACTTGTTACGGGGAACATATTGAATTTCTTTTTTCAAAATCTGAACCTTTGTAAAATTAATTAAATTGTCTGTTGATAATTAAAATAATGAAACAATGTACCAGGTAAATTATATTTAAATCTTAACTCAATAGAGAATAAAATTATTTACGCTGAAATTGAAGAAAAACATTTCAAGTGTGCTCAACTACACTGCTGCTAGTCTGGATTACCTGCCCCTTATCACTATCGTTATCGGGTCAGGCAAACCGTAATAATGATCACCCCCTCAGTTATTATTCAGGTAACAAAATTTTTCGTTTACATTTTCTTAATCATGCATAATCATTTGCTGACTATAGTAACTTTAATAGGAGTTTGGTACTATATGGGTCATTGGATTTCGATTTTTTTTAATTACATGTATATTTTGCAAACGATTTACAAAAAACATGTCTAGAAGCAGGGATTTTATATAAAATCCCTGCTCAAAGTGAACACAATTTGGGTGTGGATTAATCTGGTTTAAATTTAGGATACTTTATTTAGCATAAACATCTACTGTAATTCTTGTACAATGATCCTTTGATTTAACTCTGTGTATAGGGATAAATGTTCATTTGAAAACATTATTATCCAATACCCAATTCATTGCATAGGACGCTGCCATTATCACGCTTTGCCTGACATACTTTTACCAGTCAAAGTATGACTGGGAACCAGACAACACTGCTGCTTGATAGCACAAAGATTTTGATGATGCCTTTGTGATGAAAATTGTTATGTGAACGACTAGATTTTTTTATATTTTTTTTTTTCGACCCCAATTTAAATGGTTTCAAAGATTCAAACTCCTCACTAAAGTTACATCACACCTGTTACTGTATTGATTCCAGAAAGGGAAATAACCACTGGGGGGGGGGGGAGTTAGTCAAATATTTTTATTTGGAAAACTTTAAAATTTAAAGATGGTATTCTAGTTAGTAAAAATGTGGATCCGATCAGTTAATGACTTTGAATGACATGTACAAATTAGATATTGTTTGTTACAGTACAAACAGTTGAATTAGAATATATGCGCATGAATGCTAACTTTAAACCTGGGTTCACTCAATGTTTCTAAGAATGATTCCTTTAGCATTTGGTAACAGGAGTCAAAGGTCTTTACTTAATTATACAGAAAGAAAATATTCAAATCCTATCAAATAACTACATTCATAACCTAAACAAATTCAGTGCTTTTGTGTTTTGTTTTTATATGAATCTCTTAATGGGTACAGTGAATAATATATAGTGAGAATTTAAGCCTGTACATGTATAGTGTTTACATTGCCCAAATAGTTCTTTTATAAGGGTAAGCAGCACTTCAAATAACAGCCATAAAAATTTTGGTATTTGCTGTGATTGGTGATGGAAATTAATTTGTTTTGCATTTTGTTCTTGATGACTTTTTTCTTTTTTACAAACACTTCCTTTGAAAACAAGAATGTTGTACGCTGTGACCTCACAAAATACTTACTTGTTCTGTGTACATAATTTTGCAAGTTATGTTATTTGAATGACATAATTTTCATGATAAAATCTGTATAATGTTGATTATGTGTTGTCTAATAATTGAATGATCATAAAATTATATCTTCATAAAATTGTATGTTGATGACCAGTACAAAACTGTCCTGAATAATTCCTTATCAGCCTTACATTGTTATTTTATAAATATGTTACATATGTACCACAGTTGAAAACAAAAGGCTGAATATTGTTGATGCTAAAAGGATATCTTCAGGACATTCTTTTAATTTGAAAATATCATGGACTAGTTTTTATGTTATATTGAAGACTTGAAGGGCAACCTAAGTATCTTCATTTTGGTTCCTTGAAAACAGTCTATGTCATAAGATATACTTTAAAAACTGTTATTTTTTTCGAATCTTATAATTACTTATTTTGCTGTGAACGTTTGGCAAACTGTTGTGGCCTGTAGTATCATGGCATATTTGAACTGATTCTGTATTTTAAAGTAAAACATTAGAAAGTGCTATTTTAGAAAAATCCAAAATTAAAAAGTGATGCAAGGATTATTAATTGTTACTAAAATAAACCAATTAAGCATCTATAATCATCTATGAATAATGTTATTGAGAAAAATTATCAAAAATATTGACATATTAGTTAAAATTCTAACATCAATCTCTTCTCATATGGAGTAATACCCTAAACAATTAATCACATTGCCTCAATTTTGACCCCATTTTATATGTTATTTATTAAAAATAAACCTGTCATTTTACATTTCTAAACAGGTAAAGTTTGAAACATTATTTATTTTAAGTTTTAGGATTGAACTCTTAGTACTTTTAAAATAAATTCAAAAAGAACAACAAAATTGTACCGTTTAAATGGGGTGTTAAAAGCTGATGAATGCGAAAGAGCTCTATGTGCAGTGGGTTTTAAAATGTTCTTCAAAACTTCAAATTCAAGTCATTAAAGAAATGTTCTTGGTATCATACATGTTTATAAAAAACAAATTTTATTGAAAACATCTTTTTACCAAAGAATCAGAACTTTAAATATCTGAAAACATGCACATAGAGCCCTTTCGCGCTCAAATATTATTTAGAAATGTTCAGATTTAGTGGGAAAAGGTTGTATGTGACATTGTCTTTATAATCAAACATAATGAGAGTAAAAACAGTGGGAATTCCCTTAAATATGTTTATTAAGTGAAAAAATGTCAAACAAAAAAATTGTGATGCACATAGAACTTTACAAAATCATTGACTTTTCTTTTTATGTTAATGCGAAACAGCTCTAAGTGACATTTCATCAAATATCTTATTGTTGTGACCAAGTAACTATTTCAAAGTTATATCATACTAAACATGACTTAATTTACTAACTTATCTCTCAAAATTAAAGCAAAATTATCAGTTTTTAAAAAATAATTCAGTTTTTTGTCTCTCCTGTAAAATTTTGGAAAATGCAGTTAGAGCACTTTCGCTCTGACCCCTCGATTTATGGAATGGTCAGTCTTAACTGCAACTAGCCCTTGACCTAATTAATATATCGTTAATAATCATGTTTCAAATTATAGTTGTGAATTCAATTTTGAGGTTTTATGATTTAATGCCTTATAATACTTTAGTAACAAGGATAGTCAAGTGCATGATTACACTTGAGAACAGTACTTCACATTACAATTAGGTTGTGTTTCCTTTGGAAGATTTTTTACTGTATTCAATGGTGTATGAAAAATGTTTTCTAGTCTGCAATGTTATTTTTGGAATATTTTTGAAGACTTGCAGAACATCTTTGATAAAGGTTTCCTTGTTTACGATCTACAGAGATTGCTTTTTATCACTATTATAAACAAACAATTAGTAAACCCATGCAGTATGTAACTGTCATTTATATTTTGTTTTGCACAATTGGATTAAAATACATAAAAAAATCAAATTTGATTTATATATTATGTTCATGTATGCTCAGGTCTCTACCATTGAGGAAATCTTGACCCCCAGCCCATACAAACATGTGGTGGGTCAATCCTTTGAATTTAAATTTGTATGATATCCAGCAGCTATGAAGTCCTCAGAGTAACTTACCCTTAGAGTAAATATAAGGCCACTTGTCTTGAAGCCTTACCTGCATACTTGTTCTGAATTCAAGTCTTGTATTAAATGATTTGTTTGTTTTGTTCTGAATTCAAGTCTTGTATTAAATGATTTGTTTGGTAACCCTCGCTTCGAAGAAGAGGGGGGTATACTGTTTTACCCTTGTCCGTGCGTGCTTCCATCCGTCCGTTACAAAATTTCCGTCGCAGTTTTCTCAGCAACTATAACATGCAGCAGCCTAATACTTTGCATATTGCTTCATCCCATAGTCCCATGTGGTGTAAAGCGATTTCATGCTCCTTGCTCATCTACTTCCTGTTTGTCGCATATTTTTAGATTTCGTTAAATGAAAGTTACATTATGATAGTCATATTTCTCACTGCCGGGGTATCACTAGTTGGTTTTGTTCTGAATTCAAGTCTTGTATTAAACAATTTGTTGGTTTTGTTCTGAATTCAAGACTTGCATTAAACTTGTATGGGTACAGCATTGATTAGTTAAAAATGTTTTGTAATAAATTCAAGACATGTATTGAACATGTATGGGTTCTGTATAAATTAGTTTGTGTTCTTGGGTATTTAGGTTACATAATTTTAATTACATTTACATCACATGTATTGTGTCTAGATTTACATGCTGATCGTGAATTCAATAAAATTTGATACTGAAAACTGATCATTATTATGAAATAATTAAAATGTAATTGATAGAAAACCTGTCTCTTTAATTTGTATGAGAAATTCTGAAACCACATAGAATATAGTGTCCTTTCCAAAAATTCTTGGACTAAAAGATGATCATTCCTTCCACAACTAATTTTACAGTGAGTAAAAGCTTATTCTTGTAAAAATTACTTCTTTAATCACATGTTGATAAACTAATAAATGTTGACTTCGGAATTGCTCAGATGATTCTTTGTTGTTGCCTTTTATAAGTAAATCAGATAGTCAGTTTGTCTTCAAAAACAGGTTTTGTCCAAAAACTTCCATAGGGCACTATACATATGATATGTAAGTTCTGCATAGAGGTTTGGTAAGGCCATTAGATTCTCATCACCTTCAAATAGGGCCTCCCCCTTTACTTATTATTTTGATTTCAGAAAAAATACTCCTAAAGGGATTTTTGACATTTAAATTTCCTTTTTCAAAAACAAAACTAACATATTATTTACTGATGTCAAACATATAAATCTGCCCTAATATCTTTGACTTTCAATATATTGTGTGTAAAAACATTACACTTATACATTGTCTCTCATATACAGTACATATAGTCTCTATTGAGATAAAAAAAAATGACCACCAATCCTATGTTTTCTAAAATTCCTGATTAAAATAAAAGAAAATGATGCTCAAGTGAATTATTTTTGTCATTAGGTTGTAGAAATTATGGATTTTAGTTCTTTTTTTCCTTGTATAATATACAAGGCTTCCAATGTCACATCATACAAAATAATGTCATAACTTATCAGACAAAAACCACACATAATGATCATACTTCAAGTTTATTTCATTTTTTTACCTAGATTTTACCTTATATCACATATAAATCTTAGATCAAAATCTGCCTGAGAAACTAATGATTTTCAATGGCCTAAAGCCATTGTTATTATTGTCATAATGTTGGAAATATAGATTTTGAAACTGATATGTTAGTGTTTTTCTGTAATAGTTCTTGTTTAGGAAAGCATTATTTCTGATAATAACACAGTTTTTACCATATTACATCTTGGCATTCCATTTAGCTTCCCTGTGATTAGTAAATTGGCCAACTTAGATATTTTGAATTCTCTGTATTATAGTGCTGAAATTGGCCAAGTCTAAAAATTCTCTGACTTTAAATAATAACAATTGTCAGTCCATTTTTGAAAGTCATGGATTTTTTCTTTAATTTGATGAATGGTAATGTCATTGTGCTTCTTCAACTCTTGCACTAAAATCTGTCTGCAACCTGCTCTGTTCTGTTAAAATGGAAATAAATACCTGACTACATGCCTGCACTGCTAATGCAATATCCAACTGCTCAATTGGAAACCAAATGACAAACAGAAAGTAGCTTCATACAAGTTAGTAGTCTTTCACTAAATTATACTGATGGTAATCTTTATGTAATGAATGTTCTAGAAAATGTATTACTACAATTTGAAATCATAAAAGTTAGAAAATGTCAATATGAGCTAAAATGTTCTATAGAAAACACTTCAGAAAGCACAGGAAATGATACAGACTGAAATACATGTATGTATGTTTAGAATCAATCTGCGTAAACACAGTAGACCACGGTCGTACTGGATCTGTACTTTTTCCCTTTGAGGTCACGTCGAGATGAACTTTGTGTCGACCAATCAATGCGTAGCTTTCATCTAGACGAAAACACTATTAATCACATTTTGATTTGGTAATTTCTATTTTTAGACCAAGTTTTGCTTGCTAATTTAACCGCGGTAATATTCACAGGCTGCCATTGGGCGGCTCATTTCAAATTTCGTGACGTAGACGATGTAAACAAGTTACGTATCATAACAATTTCGTCATGAATATTATGATGAGAAAAGGTCACCTGAACGTGACCTTCATTTGGAAAAGGCCAGATCTACATTAGCGAGTATGCGAGCGGTAAAATTGTAGATCGGGTTTTAATCAGATTGGTCTAGAATACAAGAATGAGAGAGAAAGAAGGAATCGGAGGAGAGAAAAGAATGTACATATTTAGAATAATCTTTGTAAACAGAAATCCAATAGACTGCTGTCACTGGATCTCCTGACATTGCACAGGGGTTCATGTTCAGATGACCTTTATGTCAACCAATCAATGTGCAGCTTTCATCAAGTAGACAAAAATGCTGTTGATAGCCTTGTAATTTCTATTTCAAAACTGTGTTTTGCTTACTAATTTGACAGTTTGTGTAATTTATAAGACTATGTGAATTGCGCCACATTCTATACATATCATTGTAAACAAGTCCATGAGCACAATTTTTACAGTATCAAGACAAAGGTTAGCTGAATATGACCCTTATTAGCCAGATCTGAAACTTTAAGTGAGTGCACAAGTGGAGAATTTTAGATCAGGTTTTAATCAAATTGTATTTTAAGATCAGGATCAGTTAACACTGCTATAAAACACCAGAGTAATGTGTTTGATGACACCATAGGCTTGTTGGTGTTTGATAGTTCTGTTGTAATTGGTGCCATACTTGACTTTCAAGATAATCAACAGTGCCATACTGTGTCAGACATCAGTGCCAATTCACACATAACTGACTGCGAATTATTGCAGAAAGAAAAGGTTTTTACGTCAATTGCTTTCACAGAAAAAAATCCTCTCCTGTACTTTTCTGGTATTACTGACATTCTTGTGTTGGTTAGTCGATTTTTGTCTTGAGAATAAATGCTTCCCTTAAGATTGATAATTTGTGAGTGTATGATCTTCATTTAGAATTTTTTGTAAGACAGGTGATTGAGGTATAATAGTACTTCTATCATGAATGTGAAAGAAACAGTTTATGTATTTTACATCAGATATAAAGTCAGCAGGTTGTGGTTGCCTGGAGGTTGTACCTAAGATGAATGTTTCATGTGTTTAATGAAGGTGCAAACAGATAAACATCATGTCTAGGCTATGTAAATGTTTGGTGCCATCTAGGCTGTGTTATATAAAGGTTTAGTGCCAATAGGGGCTTGGTTCTTGTTTAGTGCCAATAGGGGCTTGGTCTTAACTGTTTTGTGGCAGTAGGGGCTTGGTTCATGTAATACTGTGTGTTAATATAGTAATAACTATGATCTTGATTCTTAAAATGTTTCCAATCAATCCTTTAAATAGGTGAGTATATAATTTAATGACACTCAGCTCTATAAGATAGTAAGTGTGATGGTGGTAGAAGGCAATTAAAGACTTATAGAACCTCTGCATGCAATTATTTTCTCCTCACAAAAGTTGTTTTGAAAAAAAACAGCTTTTTATTAGATGTTAGTCTTTAACTTAGTGTTTTGATTTTTTTGAGTGGCTGTTTTCAGTTGTTTTATTTGAATTTAACAATTTTCATATTTTGTTCTATGTATGGCCATTTTCCCTCCTATCCATTGTATCCAGTTTGGTAGTTATCAGTCTCTTGAAAATAAAATGCACACTAATTGGTCAGTGCAGTACATGTCTTACTATATGTAAATAAAGAAAGATGTAGACTAGTTTTGCTCTGACAAGTTGATGTGTTTTTACTTGTCAAATTTAAGCTTAGATCTAGATGCTTTGCTTCTGTATATATAGAGTTGGTTTACTTGCCACCATAAGGCATAGTATGTTAGAAAATTTGTAAAATATAGCCATATCAAGCATGGTAAAAATGCTTGTAATAAAACATATAACATGTTACACAATTTAACCAATAATGGTGTTTTTATGTATTTAATTTCTAAGAATTAACTCATGTAAGCAAAGTTCTACTTATTGAAAAGTTGACCACTGTTGTTGATGTTATTGTTGTTGTTTTCATTGTTGTTGTTATCATTGTTGTTAATTATTGTCATTTAAAGATACAACATGAAAACAATTAATTTTCTACATATTATTTATATTAGTATATTTGTAAATTGTGACACAGGTCAATTCTGATGTTATAAAATGACTGTTAACATATAAAATATAATTGTAAACCTATGTATGTACATGCTATTATATTATGTTGTAACGTTGTTAGTTCCTACAATATGTACAATATTTGTTTTACAAAATTATAATTATTATTGTATTAGTCTAGTCTTTGTCAACAAATGTTTACATGGTAAATACATTTGACCAAATTGGCAAAGTGTTCCAATAAATTGGTGCAAAACTAGTCTAAATGCTTCTTTATTTACATTTATCTAAATCAATTTTGTGTTGACCCACCAATACTGCATTACTGTCAATAAAAGGTTAAACCTCAAAAAATGGTAATACAATATTTTAGCATTAAAGTTATTCTTGAATTATCAGCCCCTGTTAAAACCAATTCATTATTTCATTTACAATTTAATCTTTGTAAGCCAGTATGCATCATGAAATTGCATGTCAAACCAATACGAATTTTTTTCTTCACTGAACAACAATGATATGAAATTCCAATTATCATTGTGACTTTTATAATCTAGATTCATTGACTTCTCAATGTCTCTAAAGTTTACTCAATGTTTTATTCATGATGCAAAATATCGTATTTAATATGCGAGTAAACAAACAAACCTATGTTGTACAATAATTGATGTTGTCCACCCACATTCATTTCTTTAACAATTTGACGTCCATTGTTGACCTAGCGACTATATTATACCAGGGATCAATTATTTTCTAATTTGAATTTATCCTATTAAGAAATTGTCTATTATCTTGGATGGTTTAATCACCAAAGTTAATTGTTGTTAATTTTCCTATGAATAAATTGTTGATATTACTAGTATTGGTTTAGTAACATTTATATAATAACAGTGTTTCCTACAGGGCGCTTTTTGCGTCTGTGATGAAATATTTTCATTTATGACGCAGTCAATTTAGTCTGATGTCTGAATTTTTATGATGCATCCAGAATGCATATGTTAACTTTAACAAGGGTTTATATTTTTTGTTAAAACATAATGTCCAAATTAAAATTCCATTCATCAGAAATGATAACAAAACCTATTAATGTTTGGTTTGTTTTGGTTGGGTTTAACGCCGTAGCAACACATTGTATAGGTCACATAATGGTGGTCAGTCAACCTACTCACTCTTCCTGGAAAGGCTAAATCTCTGGTTCCAGGGGTCATGAGTTTGAATCCAAGGCGGGGCATACTTTTGTTGAGCTTGGTCAAGAAATTATTTCTATAGCCATTCTCTCTCCTACTAATGATTCTTAATTATGTAGGGCAGTTGTCAGTAACTGACGAAAGTATGTGCTTAGTAGTTGGTTAACAGCTAAATCCAGAGATTTAGCCTTTCTAGGAACAGTGAGTAGGTTGACTGACCGCTGTTATATGACCTATACAATGTGTTGCTGTGAGTAAAAACCCAACAAATACAAACAAACTAACAAACAATATTTCTGGTTCTTCATTAAAAGGAATGATATAATTACAACTAGAAGTTTGTGTCTTGGTCAGCATCATGTTGTTAATTTGTCAGACTCTGTTGTTACAGATACTATGCTGTCAGAACTTTTACACTAGTCACTTACAATGTCAGTTACATTTTACGACATCCTGTGTTTCCCCATGTTTAGTAGCAGACTGTAGCAAAGTCCTATTATAATTTGCCGTGGGCGATTACATTATGTTGCATATGCACAATTAAAGAGATAGTTACGACTGCAATCAAATAGTCTGCTTTATGCGTTAACAAGCAGATAATGCAGTTTTTGCAATGATGAAGTATATCTGAGCTTGTCTTATGTACTGGTGATCAGTTAATGTTAGGTACATTTCTCTTGTAGCGCTTCCGTTTGTTGTATAATTTCGTGTTTATATACTTCATCAAAACCCCATGTTCGACAGTGCTATTAGTGCTTTGACACATGTTGCTGAAATTCTTAGTCTCTTACTGTGAGCTATTCTACAGAGCTACTTGTTATCAATACAAGATTAGTTTTTTTTATTTTAAAACTCTTGTCATGATTCTCAGCTTTATGGCTTTGTTCATACATTGAGATGTTGTTGTTAATTCTTCTTGCCTTATTAGGTCAGTGATATCATTGTGTAATATCCTGACATCAGTATAGAATCTGCTCATATGATGCTATATTTCTTTTTTTCATGGCTAAATGTAGATAAGGGACCTTAATCAGTTATTTCCCTTTGTATACTCTTTAAATAGGTAGGTCCAATTAGATGGATTACTCCGATTTTACCCTTACTTTTCAATGTCAGTTTGCTACAACTTATCTTAAATAACTTTTTTGTTAATCATTTAATTTGTTTGAAAATAAAGCTGAGTATTGTTAGGGCAAAGAACTATCTATATTTCATCACTCCTGTCAATATCTTAATCAACAAGAAAGATATTAGGTGAAATATTTTATTATCCTTACTTGGAACTTCAATGATAAAATCTGAGGATTGCAACTGATAGGACCTACTTACTAGTTGGATTGCTTCAAATTTTATCAAGGAAAGATCCTTCATTGGTTCATCCTATAAACAAGGTTTTGTCCAAGGATTTTAAGAGGGCACTGTGCTGTATATTGTACTGTAAGAATAGCTTTTACCTTAAAATCTTTGACAAAAAGTCTTTGAAAGTTCAGATGGTGAGAGTTATTGATTGGTAGAAAATCATTAAAAGCTGAGGTAATAGAAGAAGCTGATTGGTTGAAAATACTATTAACCTTCCATTTAGTATTCAAGTCATAATTGGCCATTGTAATTGGCATTTTGTGTTGCACTAATGGAATCCATTTAAACCATCAGGCATTCCTGCCAGTAATTATTTTAGACAGACAACTGTTTCCTAGAGATCCTGCAATGGTAACATGAGCCTATGACTTTTCTTAATCATTTGATGTCAACCCTGGACATTTTCACACAGTTGCTATTAGTTCACTTTGTATAGGTATTTAACATTTAAAGTAATGACCACTAAATAGTCACATGAGCACATAACTTTCTAAATCCCTTGCAGTCAATAATGGACAATACTCAGGCATTTACCAGGTAATTGGAAGTTAAGTATACCAACAATGGTTTTGACCTCTTAAGTACATGTACATAACTAAATAACAAACCAAAAGACTGAGACGACTCGAAGGCATCACATTGTATGGAGGATTTATGAATTTAATGTATACTAAAATATCTTTCCACCATCCACAAAAGGAAGTCTTCAGCAGCCCTCTGCAAAACAAATCCTCACACAATAACATCTTTTGATATTTCCCATAGGCTTAATTTTTATTGAATTTAACTTCTATAGAGCAACAACCTTGGAACAGCAATAGACTTTAGTCCCTCCCAGTGGGTTTTGTTCAAGAGAGGTTATAGTGTACTAAAATATAAAACATAACACCTTTTTTTATCAGGAAGATGTAAAACTATGGCAGTTGTTACACAGTAGTTTCTTGGAGGTGTCAGACTACTCTCACTTTCCAGAATCTTGAAAGAGCTAGTTCAAATTGTCTTACTGTCATGTTCAAGATTATTAAAGGCTGTACAGTAACACATACTAATGGACAAAAGTCTTGCACACTCATACATTTGGTATCGTTAGAAAAAGAATGTTATTATGCATTGAATAAAAAAGAATTGTGAAATTTGAGCCAGTTCTGTTGGTACAGTAATGTGTTGAAAATTGACATTGAGGATTTGCATGTTACAAATGATTGCATTGAGTCAGTTTTAAATGAAACATTTTTTTCAATAGTGTGTGTGACCTCCATTAACCTGAATGAGTTCAGTGCTCCTTTTATGCATGGATGCTACAAGTTTGCAAAGGAATCTAGCCGAAAGACCAGAAAACTCATTCGGATTAATGGGGGTCACACACACTATTGAAAAACATGTTTCATTTAAAACTGACTGAAATCATATGAATCATTACTAAGTGTTCATGGATTAATGGCATAAGGAATCCATGGATGTTTTTCTTCAATTCATACACCAAATTTGACATGTTTGCTCTTCAGATTGATTTCCACCATTTGTCCATTCTTATCCATGAACATTTATTATACAATCTGGTATGTAACCACTACCCTCTGTTTCTATCATATATACTTTCTATATTCATTGTGACATAAAAGTTTAATGGAAAGATGTAAAACAGCAGTAACAAGTCTATCCATGACACCATAAAGAGTCTACCATGCTGTAATATCTGTCAGATTGTCTGCTGGTGATGTTAATGAATTCAAGTATGTAGAGATGTAAGGTCTGGTGTGATGAGATTTTAATAATTTACAATGTATACACTGCACTTCAAAAGTTCCTTCACACATCACAATATACATTGTACAACATAGAGTTTCAAAAGTTGTAAAAGCAGATTATTGTTAAATGATTTTCAATTTTGCTCTTTGAAATCAGTAGATTTTCCTTTTGGATATGAAATAAAAAGTATCTCAAGCTTGATATTGGTTCTTTGAGATACATTGACTGTAGTCTTAGTCAGGCTGATTGAAAACTTTTGCTGCTACTTAAAAATGAAATGTACCAATTGAAATTTAGTTTCCATGCTTAAATAATGAATAAAATAAACATTGATTGAATAATTCTTCAAACTTAAAATTTATAGCAATTCAATAAATTGTACTGTAAAGGAATTTTTGGAGGGCAGTGTATGTGGTACCATTGTGCCAAAACAAATTGTTGTCCACAAACAGTTTGATAAACCTTCCAGTAAGTATAACTGACATAATTTGGTTTATATGTTCTTCTTTTTTATGTATTGCGTTCTAGTGCCAAGAAAATGATTGATAATTCCCAGAATGCTGAAATTTTGCTTGGTTCTGTTTTCTATCATTGTGACTGTAAATATTAAGTTTTTCAGACAAATTGTGTTTATGGTTTATTAAAGGTACAATGGACTGCACTAGGGGCGTAACAATACGGTAAAAACTGTATTGCAATATATTGCAATACACGAAATCAGTATTGCAATATATTGCAATATATTGCGATACATATTATTCTTTGCGCATACATGCATAGCATGAATTAATGCACGTGCATCGTCTTAATTTGATCAACATTGTACATAGATATTTGTATTTTCAAATGATATACACGTATTACGCAATTGTTTGAATAAGTTAGAAAAAAGGGTTTGAATGGACTTTCAAAGATTATTATTCTTTAATTCACCAAAAATATTTCAAGTTTCCGAACACATTTAAACATTTATTCAAACACTTAAATTTCAGACTCTGATATAAAGGATCAGTATGGAACATAACTAGAAAAACTGGTTCAGAGAAAAACGAACCGGTTAAAAACCGTCAGAAGTCGTATTGCAATATAAACCGGTATATCGGTTAACCGTTACACCCCTAGACTGCACACTGGCTCTTTGATGGTGGAATCCTTAATAAGTACATTGTCCACTTATGGCTGTGTTTTGTATTTAGATAATAAAGATAAGTTTTGTTAATATGGTTCAACTTGTTACTACATAATCATGCTATTTTGAACTATTTTTGAAAATGTGTAAGTGGAGAATGTTTGAGAAAAAAAGGTGTCTATATTAAGACCATTCAGCTATTTAAAGACTATTGATTTTGAAGTTTTGATGGTTCTTATAGAAGAATTTTTACTGTACAATGAACAGAGAATTGTTTTTGCATTTTTTTTTTTATTTCTATTTATTGGTTAGGACTTAAAAAAAGCATGATTTGTTCATTGTATAACTATTCTGACTAATGATTGATTATGAGGTCAAATTCATCCGACTTATATACCAGTATACCTCATATTAGCTGGTAGCAAACACCTTGATTTCCTATTGACAAATCAATTAAAACAGTCAGCTAGATTGATGTTATGTGCTTATTTTATTACATAATGGTCAATCTATTTTCTTGCTTTAAATATTAATGCCACTTCCTGTATTGTTTTCTGGCTGTTAAAAGAGGGTGAAATGCTCTTTTCTCTGATACTGATACTGTAGACAATAAAGTTTGATAGAGTGTTATCTATTGCTTCATATCTTGCCTTGACAATTTTGTTACATTGCCATATTCTTGAATACTCTATTACAGTTTTATTGTTGAATGTATTCATCAGTAGTTGTTTTAAGTACTTAAGTGGTTTTTGACTTACTTTAATGTATTTATATCATCTTGTAAATGGATTTTCTGAATTATTATACCCCCGCTTCGAAGAAGAGGGGGGTATACTGTTTTACCCTTGTCCGTGCGCCCGTCCGTTACAAAATTTCCGTTGCAGTTTTCTCAGCAACTATAACATGCAGCAGCCTAATACTTTGCATATTGCTTCATCCCATAGTCCCATGTGGTGTAAAGCGATTTCATGCTCCTTGCTCATCTACTTCCTGTTTGTTGCATATTTTTAGATTTTTGCGGGGGTATCACTAGTGAGCATTAGCTCACAGATTTACTTGTTAATTAATACTATACAACATGTAGTATTATTAGCCTTTTACATGTATGTAGGACCTGAATGGACCTGGTTTTAATGTTTCTTTTGTCCTTTGTACTGCACTGCTCTGTTATTTGCTGCTCCTTTGCTCCTGTGCAGTCATGCTCTCTGCTGTGTATTGTTCAGTTTACCTTTATTATTCTATTTATTATAGAATATAGGTTTAATTTATTTGGCAATGATAATAAAAACATATTGTTAAAGCACTAAAACAGATGTTTATTATTGTATTCTATTTTTATCATGTTTTCCATGCACATCTCATTCATACCTGGCTCAATGCACAATAATAATTTATTAATCTATAAGTGATTAATTTGTTACTTTATTTTGATCATTAATATTTATTGTTGCTTAATTGTGATACTAGTAATAACTACTAGATATGACTTGTAATGCTTGAGGGCTTGGCTTGCATTCTTCATAGAACTTTGTCAAGTTGTTCTAGAAGCAGAGAGTAATATTTTTTTAAACAAAACTATTCCGCAGTCAGAGTTGAGTCCCCCTGAATACATTTGTGCACATCTTTAATGTAACATTCTCTGGGTGACATTATAATTATTAGGTCAGTGTTAAAATCAGGCCTCAAATGAGTATCAGTAGTTGCCTCTATAGCCTAATGCCACTTAAATTTCTTATGGGGGGAGGGGATCAATAAATATTAAATTGTTGCTCAGTTTGAAATCAAGGCATCATTATTGTAGAAGTTTGGAGGTTTCTGTGACTTCAGCTAGATTTATGTGAAAGCATATTTATCATTATGCCTTTTGAACTTTAACTTGACTGGTGTCATATCACAACTTTATTGTAGATACCTGGCCCTAATACTGACACATGACTGACCTAACAGCTATTACAGCTTCAGTGATAACTGTTTCAGTTATTTATTGCCATCTGTAAGGTCAATTAAATGGTAATGTTGACACAATGTATTTACAGTGCCCTCCAAAAGTTTATAATCAAATGAAATTATGAGAAAGTCTGATAATGTGTACCACAAGTCATTTTTCTATAATCAATGGCTATATTCATGTTATACACTTTTGAATCATATGCTGATGAAGTAATTAATTTGCTTAGATGATTCTTTGCTTCTTTGTTCCATGAGTCAGTGTGAATTGTTTAACTTGCTTAATCAAAGTGCCGAAAGCACAAAAAAACTTTCGTGCACATTGAAAATTAACAGACCAAATGTATGCACAAGTTAACAATTTAAATGGCTATGTATATCGGCTCACTAGATTAGGGGCGTTTAACCCTACAGTGAAGTATGCTGTAATCCTATACTGTCGCTAAAAATAGATCCAGTAGGTACTTCGGTTAGGTAAAGTCATTCTGCTGGCCAGATCTATTTCTTCAAAGCATTGACGGACAAAACTTATTGGTAGAGAGTAGGTTTACGAAGTGCTTACTATGTAAGCATGCATGTGTGTTTGTCCGCACTTGAATATCACTCTGCGGGTTAAACTGGTCAGGCATTTTCGTTGATAGTTTTCATTTTGTGGTATAACTTAAGCCTTTTGGTGAAATAGTCGAAAGTCTAAAAACAGGGTTTTGTCCATGGACTTTATGAATGCACAATATTTATCTAGGTGTGAGGTACATGAACAATTTATGGTAGTGTAATAAAATATTATACCTTCTAAATGAGTTACCATGGTTACAGTAATTGTAGTTGTTGTTTGTTAATGGTTTTTCCTGTTGTCTGCATAAATCATTAATGTATTTAAATGGTCAAACTAGGTATATGACCTTTTGGTTGATTAACTTAGTTGATTTGATTAATGATCTGTTTTATTATTTAATATGTGCTATATGTCACAGGATTGTTTGACCAGTGACCTGTGACCTTGTTGTTGACAGAATCATCTGTACAGTAAATTTCTGCTAT
Source organism: Mactra quadrangularis (assembly GCA_025267735.1). Taxonomy (NCBI): domain Eukaryota; kingdom Metazoa; phylum Mollusca; class Bivalvia; order Venerida; family Mactridae; genus Mactra; species Mactra quadrangularis. Next base: position 39,398,770 of record CM046307.1, on the reverse strand, counting down.
TCAGACCTCCTTGGTTATCTTAAAAGTGTGTGTTTTTTGAAGGTTTTTATGTACCAAGTGCTTAATTTGATAAAAAAGTGTCCCTATTCAAATCATTCTGCTACTTATAAAAACCATTGATTTGGATGGTCCTTGTGAAACTTAACTGTGCCATAGAGTCAATATAGCTTAATTATGAGTTTGGAGTGGCAAATGTCAACTATTACTGGAGTGACACCAGGTTAGAAATGCATTAAGATTGTCGCATTCTAAATGAGGCGCAGATTTGAATTATTAATTTAATTTTAATTATACTAATATGTGTATTATTACACATAAATTTTGCACTATCCATACATGTATATGCAAGCACTTGAAAATTTCTGCATAGTTTGGCATTGATAAAACACTTTGAATTTTGATGGCCAAATCAACTGTGCAGTGATTGTGCAATACAGCTGAATAAGTTTTTATATGAGAATGAATGGAGCTGTTGTTTATTCATTCTCATTAACAGAGATTTGGCTGAAGTATACATCAAAGTGACTTCTTACAACTGTAGGTGTTGAATGTCATCACATTGTACTGAATGCACTTATTTTTTCAACATCTGTTAAATGAGTACTTGTTGAAATATCAACAATTGACAGATTGTGTATGTTTCATCAAGCAATGCTCATCAAGGCTCATTATGAGATACTTGTACGCCAAACAACATAGTTTTAAGCAATGAACAAAAAAAGATGCTTTCTTTCAAAACACCTTTTACTTATCATGAGTGTATATTGTGCCTAATGGCGGCCTGGCTAGCTCAGTTGGTAGCATGCATGTCTGCTGATCAAGGGGTTGTGGGTCCTATTCCCGGGCGGTGCATACTCTCGTGGAGTTTGGTCATGAAATTATTTCTAAGGCCATTTTCCCTCCTACCTATGATTTTTAATTATTAAGGAAGTTGTCAGTCACTGACAAAAGTATGTGTTTAGTAGTTGGTTAACAGCTAAATCCAGAGATTTAGTCTTTCCAGGAGGAGCGAGTAGGTTGACTGACTGCCGTTATATGACCTATACAATGTGTTGCTATGGTGTTAAACCCAACGAACATACAACAAAATTGTGCCAGATATATACTAGGTACATATATACAATATAGGCTTAATATTAAAACATAGGTTAATGAAGGCATTACACTTACTGAAACAGTAATCAATCTGAATTTGTTATTTAAATTAACACTTTTTGGATTATGCCCTATCAGTGACTCCATGGAAGAAAATTCCTCTTGCTGATTCATAATGCATTATTAATCATAAAAACAGTTTCTGTCCATCAGTACAAATAATATTCCACATATAAATGTATAGACCACTCTTGTTTTCTACTAGTTAATTGAAAGGCATGCCTGCTGGCATATACTTATAATAGTTCTGTATAAGTGGTAGGAGGTAGAAAAGCCATAGCAATAATTTCATGATCAAGCTCCAAGAAAGTGTGCTCCTCTCAAAAATCAAACCTACAACACCTGAGTCAGTAGGCTTGTGTGCTTACCCGCAAAGCAAGCCAGACAGGTTTACCGTGTTCAGAATAAGAAACTATTTATCCAACTTAAGTATCCTAAGTGCTTTGACAAATACATTAGTTCTTACTTGATAAACATAGTCTTAATACTTACGGGTATTTTAACTTTCCCTTACGGTTTTACGGTGTTGGTCAGATACGAGTGAAATTTCTAGTAAAAAATAATCAAATTTCAAGTTTTAAATACTTGTACATAGTCTCATCGAGAACAAATTAAGGATATTTTTAGTTTGTATAAATGGCCATCCTATTGTGACCATTCCATTACTTTGCAACCATTATGCTAAAGAAAGCAGTTACCACTGACTGCATCATATTACCACTAGTACAATTACATGTAATACAGAACTACCAAATACAACAAATAATATGTTTTTTACTGCTTCATACATGTTAACAATTAATGGCATTTCCTTTAGTGGAGTACAAATTGCACCAGGATGTGTGAAAATTCTAAGCTGCTGGTCCTGCAGGATGGGTTACTTCCAAAACCTTTGTCGAGCCCTGTTGTGATATGGTGTCAATGTACTCGGTGAATATTTCCAGGAGTAAAATGTTTCTTTTATCTCACTAGTATTGTTTTTAGTCCTAATGCTTCTTTATGCTGTTGGTTTTTGTACATGAATTAATGGAAAGTAAATGTTTTGTATTTAAGGATTGCTAAATTGAAATTGCTTGCTATTAGTTTGTTTGAATGTTTTTTTTTGCCCAATTTCATTGATCAAGCCGAGCTGCTTGCCATTGTTTTTTTATCCTAATATTTGAAATTGGTAATTACACTAACGGACAAACCTTAGCAATTTCATGGGTAAATACTGATTTTTATGTTCTAGATAAAAGTTTTAAAGTTTGCACTTGATAATAAATACATCAGTTTTCTTTGTTATTATCATTAATTGTTAAGGAAATTACTATATACTGATTGAAATTCCATAGAATTGTAAAAAAGCATTAAAATTTAAATTGCCCATGGTGCCACAATATTCCTGCAAATTTTGTTTTTTTATAGAAGCCTTGTGATGCATGTACTGAACCAACTCTTAAATTAACCAGTATGATTTACAGTTGAATGGGTACATTCTAAGTCTGTTTTAAGATACGAGAGTAACAAATATTGATTCTTGTTGTCAATCTGACTTTTGTTGTTATAACTACAAGTGTCATCATTATCAAGTCAGTGACATCAATTTGATTTCAATAAGAAATCCATTTCAATTCTAAACCACTTGGACCCCTACAATATGGAGGCCAAGAAATGACAGCAGGTTCATTTCATTGCTTAATATTTGAAAAAGTCATAGGAAATGACAAGTCACATAGCTAGTTTAGTTGTTTACGAACAAGTCTTCTGATTGAGAGCTTGAAGGCTTGATTCCCATACAGGGCATACTTTCTTGGTCATGGTCTTGGAGTTGAGTCATGAAATACTTTTATGACCATTCTCCTTCCTACCACTGTCTTTAAATCATCAAGGCAGTTGTCAGTGACTAATTAAAGACTATGTGCCTTGTAACTAGTTAATTGCTTTAGTTTTATGTTTAGTTTTTCCAGGAATTGGGAGTAGGTCCGCTGACTGCTGTTGTATAACTTTACAAAATGTTTTGCTATGGCATGATAAACCCTACAAAAAAATTAAACAAAAAAAGCAAAGAGACACACTTAGAATGAACTTATCCACCTTTTGCATGGAAAATAATTGATTAAATATCAGGTGTTACTGTGTAAAATTAAATCATAATATTGTACCCAAGAGAGAGGGAAATTGGCATTTTACGTACAATGTATTTTTTGTGCCAAATACTCTTCAAAGAAGAAACAATATAAAGGTCAGCTTTGATAGTACAATAATATAGAAAAGGCTTGCTGTGACGCAGATTTTTTCTATTTAAAGAGCTTAGTTATGACAGAATTGAATTTACAAGATGACACGATGACGAAAATCCTTATACACTAATACTTGAAAAAGTGCTTGAGTGTGGTTGCGTTGTTGTGAATGAATTTAATTATGCAGCAACTTGGGAGTTCTTTAGATGAAATTTCAGTGTGAAGTAAGGATGGTAACTGTTAATTATGATAACAGATTAGTACTCACTTAATAGTCATGTTTTATACATCATGTTTTTAACATCATCTATAAGTTATTGATAATTAATTTCTAAGAATAAGTTTTCTACATTAATGAAGGTAGAATAGTTCACCTTAGTTCTCTCTTTGCATCACCTGAATGATGCGGAGATGATTTTGTTTCAAGTTGTTGCTTGAATCAGCTACTCCTTTTAATTAATTCCCCATTTGTAAACTGGTATACATCTATAACCCAAAGACTCAGGTCATATTAATTAATATAGAAAAATAAATTTGGGGGGTGGTATAATTCATCTGTAAAAAAATGTTGTTTCAAATACAGTGGTACAAAACAGAATGATTTCTATTAGGGCACTTCATATTACATGTATATTGATAAGGTGTAGTTTCTAAAATCTAAGGTTATTGAACTTATTACCATAATGATGTGAGAGTTCCTTAGAGATCTGTTAAACATGTTGGGTTTTTTAAGTTTTTCTGACCTGATTGCTGTCTATACAAGTATTAATTCTGTTGGATATATTACATTTTCATAATGTTTTGTATGACATTCCCAATGAAATGTATGCATTTAATCAGATTACGAAGACAGATATATTAATGCTATGACTCTATTCCTCTCTCTTTCTTAATACCATGGTTCTATACATAATATATACCCTCTCTTTAATACTAAACCATCAGCCAGACATTTAACCCTTCAATATATGGAGATTTGATTTAGATATATTTATTTATTCATGGTTTAGAATTGATTCATTATGTTTCAAATGACTTTGATGGATTGCTGCAGATGATAACTTATGAAGTGAAGAGATTTACTTGTATCATATTTCATAACACTTTTTCTCTGATTTCTTGGTATATTTTAGCATTTGTTTTGACCTCCACTAGTTTCGTCGTATGCCCTAAAGTCGGGAGTGTCCTAAAGTTGTGGCCATAGTTGTTACATAGAAGCATGTGACGTCAGCATGCAACTTGATTTTGAATCAATCTAGATTTAAAGCGAAGACAACTCTTGACCTTCCAACTAAAAGCATGTGCTTAAAACAAGCTATTTCATCATTTGCAATTATTTTCATTTACTTTTTCTGTGTAATTACAAATACTTGCTTTTTAGAGAGCTATTTTTCCGTCTGCTTTGTTTGACTAAATGATGCACATGTTTTGATCACAGCACCACCTAGTCTGGTTCGCAGCTTCTATTTCGTATTCAAAGGGGGAGATAATCCAAACTAATTTAGTGCCATCTGCGACTTTAGGAGAATTTTCAAAATGGCTGACAACAAATAGGTCAAAGTTGTTTTTAGTTGTAACTTTGTCAATTTTTTTCCCAAAAATTCTTGCAGCATCATGTCAGCAAATTATTTAATTTGTTAGTACATGTATATACAAATAAAACTGGGCCATCTAACATTTGTTGATCTCTTTTTATTGGTTTATACCCCCCCCCCCCCCCCCCCCCGTGACTGTTGGACCCTCCTGAGGATACTAAGAGTTTGGCATTTGATTGCCAAATATTGTAGTGTATAGACCTATATCCATGGGTAAAAGTCTTCAGGATTTATACTCAAGTTCAGGATTTTTAGGATACTGATAAAGGGATCCTTTCCTATGTATAATAGCTACTTAAATCATGAAAATCAGGGATTTCACGATTTTGGAAATTTTGAACTCTTACCCATGTATATCTTATGATGTTTTGTTTGAACAAATTAAAATAAAAACCAAAACACCAGCAGATACTGTTATGTTTTTTATTTGTTTATTTTTGTTGCAATAACTTATTGTAACTTCAATAAATTGAATACTTCAAGTTTATGGTATTAAATGCTTTGAACATATTTTGTCATGTATTCTTAATTTTGTTTATTTGTTTATTTCAGTTTTGATGTTGAAAATGGGGCAAGCGGTGCACGTGGGGCCCTTGATGGTGGTAGTCCCTCTGGTGGACTTATTCTACAAAATCTTCCACAAAGACGAGAATCTTTTTTATATAGGTCAGACAGTGACTATGATATTTCGCCAAAATCAATGTCTCGCCACTCCTCTGTTCAAAGTGAACAACCACAGTAAGTTATAATCTCCATTTAGTTGATACCATTATATAAGTTGTTTTACAGAATGTTTTATCATTGTTTTTTATTGTCCAATAGGTTTTACCCAAATAAAAAAACTCTTATTCTGATTTGTCTGCAGAAGCTTTTATGAACTTTTACTTTTTACAAGATTGCATCTCAGTTGTTTGTCTGAAACAGACTGAAACTAACACATAATAGAATCCTGTTTGAATTTCATACAAACAATCTATGATGCTTTCATGTAAAATATAAAACAGTCCATATAAAAGTTGTATTGTAAAAGGCTGCCATAGAGATGTCATCCTCATAACATTAAGTCATGATATTTGATTGGAGAATTACCATTCTAGTTTTAATATTATAGATAAATATGTAGGCTTATTCTCCCTTAATTTGTCCAAGATTGTCGTAACAATTATTTGATAGACTGCATAGAAGCATAGATTTGTTCTATAAAATATTTTTTGCCAGTAATAAAAGGTTGAACTGCAAGCTGTGAGCATTTAATTAGGCAGATGTTTTAATTAGTGAAGAAGAAACTGTGTTTTTACTTTAAAATTAAAATTGATGTTTACAACTTAAGATTTAGTGTTAATTGTTCTGCATAATCATGCCACATTGTAATTTGAATTGCTGTTCATTTGTATGATGGAAAAAGAAATTGGTTTAATCAAGGCTTTACCCACACAGTAGTAAATGTTCATCAGGAATTTGCAAATTGAAATTTATTGAAATTAAGATATCCTGTATAGGTATCCAATTCTCAAATCTCAATGGTCTCTTTGAAAGATTGAATTTTTATTAGGTCACCAAATTAAGTATTGCCAGAAATTCAAAGCCATGTTTGTGAAAGATTGACAAATATTGTTTACGATAAAGGTCAAAATGAGTTCCAAAACTAAGGTCAACACTCATGTTCAAAGAGAAATTGTGTTGGCCAGATTTACATCCTAACCACAGTTCTATCATTTAAATTTAAATATTCCTCAACATACATTTGTGTGCATTTGCAAACATATTATGAATGTTAGTTGATGTGATAAATCTTTGCTTTTAACTGATTATTTACAAACACACTTGGTGTAAGGAATGATCATTCTAAAGTTATCTTAGATGAACATTTGAAAGTAGAAAATTGAACTTTTAATTATTGGCATGAATAAAAAAAACTTGTAAGCTTTAGATTGAATTGGGAAAAAAAAGATTTTCTGTTAATGTAATTTTATTCTAGAAGGTTCTATGCATTAGATATTAAAAAATAATTAAATTAAGTGCAGTACATGTCAAGCCTACTGTTGGTATAAAAATCTTCATGTACAGTTCGGTTTGTCTCTAAAGACTGCTTTGGTGAATGCAAAATCATGTGATTTTTGGATGATTTTTATGTTGGAAATGCTTAATTTGAAAAGAAAAAGGTCCCTTTATTATGACCATTGAATTTGATAGAACTTGACTGAACTTATATAATATATATATATATAAACTCTTATGAATACAAAAGCTATTGTTTTATTGTGTCCTTCAGAAAGATCATCCCTTGCAGTTTCAGAATATACCCAGATATTTTAAAATGAATGGTAATTTAATATAACAAATAAATACAACTCTTGAGAAACAATATATTAGATTTCAGTATTCCATAATACAATTTGAACAGCAGTCAGAAAATATTAACCTAAATGAGATTTTTTTAACTTGGCTGAATGAAATTTACTTTTCTTGTAATGAAATTAATTCTTTGTTAAAGATTTTGAATTATTGATTAGTCTCCTGGAATTGTAGCCAGTTTTGGTCTCAAACTTTGCAGGATTGTTGTATTTAATCTATTTATATTAAGTAAATCAGGGTTGTTATCTATTTACTCTTGAAAACAATTTAATGGGTCAGCGTGAAACTTAGTCTATGTCTTTCTTAATTTACATTTAGTTAAACTATTTTTTTTGTCAACCCATCATATCTATTTCAGTATTATTTGTTTTCATCCCTAAAGTAACATTTGTAGACGTTAAATATAATTTATTGTTCTATTAGTTTTGCAATAAGGAAGTACAAATTAATTCTCTGTCGCAGACTTGCTAGTTCATAATCAATGTATTACCTTTCTATTTAATAATATAGATATATGTGACTTTTTGTATTCCCCCATTTTCATTCTTTATTATTTCTATAACAATTATTATGATAACTATGTTTATCTTAGTTTTTCTAGATTTTACAGGATATTGGAGGTTGTTACAGTATTAAGTTTAGATATATATTTTCAATCTTGAAAATCTACCATAATTTTGACACGAAAGAAACAGATGGTTAATATCACTCCTATAATTTATATACCTGTCTTTGTTTTTGTTACTTACTCATCTTTGGGTTAAATTATCATGTATTATATTTTTGTTATTTATTTATCTTAGGATTAAATTATCATTTATTATATTTTTGTTATTTATTCATCTTAGGGTTAAATTATCTTTGACTGTAACAGTTGTGAAGCCAATTTTCATAATGAATGTTTACATTGCTATAATAAGTTACCTCCCTTTATAGTGAGAATTTTGTAAGGTAAAAGATAAAAGTATACAAAGGTATAATGATTTTCTAGATAATCCATTAACTGAGTCAGGCGACTGGATAAGATTCTATTGGTTCATTTTAAATGGAGATTTCAGACAATTTCAAAAGATTGGTGTTTTCTTCGTACCTTTGGGAAATTTGCACTATAACTAAGCTATGCTATAGTGCAAATTTCCCGAAGGTGCGAAGAAAACACCAATCTTTTGAAATTGTCTGAAATCTCCATTTAAAATGAACCAATATAATTGTCAGTAAGCTTAGTTAAGTCATACAATTATAAGTTTTAGTGCAGTTAAAAGTCAATTTCCATATACACATTCAGCCAACTTTTCAAATATATATGATAATCCCTGATCATTGAAATTATCTTCAAGCAGATGATCCCTCTAATACCCATTTACACTTTGGTGGAGTGGAACAACTGTAGATAAATTACTTGATCTAAGAAATTAGCAGTGCCCCAATTAGGGTTCGAATGTAGAACCTATTGATCCCTAAGCATGTGTCCTACAGCTGGGCCACTGCATGCTCTCCTTGAAAGCTCATGTATATTAACACCTGGAGACAATAGTCTGTACTTCATTATTGGAACATGTTTCTATATAATCAGTTAATCATTATTGTTTTATATAAACAATTATCATACAGCAATGTAATTATTGTAAATAATTGTGGTTAAAAAAGATTACTTCAATTTAAAGTATCTTATAATATGCATTACTCTCCAAATGTCTTCAAACAAACTTCTGTATTTCGGATAATCTGATGCACATTTACCTATAAAAAGAGTGTTCTTAAAACAGTCCAAAATAAATCATGAATAACTTTATTACAATGTAGTTTAAGCTATGTTTCTTAAATCAGTTTTAAAATTACTTGTGATATATGCATGATCATTTCCCCGGAATTTTCAATTTCTGAGAACTTAAGAAGGGTACTATATGTACCTGTTTGATTAGACATCACTCTTTGTTTCTGATTAAAATTTATTACCATTGATAATTGTATTAGATTTTATCAGAATTAGTACTTACAACTTTATCTCAACCACTTAAGATAGAATGAGTTGTGTCTATGAAAAATGTCATCAACAAGTGTTGCCTTTAATCACAGTTTGTTGTTGTTGTTCTTTTGTGGCATAACAATTTTCTTGGCCTTATCATCTTAAACCATTCATAAATACAAAAGCTATTTTTGATAAAACTAAATAAAGATTTTGTTTCATGATAATTTTCATCAGAGATTTGGTTTCCATGGTATCAAGTGTATTAATTACCCATGTACATTTTTATTAGAAAATAGAAATAATTTGTTGCTCCATGACATGTTTCTTTGTGAAGTTTATTTATAGTTGATCTAAGATGCCTTGTTATTACATGTATAAAATATAACTTGTTTTTAGTATGAGTGTGTTTTCTTTGCTGGTTAGGTTTGTACTTCTGGAGCCACGCCCTCCAGGCTAGCTCAGTCAGTAACACAAAATTCTACTTATCCAGGGGTCTTTGGTTTGATTCCCAGGCAGGACATTGTAACTTTCATGGATTTAATAACCATTCTCACTGCTACCATTGATTCCAAATCATGTAGGGCAGTTGTCAATTACTTATGGAATTATGCCCCTAGTAGCTGGTTAAATTTAAATGTTCAGCTAAATTCAGAGGTTTAGCCTTTCCAGGGAAGATGAGTACATGTGGGTTGACTGACTGCTGTGATATGATCTAAACAACATGTTGCTATGGTGTTAAACCTAATGAGCTATTGAACTTCATGATCCATGCCGTCCAGGCTATACATTAATGAGAAAAACACTCATAATAATTCAGGGATAATGTACAAAAAATGATTTTGACTCCAACACACCTAGAACAGTGCTTTTGGGTAAATTATGCACTTTATATGCGATGCCTTTAAGAGTTTCTGTATACAAAATGAAGACAACCTGAGTTATCTTTTTTGTCAAAATTCTGGTAGGTTTGATATAAATTGACCTAACTGTGACAAATCTGTTTTCTATTATAAGTGTTTAATACCAATTTTTTAAATAATTATTTTCCATCACTTTATTTTTCAATAACAAGTTATACTAGGTATATAAAACATGAAATCACTAAATATAGTTTAGCTGATGAAAACAGATTTGGCTGGTTAGAGAATGTTTAAATCAATGTATTTTGTATGCTTTGTGTTGTGTTGTAATTATCTAATGGGAAACAACCTCTAATAAATCAAAATACACTTTAGTTAATTACTTCAAGCTTTTGTTATATTTAAAAGTATATACTATTACAGATTCCATCATGTCTTCCAACTGTTACAAAAGAAGCATACAAAATACATAGATTCTGTAGAAATTTCTTATATTATCAATTGATGCATTGACATTTTGTAATACTGTTGTACAAAGGTTACAAAATATACATTATTAGAATTGTATTGATGATATTTATGTCAATATATATCTGTATGCGAAAGTATGATAAAAAAAAATAAGTTAGCAGGGACCTCAGTAGGAATGATTGATGTGGTGAAGATAATGGTAGACAATAGTGAAAGACAGCATCAGTTGTTGTTTGAGATAGACCAAAACAACAGTGCCAGATGGTGGTTTTATCTGTAATGACTGTACAATGATTGATGGAACACTAATGATGACTTCATGGTGAAGATTCCTTATATCAAGGGAGGTAAGAATGGTTTAATTTTAAATTTTTGTATACAAGAGTTGTCTCCCTTGTTGTGAACAAATTGGAGCAGAAGAAAGAATATGATACTTGGCAATAATTTTCCACTTATTAAAAGAAGTTAAGGCATTTAAATTAATATCTGATAATGTTTTATTTAAATAACAAAACATATCAGAATCATTCCAAAGGACTTATTCAAAACAATAGTACAAATAATACAAAATTAGTTCTTCAAATTGACTCACAAAAAATCTATATCATATTTGTTTATCGACACTGAAAACAGATCAGTTATAGTTTTATACATTATATATTTCTTTGCTTTCAAAAACTATTCAATCATGTTAAAGAATTGATGACATTATGCTTAAATAAACTCTCCAATGTTAGTACCAGTACAAGTGACTTGCTTCTTTCATTCGGAACACCTCAACCTTTCATGAATGGATAATCTGGGAAGGATTCGTGGGGGGTCTTCTCTGGATTTTTGTGATTGTACTACCTACACAAGGCAAAGCACGTAACGGTTACACAAAATAGTTCTTGTAGTATACACACAGATCTTAGTCTGAACATATTTATTTGTTTTAAATTGAACTAAATATTGTTCATCGGTATCATTGAAATGTGTAATTTCAAATTTACGGACTAAAAATGAAACTTCAGCCATCGCCTTAACTATCGCGTATTTGTTTACTTCAACACTGGATTTTCCAAAATGGTGCCTAAATATGTCCGAGGTTATTCGTAGCGAATGGCCGAGGAGCTCCGAATGTTGCTTCTTTGTTATATATGCAAGGGAGACAACTAATGCATGTTATATTGTAAAAGTGTTGTTTGAATTGTCTCCCTTGACTATACCTACACTGCAGAAACTAATCTGTAACATTGTGTGGTTGTAGTTACAACTTGCCACATGATGCTAGGTTTATTTTAGTATATACACCCACAATTAAAACGCCTCAGACATTTTATTTCCTGCTTTATGCTTAAACATTAAGTATTTTAAAGTCTGTACTTCACTTTGTGTGTGAAAAGTTGGTTTTGCAACTTGGATGTATTTGTTAAAATTTAGTTCAAGAAACACATAATGCTTGGAAATATGAGTTATACATTGCAAGATTGGTACTTTGTATTATCCTGGTATGTTATAAGTTTTTATCACAGTGTGTTTAGTGTATACATGAATAGTGATGCTGAATGCATGTATTATTTGTTTAAATTTATATGGAAGATAGTTGTTTGGCTAACTGTGCTGCCTATATAAATAAAGTCTTTATTGTCATCATTTCTTATGATAATGTAACTTCTCATTGATAGTAAACTGGGGAATCCACTCATTCTACCTTCTATATTTCTTTAGTTGTCAGTTGCTTAGAAACAATTCATTACTGGTGATGTTTTAGGAAAGCTGGATGGTCAACTTTTGCTGGTGTAGTGAAATTTCTGCCCCACTTGACTTTTGATTGTTAAAAAATGGACATGTTAGGAATTTGAAATACAAATTAAAATCTATTCACTGGAACCTCATCTAAAATCATCTCCATTATTCAGACCATGTTTGAAACCTAGTTTGAAGAGACATGCTGATTTTCTTATCTTCAGGGTTCTAGCGTGAGCAATACATCTGATGTATTATATACATGTAGGTCAAGTTTATACTTGGCTTCTAGCAAAGTGTTTCTTTATATCAAATGTACATTGTATTTTATGTGTTTTCTACTGTTAACCTCTCTCAAGAACATTCTAGATAAACTATGCTGCAAAAAATGACTTTATCAAATGTCCACCCTTATAATCATGATAGGAAAGGTATCAATAATAAATTTGATTCTACAGTCAAATGTATGGGTTTTTCCAGCTGGAAAACTTTGTACTGGGTGGACCTTAAGGCAGAACAATGTAATTTTGTAAATAAATTATGGAAACCATGTGATACTGATTAAATTCTATTGTTCTTTGCATTCATGTATTATTTCAATTAATTGATTAAGTTTATTCAATTGTATCCAATGAAAGATATTATAATACTTGAATCATGAATATGAAGTCAGTTATGCAATAAAGCTTTGTTTAGACCAGTATTCTGGTATACTGTTTGTATACTATACACTACCCTCCAAAAGTTCCTTCACACATTCACATTTAACATTTTACTGAATAGAATTTCAAAAAGACATAAAAGCAGTTGATTGTTAAATGATTTCAATTTTGCTTTTGATAATCAGTACATCTTTCCTATGAATATGAAATTACAAAAATATCTCAAACTTGATATTGGCTAACTAAGATATATTGACCATAGTTTCGGAGGCTGATAGATAACTTTAGCTGCAACTCAAAAAAATTAAATATACCAATAGAAATTTCATTTCCATTGCATGAATAATGAATGAAATAAACAATTATAAAATGAAATTAGAAATGTAGCAATTTGATTTTTTGTACTGTAAAGAAACTTTTGGAGGGCAGTGTACCATGTGTCCTCATCTATTGTAAATGGCATTTTGTCTTGTTTAATCCCAATATTGATTAAAATGAATTAAAAGAAATTTAAAAAAATCTGAGATAGTATGCTAGGTTTTCCAACTGCACTACAATAGGGCAATTTTGCTGTATTGGTGAATGTAACCTCTGGACTAATCCTGAAGGTCAGCAATTTCCAATTTGAGAATGTATTTTTTATCAATGTAATCGCTGCTAAAATCTTGAAATTTAGAAATTTCCGTATTTGAAAATTTAAAATGTTTACCATTGGGACTGTAATTTTAAATAATTATGTATACATAAGCTTGAATTGTTGAAACACTCAAATGAGTGGCAATAATTGCAAGTATAATTGCCTAGATGATTTATTACATAAAACACGAAATATTTCAATTAACATTGTTTGGTTATGTTTTTTTAATGTCATTCTATGTCCTATATAACTTGTTAATTAACTACTAAAATAGATATCAATGAAAACAAGGTTACTTTGATAATGATGTATGTTATAGTGTGAAGTAGGTTAAATATGCATGACGTAAGGCCATAAAATATTTTGTTTCTAATTTTGTATTGTCTTGTCTTTGTCAACTTAACTTTAAAACCAGAGCATAATTACTTCGCCTACATTTTTAGCTGGATTTTTTAACAAAAAATTCGGCTTTTTGTTTGGTGAAGCCCAGTTGGACGGGCGTTTGGTGTTTTTCTTTAGCATATATTTCTGCCATTTATTGTCATATCTCTATGAAACTTTATACAATGATAATATACCATGTTATGAACAGTCAGTTACATGTAAAAAGTAACCACAACTCTACCTGGCTTTATTATGGATAATTTCCCTTAAAACATTTTGCATTAAAGTTTTTAATATGTTGGATATCTGTCATTTATGGTCAGATCTTGATGAAATACCGCCTTTAATGTGGTTTCCACATTATATTTCTTGTTTTACAACTTACAAACATGTATTGGGTATGTGGGGTAAAACTATTACTCTTTTTTGTGAAGAAACATTTTTATGAAGGAGCAGTGATGATTTGGGGTGTTACTGTACAAATTTGGTTATATGATAGATTTCACTGATGGCTTTAATGTTTACTATCTACAATGTGAAAACTATCATTAATGCATGCTCAGGTTCTTGAATTACTGCATTGTTACGTAAAAAAGTAACCTTGCTAATGTTAGCATTGTTTTCAGTGAAATGTCACAGGAAATACTCATGTATTTATATTTGGCCTTAGATTATAAATGTGAAGTATGCATATCCTTTGAATTCTAAATAGTTACAAGTTGTACTCTAATGTGTGATCTAATATTACTTCATAGTTTCATTTGTTTATTTTATACATTGAGTATCATTATCACCATGCAGTTTTTATCATCATGCATACTGTGTCACTAAGTCAAGGGTATAGTGTTACATGAATCATAAATTCTTAAATTCTGGAAATTATGAAATAAAAGGAAGGTAAATTTCATTATTTATTTGTTATGATTTTAGCACCACTGTTTATGTACATGTGGGACTTTCCTACTAAATTGTATGTCAGTATCAGAATGGTCATTTCAATTCTTTGTTAAGATTTTGTGCTAAGTTTAAAACTTTGCAACTACTGTGGGAATTCACTTGAAATTTTACTTGTATCTAAAGGCTTGCAAATCAAGAATCCTTTTGTTTGCAAGCAAGTAAAATAGGGCATTCTATTGAGGTCCACTGGACTGCTCTTGTTGCATGTCAAGATTACTTTTGTTTATGACCAAGCATCTGGAGCAGACAGGCACTCTCTCAGTTGACTGCTCCTGTTGTAGATTCAATGTTGGATTAAATGTTCCTATATACTCTTGATTCTACATCCATTTCAGTGTGTGGTTAATTAAAATATGTAGCTACATAATTACCAAAGCATGTGCAATTTGACCTCGAGGATATATTGATACTATAAGCACTTCAGTTTCCACACATTAAGTGCAAAATTTATGTAGCTTTTATCAATTATAAACTTATTTATAGTGTAACTAGGCCATTAGGTAGTGTTATTTATAGTTTCATGGTGCAGCAGTTTCTGAATGGTTACAATATAATCTGGAGTCTGCTACCTTATTTCTCTTTGATGTGTTAACTTTCAAAAATAAGAATGATTGAGTGATGTTGATTGCTCAATATTCTATCATTTTTAATTAAGTATGAATAAGTTATAAAATTAATTAATGCCACCCAGATTTAAGATAAGTTGTTAGAGTGACTTCAAATCTAGGGTTGTTGGTTCTATTTACTGGCAGAACCTACGTACGTTCCTTCTTGCAGTTTGGTCATGATACACTGTCTACAGCCATTCCTCTACCTATCTCAGATGTCGGCCATTGACTAGGATATGTTCATAGTAATAGGTTTAAGTTTGGGTACTGACTAGGATATGTTCATAGTAATAGGTTTAAGTTTGGGTACTGACTAGGATATGTTCATAGTAATAGGTTTAAGTTTGGGTACTGACTAGGATATGTTCATAGTAATAGGTTTAAGTTTGGGTACTGACTAGGATAAATTCATAGTAATAGGTTTAAGTTTGGGTACTGACTAGGATAAATTCATAGTTATAGGTTTAAGTTTGGGTACTGACTAGGATATGTTCATAGTAATAGGTTTAAGTTTGGTTACTGAATAGGATAAATTCATAGTTATAGGTTTAAGTTTAGGTACTGACTAGGATATGTTCATAGTAATAGGTTTAAGTTTGGTTACTGAATAGGATAAATTCATAGTAATAGGTTTAAGTTTGGGTACTGACTAGGATAAATTCATAGTAATAGGTTTAAGTTTGGGTTAAAAGAGATCTAGGTTGTTTGGAGAAAGTGAGTCTGTGATAATGACGGAAAAAAGCTTTGTAAAGCCCTATATATTACAGTCTTTACGATATTGTAGAATGGAGAGAGCATTTAGACTATCTTTTGTTATAAACATTAAACATTTAC
This sequence comes from Mactra quadrangularis, assembly GCA_025267735.1. Lineage (NCBI taxonomy): Eukaryota > Metazoa > Mollusca > Bivalvia > Venerida > Mactridae > Mactra > Mactra quadrangularis. The sequence continues at coordinate 39,382,333 of CM046307.1, read as the reverse complement.
GTATAGATTTTATAGATTATGATATCATGGGTGGTCTCTATAGTAATATAAAATGTTTCTGTCAAAATTAAGATTATTAAGTCTATGCAATAGACTAGAGTTCAAATTATTTTTTTCGTAAACAATATATAGTAGCATTTGTTTTATCACTGCGCTTTATTTTTAACGCCAAGACATTTACCTTTACACCGTCCAGAAATAAACCGAAAGTGGATAGCAAATAAATGAGTTGTTTATATGATTAGTTGCTTCTTTGTCATAAAATTAGCACGTAGTCATACAATTACCAGTATTTGTTTATGTAATTATAATTAACTAGTTGTTGGTGCATTCAGAATATTGTCTCAGTTTAGTTTGATTCACACTCAGCCATTATGGGATGAATCTCAAGACCTTCATTTAGAAACCTGATGCAAATTCCTAAGAAAGCAAAAGAATGACCTTGTTCACATTATTTTTTTTAAGTTTGTGCTTAGCCTAGCTAGTTATCAGAAACATATGTAATAATGCAAACTTCAGTCACCTTTGAATGTTGATATAAAAAAGCTCTATGGGCGTGAATCTGCAGTGATTGTGTTTGTCTTGTAAATGATCATACCAAAAAACATTAGTGTACGATTGATATGAAACAGGCTTTGGTGATGTAAAAATTATGTTAATTATAATGTTTCTGATCCTTTTGTAATATCATGTTAAGTTTATCCTATTTGAATTGGTCTGAATCATTCTCTATATAAATACATTTAGGGGACTTTTCTGACATTGATGTGGTACCTTTTAGCTTTGAAATAGAATTTTGACCTTTAGGTTTTTGGCATATCTGAAGTAATCTGAAGTATGAATTATTATTACATGATCTTCAGTAGAGTGAAACTCAATCTGTTTTTGTATAGTTCAAGATTAAAAGTCAACTTATTAGTCATGATGCATTAAAAGTTGGCATGCTTAACTACTTCATAACTAGCTATCTGGTATAGTTTTTAAGCCATGACACCTCTTAACCTTTTAAACTTGTCAGTGATTGCTTTCTTGGATAACATAGTAGGAAGCTGTAACAGATGGCTCCTTGCTAAAAGTAAAAATAATTTGTCCAAGAAATAGTTGGTTAATTGAACTGACTGTCTTCAAGACATAAATAATTGAGTCAACATTGGTATTTACTTCCTTTGAGCTATGTTTTGTGAAGTCGTCAAGTGATACTTCTCAGGTTAGAGTCTCAACTTGTTACTTATCCTTAGGTCAATAAATGTTTGGTAACAATCATTTATGATGATAAATGGCATAATACATAATATATTAATATACATGTATGTGGTTTAAGACTTATACTCACATTCATTTGATTATACTCCCCCATAAAACTTTGTTTTGGGGCTTAGAGGAGTCAGCTTATCCGTCAGTCCGTTGGTTGGTTGGTTGGTCTGTAACTTTGACTTGTCCACTCAGTTTCTTAGCACTTAATTTGTACAGATTTGATTTAAACTTCACACATAGACTGGGTATCAAGCAGTCATTTTTGTGATGGTTCATGGATTTTTGGCAGAGTTATGGCCCTTTGATGAAACATCTTGTCTGCTGATTTTCTCAGCATCTAATGTACAGTTTTGATACAAGCTTCTTGACAAAGATCCGTTGGGGAAGAATATCACATTCAGAGAAAGGTCTAGTTTATAGAGATCTAACAGTAACAGTTTTCATGAGCTTACAAGAGGCATCACTATATGGTTCTAAACAAAAAGTACAAATACTTTCTTGCAATGATCAGTTTTTTGTCGGTTGGCAGAATGTAAATATAGCTGGTGATTTAAAAAAAGCGCCAACAATGATTACCATATCCTTGTCAGAAACAGTATACTCCTGCTGTTTTACCTAATTGACTGTTTTTATCATATTGGCACTTGACTAAATTCTGTTGGAATTATTATAGCGGTCTGTCTTACTTACAGTTTACATGCAATATTTGCCATTACTTTGTTCTTAGCCAAACTATTATAAATTTATCGTGGTTAAAGCCATATTTATATTTCGGTGGTATTTTCTCTGGATTATATATTCATGTTATTATTATCTTTAGAGTTTGTTGTATACTGTTGTTTTTTATTTGAAATATTTAAACATTTCTGAACATGAGGAACATTTTGGAATTTTAGGATTGATAAATGTTGGAAGACTTTTTAAGATTTATTTGATTCTTGAAAAATAGTGAAATCTTTTGTATTGTATTGAGTCTTGAATAGTTGTAAAATATTTATATGATTATTTTTCATCTTAAATCAACTTTTTTAAATAGTGTATTTCAACAATAAGAGATAAGGAATTCAGTTTAGTTCTATGTGGTTTTCTGTTTGGAAATTGTAAATGTGTTGGATGATATTGCATTTTGGTAAGAAATATTTAAGCAACTTTGTTATTGTAACATTTATTCTTAATGATATTTATATTAACAATTGGAAACTTGTTGCTAATTATTTGTAAGGAGTTATAAGTATTATTATTATATACCAAATTTGTATGGCGCTCTTTTCATATTGAATATATGTTCAAAAGTGCTTCGCAATCATATGCATAATTAGGAAGCAATTGAATGAAAATTAAAATGGTTTGGAGATGATAAAATATAAAATAATAAAATGAAGACTAATATAAAACTAAGAGTTAGTGATCAATAAAGTTCTCATAGTAGTTTAGAAACAAGAGGGTTATTTAACTGTAAAAGATAGTGAAATGAGTAATAAATGATTGTTGGTAGAAAGGCAGCCAAATGGTCGATGGGGAATCTGGCTAGATGCCCTAAAAATCCATGATTGCAAGTTGCAAAATTGGGTTGTAATCCAAGGCTCCTGCCTGAACATCCATAAGCATCAGTGCCCGTGCATCCCACCAACCATCATGCATTTTACAGTGGTCAGAAAAAGTATAAATGATAAAAGTAATGATTTATCAAAAAAGGCAGCCACGGCCAATGGGGAATCAGGCATGATGCCTGAGTTAATATTTGTTAAAATTGAAGTACAGATTTTTTGGCATAATTGAGTTCGCATTTTATTGCTTGTATTTTAAAATAGATCATGTGTTAATATGCATGTTGATATTCTATATTTAAACACCATTATTATGTTATTTGACAGTTTTTTGAAATTTAATATGGATTGAACATAATTACAGATTAATTCAGATAGTCATTTTTTTACATAATTGTTTTAGATTGCATGAGATTCATTTAAGAAAGCCCATGTTTTTTCATCACTGTTTTGAATTGCTTGTATGAAAATAAAGGTGATATTGAATTATTTATGATTCTCATATTTATTTGTAATCAATCACAATCAGCAACACAATCAGTATCATTGTGCATACTCATGTAATATTAAACACAGTGCTTTTATTGTGGATTATGATGAATAGAATTAATATCTCACTGTTAATTAATGAAACATTTGCTTTTTATGGTTTATTTGCTGATAAGTAGCCATGTATTGGAATATTTCAAAGTTCACTGTTGTTTTAAAAACCATTCATTTTAGTTTCAGACTGAATGCAGATTTGCAAATTTCCTAGTGCCATGGAATTATTGACTTGCAAGTCATTTACTCTAACGACAAAGAACGTTATTTTCAATATAAGCATATAAATATAATCAATTGTTTGAAAGAAGTATCACCAAGGGCTGGGTAGAAGCTTGGCATTTGAGCGTTGTTGGGGAATTTTGCTCAAGCCCTCGGCTGACAATCTTCTTCAATTATTCAAGTTCGCAGTATGATTTAACCATATAATATAATATTCCTATCAAAGTATAATAACTCTGTCTGCATTTCCACTTTTAATATTTCAAGGTAACAAGTTCCAAGTATCACATTAGCATATAAAATAACAGTTTTAACAACACCAAAATTCTAATAAGTTCTTAACGTAATTTCACTTTTTTAGTCTATATCAAAGTCTATCTCTATATTCTTCTATATTAGTATTTTAATATTTTATAAGAAATATATTTGGGGCGGGGTCAATAAAATTATCCAATGAAATTAATCAACCAATGAAAATTATACTTATGAATAATAACTAGTAAATTGATTAAGTAGGAAGTGTCAGGAAGTGAAACCTTTATCAATGAGATAATAAGACAAACAGACTAACATATGTCAAAACTTGAGACTGATTATTATAATGATAATTTAACAAAAGACATAACCAGAAGCCATTTCAAACTGAGATTGTTTGTCACATCCTAGACATTATGTTATTATGTATGTTGATAAAATTACTTGATAAGATAATATATAAAGATAATAAAACATCTACCAAAATCATTAAAATAAAAAATAGCTTGGCTGGGAAATTATAGATTTAAACATTAATACTGAATATCAAACAATTATAGTTTATAAAGTTTTTCAAAATAATCAAATTAAATTTTCAAATATTAAGTATTAACTTGGTTACACATCTCCCTTCCTTCTAAAAAAAAGATTGTCCTCAATCTTAATTTGCTTACTGCATGATATTTTAGTCTGATTTCGAATATGTATCTCAAAACAATTTTGGCATCAAATGATGAGATTGCAGCAGGTAACTATTGCTCACTAGCACCATACTAATCAATCCAGTCATTTGGAATTATGCACAAATGATGTCAAGTGACCGATTCATAAGCATTGAGCACTACTTTTGAATAGGTGACCCAAGTCATTTGTTAAAAACAATACTGGTACCTTTTTTTTTAAACCATGATTTTGCTTTCAGCCTTTTTTGGGGAAGTAGACCTGTAGTAACCATGTATTTATTTTTTTTAAAATTTCAACAATATACATATATTTTTATATTTACACAAAATTTTCAACAAGTAAGATTTTATACAAAAATAATAATAAGAAGATTTCAAGCAATATGCTAGGCATTCAATGGTAACAATATAAATTGTATAACTAAATGATTCACTTGCAAAATTCAATGCAATATAAAAATGTCATTAAGCTAAATATAAGTAACTTGTAAATGACATGCAAAATCAATTAATTAATTTACAATAAAAGTTATCATCTGCAATAGTAAGTACTATGAAAATGTACATGCAGTCAGGACCTATGCACATGCATTAACAATCAGTAAGATTGATTCTTCAATATAAAATAGTGTCTATCTTATGGCCTTAAATATATAATGTAACATATGATTAAGCCAAAGTGAGACTAAATAAAGGCTTGTTAGTAACTATATACATAAAAAAACCAATTGTCAGGCTTTATGCAACTTCATTGAATGTACTGATCTAATTATGATTTATGCGACATTCAGGATCAGACATACATTATTTTTCTTTTACTCAAATTTTGCTTCTTAAGCAGTTTTATGCAACTTTATTGAATGCACTGATCTAATTATATTTTATGCAACATGCTGGATCAAGCATACATTATTTTTTTTTTTTCAACTTAATTTTAAGCGTTTTATGCAACTTTATTGAATGCACTGATCTAATTATAATTTATGCAACATACAGGATCAAGCATACATTATTTTCAAATAACTCATTTTTTTATAATATCTTTATGCAACTTTGATATGGCGTGGTCTAATTATCTATATTTCATGCGACATGTAGGACTCACCATAATTATTAGTAATATAATCTCAATATCTATTCATCTTTCATTAATATGCAACTTGTTTCACTGGTATATGTCTTACTATAAGAATTATGCTACATACATGACAACCAGTAGTATAAACAATAATTCAATAATTCATATTTGTTTTTATCATATTCAACCTTCAGTATGGATTAGGTCTATATATCATTTATTATCATTTTCTTGTAGGACCTACCATAATTATATACCTATTTTATCATTCCTTTTTTCCTAAAATATATTTAAATAAAATTACTGCGCAATGACAAAAAATCATTATTTGGGCAACTATGTTAACTGTAAAATGCTTGGATATTTATACCTAAAATCAAGTAAATAATACAAAATATTCATTTAATAATAACATATGGAATTAAATAATCATCAATTCACTTTTTCAATCAGTATACATTTCACACTGTATGATAAATCTTTGTTGGTAGTCACTTTTTATTTAAGTCATTTCTCATATATGTACTACAATTTCTGTCTCTTTGTTTTCAACTCATGAAATTCATCATAAATTCACATGAATGGGTATTCACTATAAGTCTGTCATTTTCATAATTTCACTGCGCAAAAAAATGTCACATCATAATACATGATAAATTTCTGAAAAATGTGAAAATCATAAATATGGAACTATGTTCATTCTTACAAAATTACAGTTGCTTAAAACATTAATTTCACTGACTTAAAGTACAATGTTATTGATTTACACTTGTAAGGAATATCAAGTAGCCATTTAAGACTGAAATTTAAAAACTTAATACATTTAATTTAAAAATGACCTTTGTGTTTGTAAGTGTATAATCTACCTTTTTGAGTAATTTTGGCAGCCATTCTAAACAATAACTTTCGGACATATTTGATTGGGGCTTGATTAATGGGTAACCAATGGACTTCATTAGAATCAGCAGAGTAAACTTTGAAAAATGTAGATTCTTCAATATTGTCGTCATAATTTGTTATGACACCACGAACCATTTTAGCTTCAAATACTTTGCCAAAATCATCAAGAGCTGTGGTTGAATCCCATTCTTCATGGTCAACAGTTTGTAGTAGGTCAAACAGTTTATTCAAATAGGGCTGCATGTATTTCTTTCGGTCACTTATTTTGTATGGAACACCCCATGCAACATTGAATTTTCTATAACTATTGAACATTAACAATTTTTGATTAGACAGATTGAATGTTTCTTCATAACCAACCATTTCCTCATCTGTTTCCTCCCAAACTGGATACAATATATTTGTATCAGGGTGTTTATCAAAGAATTTATTATTTTTGAGGGGCCTTTTTCTCTTTTTACCAGACATGGTTTTATTAATATGAAATTCTCTGATGAATACCTCTGGGATAGATGATGCATACTCCCAAGTACTAGATTTGTTAGGGTCTTTCCATTTGATTTTGTAATAGAGGATGTTTTTGCTTCTTTGTGATGAAATTATTTTGTCTATGTCTTGTATGTTGAATGTTTGCTGATTTTGCTGAGATGTGCTTGTATGTGGACTTTGTTCTTGGGTGCTTTGTGGTTGATTTTGTTGCTGGACATTTGAGTTTGAGGAGGATGCTGCAGGCATTTGACTTTGTTGTTTATTTTGTGACTGTGATTTTGATGGTGCAGTAGGTATTTGATTTGTCTGATTATTTTGTTGGATTTCATTTGAGTTAGATGGGGATGGTGCAACAGGCTGGTTTTGTACTTGAGTTGCTGAATGCTGATGTTGATTGCTAGTAGATTTGATTTTTGCCTTTTTGTTTTTGTTTGCAGGGTGTTTTCCTTTATTTGTTTTGTTATGTATTTTGTCATGTGTATTATTAGACACCTGGGCAGTATTTGAATTATCAGGGTCATTTGCTGACAAATCATCATTGAAGGGTTCGTTATCATCCTGATCTTTATCATTTTCAATATCAGGGGGAGGATTAGTTGGACGGTCATTGGGATCATGGAAATGTTTTAGTCTAGTGGCATTTATCATAGCCTTGATAGGTTTATTGTCTCCACAACGCCTTAACTTATAGGTGTTGTTAGGACCATTCATTACAATATAGTATGGACCAACCCATTTGCGATGAAGTTTTGGGGCCATACCTACAGGAACTTTGGTACAATATAACCAGACTCTATCACCAGGCTTGTAGTTAGGGTTTTTACTTCTTTTGTCATATTGCTCTTTATACTTGTCTTGAGCCATTTCAATATTGCGGGCAGCAATTTGTCTTGATATTTCAAGATTTTGCAAAACTTGGGACAAATGTACTCTAAAATCAGCAGATAGAGTACTTTTTGGGGTAAGGGAAGTATCAATGGGAAGGCGCATATCACGACCAAACAATAAATAGAAGGGGGCAAAGGAAGTTGACTGGGTAGCTGGGGTCATTCTGTAAGCCATCATAATAGAGGGTAAAAGATCTGGCCAATCATCTTGTTTATTTTTACAATACAATCGCAGGGACTGAAGAATGACAGAATTCATTCTTTCAACAGAACCATTTAATAAAGGGCGATAACTGCTAGTGTAATAGCGTGTAATTTGGAATAATTCACACAGGGCTTTGACAAGGCTTGACAAAAATTGTTGGCCACGGTCAGAAACTAAGACAGAAGGAGCACCGTATCTACAAATCACTTCTTTAAATAGAACCGCTGCAACTTCAGTGGCTGTCTGAGTACGAAGTGGAAAAGCTTCGCACCATTTAGAGTAGCTGTCAACAACTAACAGTACATATTTGTATTGATCTTTGGATGTAGGGAGACCACCTAGAATATCAATGTGCCAACGTTCAAACACATCAACAACTGGCATTGGTTGGAGTGGGGGAGGTTTACCATGGATGTCACGCTTAACGCGTTGACACAATTCACAGGTTTGAATGTACTTACGACAGTCTTCAAACATAGTGGGCCAGTAATACTTTTGACGGATTGCTGCATATGTTCTTTCGAACCCTTGATGCATGCCACCAGCTAAACTATCATGAAAAGATTTTAAAATTTCATCACGTAATATTGCAGGGATACAAATTTGGGTGATAATTTTTTCATCCTTAGGAACACCTTTTGTCCTAGGGGAATACAAATGGGCTAAAAGACCTGAGGGTAAAATTTCAAATTGATCGGCTTGGGCTACAATAACTTTAGCTTTCTTGCTGTCATCTGGTAAATCATCATTTAACTTGTAATTAAATATATTTTTATAGTAGTCACATTCTTTTTGTTGCTGACATAAATTTTCCTCATTTAAAGTAATAGTATTTTCATCTCTATCAGATGTAGAGGGGGTATTAGATTGTTCTGGTGTTGTTTCAGTGTCTAGTGTGGCTGGAGCTACTGATGGATCTTCTGGATTATTGTGGTGGAAGAGTGTTACTGCGGCTAGTTCATGTTTATTAGCCATGTAACAAATATCTTCCGTATCACTATTATCCAGATTATCCTCTCTATTGTCAGGATATGTCCTTCTTGAGAGACCATCAGCATTTCCATTCGCAGAGGAAGCTTTATGAACTATCTGGAAATTGTAGGCCTGCAGCTGCAGCGCCCATCTTCCAAGACGTCCATCACACTTCTTGATTTGTTTTAACCACTTGACAGATATGTTATCTGTATACACTGTGAAAGGAGAGTTGGCTAGGTAAGGTCTGTATGTAGACACAGCATCTACCAATGCCAAGCCCTCCTTATCTGTTATATGCCATTTCTTCTCACTGCCATGGAGAGCTCTGCCGCCAAAAGCAATCGGGTGTTCTTTGCCCTCATCATCTAATTGCGATAGAACATATCCAATGGCATGATCGGAACTGTCAGTCGCTAAAATGAAAGGGCGGTCAAACTTGGGAAAAGCTAGGACGGGAGCAGTCATTAAGGCTTCTTTGAGAGTACTGAATGATACTTCACATTCTTTTGACCAATGGAACTTGTTATCCTTTTTCAATAGGGCTGTAAGGGGTGATGCTATTTTAGCATATGACTTTATGAATTTTCTATAGTATGATGCCATACCGAGAAATGATTTTACTTGTTTAACAGTTTTGGGTGTGGGGTATTCACTTATTGCCTTGGTTTTGTTGGGGTTTACCTTAATTCCTTCCTTAGAAATTACATGGCCTAAATATTCCACTTCCTTTGTAGCAAACTTACATTTTGAAGGTTGAAGTGTTAAATTTGCAGCTTTAATGTTAGACATTACTTGATCCAAATGAGATAAATGCTGGTTAAAGTTTTGACTATAAACAAGTATATCATCAATATAAACTAGAGCAATTTTCCAATTTAGATTTTTGAGTACTTTAGTCATTAAGTTCTGAAAGGTAAGTGGACTATTCATTAAACCGAATGGTAGACGGGTCCATTGATAAACACCTTGGTGGGTTACGAAAGCTGACTTATGAGCTGTTTCTTTATTCAAGGGCACCTGCCAAAAGCCTGACTTTAAATCAAGGACTGAAAATATCTCGGCCTTTGCATCTGCAATTGCATCAAAAACATCATTTATATGGGGAATGGGAAAGGACATGGGTTCCGTGATCTTATTTAATTCACGATAATCAACAGCAAAACGCCATTCGCCATTTTTCTTTTTGACCAAGACAATGGGGCTATTCCAAGGGGAGTCAGATTCTTCTATTATACCATCCTTCAACATTTCCTCAACTTGTCGTTCTGTTTCCCTTCTCATGGCAGGGTTTTGACGGTAAGGGTACTTTTTGACAGGTTTGTTGGTACCAGTTTCAATGCTATGTGAGGTTAAATGTGTTAGACCAAGTTCAGATGAATCTTTTGCGAAGGCCTTTCTATTCTTTCCAATAAATATAAGCAACTGAGTTTTCTGATGCTCACTTAGATCAGAATCATCAAGGTTGATACCCAATTCACTTGCCAACTGGATATAATCATTATCCGACAAGGAATCAGCACTATCAGTGTGAACAGAGTTAACCGATTCAGTTTTAACATCCGTAAATGATTGAATGCAAGAGTTATCAACCTTAGAAACAACAGAGATGCTGGAGTTTTTCCTTAGAAAGACAGGCAGGGCAGTGGGATTCATGACACGATAGATAATTTGGCCATCTGTGACAGTTGACAAACATTTACCTCCAGCTATTTGCCTAGAACCTAGATCATTTAGGGCTTCACATAAAACATTATCACCGTCATTGAATTTTGTAACTTTTAAAGGAAGAGTATATTCAGAATGAGGTGGAACAATATGAGAGGAAGTGGTTTTTGCATATGAAGTGATGGGCTTTGGACCTGATAAATAAGCTAGGGTAATAAGTTCTGATTGGTCATTAAACATTTTAAGACAATTATCATTAAAGTCTAACTGAACTCCAACTTTTTGCATAAAATCACGCCCAACAATAACATTTAAATCAAGTTTTGAAAATACATGAAATTTGTGATTAAAAGGATAATCATTAATTAAAAATGAAATATTAACTGTTCCTATAACAGGAAGGATATCACCACCAACACCCTTGACAACTCGGATATCCGAAGGTAAAATTTCTGGATCAGATATACATTTTCTTAGCACATTTTCACTTATACATGAGATTGCTGCTCCTGAGTCAAAAAGAGCATAAACAGTCTTGTTATTAATTTGTATTTGAGCTTGACTGTGCTGATTTAATGAAGATACCAAAGATACTACTGGCTTTTCACTATTATTATAACCTACACGTTTTGAACTAAACTTAGATTTTGAAAGTACGGCCATTCTCAATAATTATAAGATTTTGAATACAAAAAAATTATTTGAAAAATATGGCAAAAAGTAAAATTTTACTATGATTTATCTACTTATTTTTATTCCAAAACTAAAAATCTAATAAGCTGAATTTTAAAACTATAATTGTACTAGTTTGTTAACTTTTTGTATGATTTAAGCAAAATAGTGATGTAATGGCTAACAAGATTAACAAGTGTAAATTTAATGGTTAATTAAAAAAAAATAAAGTGTAATGATTTAACAACAATTGAGTTTCCTTTGTAAAGCAACTGTTCATTTGTAACAATAAAATAGCACATAAAATGATTTTCACTCACCAAGTCCAGTGTGAATTTATTTTAGCACTTCATAGTAGTTCACTTCTTGGTATGTTCACTTCAGCAATCTCCTAAATTTGGTACTTCAATAAATTTTCTTCTTCACAGTTAAAATGTCATCAAAATGTTAGTAAATAGCTTGATTGGTTTCATCTATTGAGTGGTATAGAAATTCATCATTTGTTTTCCTTCATCCAGAAATAACCTTCAGTTTTTGGCATCCGTAGTTAGCATCAATTGATTCATCTTATCCTTTCGTCTAATGTGTTAGAGTTCATCTATTGGTAATCATATACCTCGGATAATCTCCACCATAAAACTATCACCAAGGGCTGGGTAGAAGCTTGGCATTTGAGCGTTGTTGGGGAATTTTGCTCAAGCCCTCGGCTGACAATCTTCTTCAATTATTCAAGTTCGCAGTATGATTTAACCATATAATATAATATTCCTATCAAAGTATAATAACTCTGTCTGCATTTCCACTTTTAATATTTCAAGGTAACAAGTTCCAAGTATCACATTAGCATATAAAATAACAGTTTTAACAACACCAAAATTCTAATAAGTTCTTAACGTAATTTCACTTTTTTAGTCTATATCAAAGTCTATCTCTATATTCTTCTATATTAGTATTTTAATATTTTATAAGAAATATATTTGGGGCGGGGTCAATAAAATTATCCAATGAAATTAATCAACCAATGAAAATTATACTTATGAATAATAACTAGTAAATTGATTAAGTAGGAAGTGTCAGGAAGTGAAACCTTTATCAATGAGATAATAAGACAAACAGACTAACATATGTCAAAACTTGAGACTGATTATTATAATGATAATTTAACAAAAGACATAACCAGAAGCCATTTCAAACTGAGATTGTTTGTCACATCCTAGACATTATGTTATTATGTATGTTGATAAAATTACTTGATAAGATAATATATAAAGATAATAAAACATCTACCAAAATCATTAAAATAAAAAATAGCTTGGCTGGGAAATTATAGATTTAAACATTAATACTGAATATCAAACAATTATAGTTTATAAAGTTTTTCAAAATAATCAAATTAAATTTTCAAATATTAAGTATTAACTTGGTTACAGAAGTCTCTGTTCTTGTAAATGTGCATTGAATGAATATTTTGCTATTTTACAAAGAGCCATTTAATATAAAATTATTATTTTTACTTTCATTGTTCCATTTATTGTTATATTTTATTTATGTACCAGCTGGTGTGTATGACATATCAGTATACAAATTTGTTAAAAAATCTTGTTGCATCTTTTGTTTCTTTAATCAATATTATCAAGCTAAATGTATGTCATTACATTATTAAGACAATCTTTTTGCCTTGAGATATAAGGGTTTTCCATTTCTAATGAGAATTTACTTTGTTCTTCTGGTTATAACAGAGTATAAAATCAATTGTTATATTTTTTCTAATTAACATCTGAGGCACTAAATTGTTATATTCTTAGCTCCTTAGGGACAATGAAAGAATTTTATACTCTTTTTGATGCTAGTAATGGTATTTTATACAGTTTAGGATTACATTGTAATTGCTTGCTCTGAGAGGTATTAAACTTTAAGTATCTACTTAATACAGTTCAGATTTGAAAACCGCCATGGGCTTTTCAAAATCATACAATCTAGTAATATTTCTTAGTCCATTGCTTAATTTGAGAAGAAAATGTCTCTATATTATAAACATTTCATAATTAATAGCATCCATTTGATGGTCCAGTTGTGGAACATAAATAACATTTCATAATTACTTTAAGCATCCATTTGATGGTCCAGTTGTGGAACTTAAATGAATTGATATACTGTTGTCAAGCTAAAATGAATTGATATACTGTTGTCAAGCAAATTTAAAATGACTGTTGAATAGTCAATGTCCTTCTGGACATTTATTAGCTTAATTTCCATAGAAAAAATAGAAATTTAATACTTAAATCATCTTCCTTGGGACAGGTCTCACGTTACTTCACTACGAACAATCATCAAGTTACTTCCCATGAAATTAATTTTCAATTTGCATCTAATTACCTCTATTTGGGGACAGTCCTCTCAATTCTTCATATAGAAAAGTCATCAAGTTACTTCCCTTAATATATTTACGGTTAATTACACATTTACATCAAATTAACTCCATTTGGGACAGTCCTTACATTGCTTTACAAAGAACAATAATCAAGTTACTTCCCTTGAAATATTTACCAATTTGCATCAAATAACCTCCCTTTGGGGACAGTCCTCTCAATTCTTTACTATTAGTAAGAACAATCATCAAGTGACTTCTATTGATATATTTACCAATCTGTATCAAATAACCTCCCTTGGGACTCTCCTTACATTTCTTAACTTAAGAAAGTCATTAAGTTATTTCCCTTGAAATATTTACCAATTTGCATCATGTTACCTACATACCCTTTCTTAATAGCTAGTCATCAAGTTTAAATCACTGTCATTAACCAGTAATCCCATGGAACAATTTTCAGTTCTGATTTATAATCAAATCTCAATAAAATGGAATGGCCACTTGATTCTTTTAATTATATGTTCCCTTGTTTTATGAGCACTGGATTATGTTTTTATGTATAATTAATAAGAAGGTCATATGTCACATGATTGTCACATTATTAGCAGCTATTGAAGGTCATTTCTGATAAATAAGAAACGAAAAACACTTAGTGGTAATTATTGAATTCCACTTGTACTTAGGTTTTTGAGGAAAACTTACTGTTTGAGTCTTGAAAACATTGGATACATTATAAGGTATGTTACTTAATATGGATGCCATTTGCAAATGGAGAGTAATTTACCAATCTGTGCCTTTAATGGTTTACTATTTACGATGCCAACCAACAACCAAAAGTTCTTGTGAAAATGAAACTTTGAGAAAACTGAGTATGCACACCACTTATAATTTTAATGTAATTTACTGTAATTAAAGCTCATTCCATGTAACATAGTAACAATATTTTAATATTTTAATATTTCCAAAAGCTAATCATAAATGAGGTTGATTCCAAAATTTGCTCAAAAGACTCTTTCAACTTCTCTTTTTTTCATGGATAAATTTGTCCAATGGTTTTTGGAAAACATGTGTAAGCATACATATTGGAAGGCATTGTAATCAAAACTAAATTATGTAGATAAGTTGTTTTATTATAATGCTTTCCAGTGGAATACCGGGATTTATTGGTGAAATAAAAATTGATATTCAACTATTTTGAAAAAATGAAAATAAATTTGTTATTTTTCACTGTTTGGAAGTGCTGTTCTGATGACATATCATACTAAAACTTTAAAAAAGCAAGTTTGAAGCATATAATATACAGAAAATTTGTTGATTTCAGTGTAAGATCTATTTATTTCACTCATGAACTTATAATTATATTTTCACTTGTGGCTATGCCACTCATGAAAATATTGCATCCTTAGCTCACTCGTGAAATAATCGATCTTACACTGAAATAAACAAATATCCACTATAGCTTTTATCTCCAAAGGATGAACATACTCTAGATTAGGACTTGTACAAGCATTTACATTGTAATAAATAACAGTCAAATTGAAGGTATGTAGTATAGCTGGCAGTAATATTAGTACATTGTATAACATATAGTAAATGTTTCAAGAATCTTTGAAGATCACTAATATAATAGACTGTTAGATTTATCATTGCTGACATATTAATTACAATGACATCATTGTTGGCATTATCAGAATGACCAGAAGCCAGAGATGGCTTATCTTGCCATGTTTTCAGCATTGGTTTGTATGCTGTAATACCCATATAGTTTGATGTTGGTATGTAGGAGTAGCTATAAATGTACTGCATTGTATAAATAGTTATCTATACGTTGTTGTTGCTTGTAATTTTACTTCAACTATCTTTATTATGTTGTTTCAATTATAAAATGATAGTTATAATAATATAAGAATTAATGAAAATAGATGAAGAGTTATTGCATTTTATAGTCAAAGTTTCATGCTTACACACATTCATTGACTTTACAGCTTTTCCCCTGGTCATCACATTACTGATATATATATATCAATCTACACAGTCTTTAACTGACCTCTTAGTGCATCCAACATAATTATTTGCGCAACAGAATTAGAGTAAAGCAATGGCAGGTTATACAGTCCAAACCCAGGGCCTCTCAATTTCTAAATGTCCTATGACCGGAATACTGCTCCTATACTAGTAATTATAATGAAACCCAAAAAAATGACATAAATTGAAATCAACAGACTTATTAAGAAAACTCTCTGATAGTAGACACACCAGCTGTTTGCTGAAAGGTTTTGACCCTACCCCTTGTCTGTGCTTTAAGTGAAAAAAGAACATTAAGGTAAACAAATTGAGGCTTAAAAAAGTATTGCACAACACATAAAGATAAGTTTCCTTTTTTTTGAAATATTTTTTGTCATATTATTATTCCTGCAAGGTAAGTTCATGCATAATGTCTTTGTTCAAATGCGTTAAAATCTATACCAAGTTGCTATTACATCATTTTAATGATTTCTGTCAGAGGATGGCGGCCATATGAGGAATTTATAATGGATTTTATTGTTAAATTTACCCTCTAAATTTCTTACTTGGATCATATGTTTTCAGAAATGTCTCGAGAGTTTTGTTAAATTTTACAATTTAGGGCATTATAGTGTTAAACATATTTTTGTTTTCTATCACTAAGCATTCTAAGAAATTCCTGGGAAATTTATTCCCTTAGTTTACAAATAATTTGATCAGCATGGTAGACTGGAGATGTTACTGTAAAATTTTGATGTTACTTTAGACACCTATCCATCAAACACTGTCAAAGCGAGACATAGAGCATCATCATAAGTCCCTGAACATTTCTGTGAATGATTTTTATACTAGGTGTTTTTGTCATAAACAAATTTTATAGCAGCTTTGTGTGGAAATTCTATGGAGCAATGTTCTATTGTAAAGTTTCAAGTATTTCTAATATTGTCTCTAAAAAGTTTCTGAGAATTTGGAACAATATATTTCATTTGTGTTTTTGGTTGAAAATTTAAAATTTGCCTATTCATTGTGTTATTATTCAATATTCTGGTGAATGATTAAAATGTGCTGAATATAATTGAAAATAATGGTCTGTCCCTCTTATAAAACATAGAAAGAGACAATTTGTAATTTTGTCTTTTGTATTGCATTTTACATTGTCATACACTAGAGCATACTAGTGTAACTGTGGATTGCAAAATTAATATAAAATTTGTAAGAAAGTGTTTCAAAATCCCAGAAAAACACTTATCAATTCAAGTATATATTTCGATCACTCATGAATCCTAGACCCTCCCTCAGGTCTCCAATTTGATATGATTAATTATGTATTTTACTGATCTACATGAATACTGGTATGTGATTTTGTAAAGATCACAAACTAATGCTGGATATTACTATCACACTAACAGCATTAAAATGAACTGCAAATGTTTTTATTTTCACTTAGTTCTTTCCACTAATGTCATCAAGCTGCCCAGCTAGCTCAGTTGGTAGCTTGCAAGTCTACTGATCGAGGGGTTGTGGGTTCGATTCCCGGGCGGGGCATACTTTCGTGGAGCTTGGTCATGAAATTTTTTCTTCAGCCATTCTCCCTCCTACCAATGATTTTTAATTATGTAGGGCAGTTGTCAGTCACTGACGAAAGTATTCACTTAGTAGTTGGATTTAGCCTTTCCAGGAGGAGTGAGTAGGTTAACTGACCACTGTTATAATGATCTATACAATGTGTTGCTACGGCATTAAACCCAACAAACAAACTAATGTCATCAACAAGCGCACTTGCCTGCTTCATTCTTGTTGCAATTATACAAATAATTTCTATTGCTTATCAATAGCAGTGTGACATGAAATGGTTGTCTCTCTGAGAAACTCACCACCTGTCTATTTCAAACTATGCACACATCTCTTTTGATGTAATCAATTTTAATTGGACATGCATCTTTTATCACATTCATCGTTATTAACCAAGAAAGCCAAGAGACTTTTCCTTTGTATTGCTTGCTAGAATGTTAATCAAGAAAGCAATTAGGTTGTTCCTTGGTATTGTTTGGTAGAATGTATACTACGGAACAAAAAGGTTGTTCCTTTGTATTGTTCTCTAGAATGTTTACCAAGGAAGCAGTATAAGTCTTCTTTGGTATTGTTTGCTAGAATGTTTATCAAGGAACCAATAAGGTTTTGTCTTGGTATTGTTTGCTAGAATGTTTATCAAGGAAGCAATATAGTTTTGTCTTGGTATTGTTTGCTAGAATGTTTATAAAGGAAGCAGTATAAGTCTTCCTTGGTATTGTTTGCTAGAATGTTTATCAAGGAACCAATAAGGTTTTGTCTTGGTATTGTTTGCTAGAATGTTTACCAAGGAAGCAATATAGTTTTGTCTTGGTATTGTTTGCTAGAATGTTTATCAAGGAACCAATAAGGTTTTGTCTTGGTATTGTTTGCTAGAATGTTTATCAAGGAAGCAATATAGTTTTGTCTTGGTATTGTTTGCTTGAATGTTTATCAAGGAACCAATAAGGTTTTGTCTTGGTATTGTTTGCTAGAATGTTTATCAAGGAAGCAATATAGTTTTGTCTTGGTATTGTTTGCTTGAATGTTTATCAAGGAAGCAATATGGTTTAGTCTTGGTATTGTTTGCTAGAATGTTTATAAAGGAAGCAATATGGTTTTGTCTTGGTATTGTTTGCTAGAATGTTTATCAAGGAAGCAATATAGTTTTGTCTTGGTATTGATTGCTAGAATGTTTATCAAGGAAGCAATATGGTTTTGTCTTGGTATTGTTTGCTAGAATAGTTATCAAGGAAGCAATATGGTTTTGTCTTGGTATTGTTTGCTAGAATGTTTATCAAGGAAGCAATACGGTTTTGTCTTGGTATTGATTGCTAGAATGTTTATCAAGGAAGCAATATAGTTTTGTCTTGGTATTGTTTGCTAGAATGTTTATCAAGGAAGCAATATGGTTTTGTGTTGGTATTGTTTGCTAGAATGTTTATCAAGGAAGCAATCAGATTGTTTTTTGGTATTGTTTGCAAGAGTGTTTATTAAGGAAGCAATCAGGGTTTTTCTTTGCATCGTCTGCCAGAATGTATACATTGTCTTTTCCTTTAAACTTTACCAATGTGCAAATAGAATGAATGTAAGACTTCACCAAGGTACAGATATAAAATACAAAGATATACTTGGCATAGTATCAAAGTTTACCTCAATTAGTTGCTGCATTGATGTCAATGAGAAACATGTGTGCTTGTATGCAACAAGCTTTATATCACAGCTTTATAATGGTGCTGTAACAATGATGAAATAGTTTTGCCTTTTTTTTAAAGTATTTCTAAATGTCTCAACTTTACTGCATGAACTAACTGTGAGTTATGCCTTATGCCATAGGTCTATTTTAGTAAATCAATTGATTAATGTCTGTATGTGGTGTAAATGTTCCAATTTTAATTAAAAACCGCTAATGTTCTTTTGAAGAAAGTATACCACTTGATATTTTCACTAATCTGTATCCTGCAGCATCAGAAAACTGTTATGTGAGTGTTGTGTATAAATTAAGTCTCCCATTTATTTGATTTATTTTTATATTGAATGTTTAGATTTAGAAATAGATACTGTCTCTCACAAATTATGATTGTGCTATTAAATTAGTTATTGGAACTATTTTTTAGCTCATTTACATTTAGTAATGATCAAATTGTTTGGTCAATTTTATAAACATGAACAGGGGTATGCCTTGCATTATAATTTAAATAAAAAATTGAATGAAGTAGAAAATTCATCAATATTTGTGTAATATCCATTCTTTTTTCACTTCTTGGAATCAGAAAATATTTTTGAGCTCACTCAGCAGGGGTGAGGAATTCCTTGTCTGACTAATACATAATAATACCTATGGACAAGTTATATTTTTTAACTGTTAACATACAGTATTGCACTTCTGGACAAGGACATTTTGATCTAGGACTAGTTGATATTTAGATTCCACTTGTCAGTCAAAAAGCAGAAAAACTTAAAATTTCACACCCATGCTTAGTTAAATCAGAATTGATCTCAATACACCAATATCTATAAATGTCTTACGCATTACATTATAACAATTGTAGTAGTCCATTTTCATTCTGGTTATAAAGCACATTATGTTAAAATTTGTTGATTCTCTGGCATTTTGAAGGCAATTTTTTATTTGGCTTTAAAAGCATCAGAAATTGTGAAGTTGTGCCAACCTTAGAACATTCTCTCTGTTAATACATGTATCTGACTGTTTGACTCATGTATATAAGAATAAATACATATGATCATGCTACCCAGCTTCTTTTTAAGAATGTTTGCATTAGAAGTGTCTTTAATATGGTACACAAATATTCAATACCTCTTTATTAAACTATACAGTACTTTTATTCCATTCCTTTTATGACACATGTTATTTTTTGCATTTATTTTAATTTGGCCATAAATCAGGGTTTTTTTATGACAAAAATTTGCAAATCAATGTATAATAACATATTTGGTCTAGTTTTATTGCCAGTTTCTGTAACAAAGTGAAATAACTGTTACAATGAACTGAAAATAAGCATGTTTATAAATCAATATGCTCAGTTTTTTGTAGTGATCACATGGCATTTTAGAAAATTGCAGCAAACTGTATACATCAGGTTTTAATTGTGAGGTTTCATGTTGGCCTTGTTTACATGACAAGAATCTGTGATGTATGTCTTCCATGCTACAGTTTTATGGTTTTCAGAATGTTAACTAAATGTTGCAATATTATTAAAAACCTTAGACCAGGGAGTTTGTTTCTATAGTAATATGAAGTTACATGAAAACAGATGCTCTTGTAAGTCAGAATTATGTAAACTATACAACTAATCTTTTACATATGTTGCTGTCAAGTGCATTTTGTTTCTGTTGTTAGGAATTCTTGGGCAGCTGTGTTTAAAATATTAAGAGATTTAGGATGTTGCAACAAATGTTGTTAGTATGATAATTACTGTCATGTTTTAATTGGTGATAGGGTTTTAATTAGTGAAGCACTTGACATTCAATGCTGCACTGTGCTAACATTCAGTCGTAACTTAATCTGTTTTCATTGTGTATATGAAAATTGATGTCCCAGTGCAAGACTAGGCTTACCAGCCTCAGCCATGGCATAGTGGTTAACATGTCTGACTTCGAATCCGGAGATTGCAGGTTTGAGCTCCGTCGCAGTAGGTCATACCCTATACATGAGTTGTTGGCCTCGTGGTAGGGAAAGTACTGGTGATAGAAAAGTGTCCAGGAAGAGCTGGCCGTCATATGTATGACCTAAATATGTGTTGAATATGACGTTAAACCCAATTTAAAAAAAAGTCTATCTCTTTATAATGACAACCACTCAAACGAGTGTTGTTGACAGGGTTGCATGTCAGGATGTTACATGTAGTAAAAATATAAAAGAATAACTTACAAAATATAAAATATACAGTCCTGGTTAAGTACAAGGGAATAAAAGAATGGTGCAAGGGGTTAGATTTGTTAGTATTATTGTTGTGCAAAGAGTGCAGAGATGAAGTGAAAGATTGTTTGAAAGAAAAATGATTCATGATCAAGACCTTGTAAATACACTTACAATAAAGTAAGGAAAATAAATAAAATATGTATACAAGTAAGATCTGTATAGAAATCAATATTGATGAAATGATAAAAAGTGGTTTTATACTGACTTGTAAACAATTATCGTATTGATTTACTGATTGCCCTGGTTCATTGTTTTAGTAAGGATTATTTCATATTTACTTCATTTAATTAGGGACTTTAGTCAGTTAAATTTCCCTGATAAATCTGAAGCAATCCAATTGGTAAGTTGGTCCTTACAGTTGGAATCCTCAGATTTTATCATTGAATTCCTGTGTAAGGATAACAAAATATTTCATCTAATATCTTTCTGGTTAATGAATATATTTACAGAAGTGATAAAATTTAGATAGTTCTTTACCCTAAAATTACAATAGCTTGAATTTCAAACAAATTAAATGATTTACAAAAAAAGTTATTTAAAAAGTAAGGGTAAAATCCAAATAATCCAACTAATAGGACCTACCTATTTGGAGAGTATACAAGGGGAAATAACTGACTAAGGTCCCTTATTTTCAGATTTTAATATTGAGAAAATAAGGTATAAAATAGACAACATATTGCAGGACTGGTATACTGTTGTTTTTTTATTGTAATGCCAAAAAAAATGATTGCACCTCATAGAAGGATTTCGTCTAACAACTCAAGCAAGATTAATATTATAGTAGTTATGCAAACCCACCATATCATAATTGTACAAATTTATTTTTGCTGAATTATGAAGCAAGATTTTTGCAAATTAAATTAATCCTTCTCAAGTTACAGGCTTCCTGTCTCCCAGTAACTCAGAGCTGTGGAGGTATGTATAAAATGTCTTGCCCATTATCAGGGAACAACAAAGTGGATTTCCTATTGGGATTTAAACCAAAGTAAATATCTGGCTATCCTATGATTACCAGTCCAGCAACATAGCACATGCACAGTGTCCCATTCCAATTAACATTGGAATTAATATGTTTCTACAATTGCTCCATAAAACCTTACAAGTTATACCCAGTAAACATAGTTTTCTTAATGATATTAGAGCTTAGTATTGATCAATCCCTTATAAAATTGTTGTTAATGACTTCTAAGTTTACAATAAATACAATAAATGTACTATAATAAATTACAATATAAAACCTAATGCCTCATTAATATTGCTCTCTTATTTCTCTATTCATATACGTATGGATATTCTGCTTAAATCACTGTTAAATGTGACACCCATATTGTCATGGTGACCAAATTGTTATCTTATAAAATGACCATTATGAAGAAGAAATAGTAGAAAAAGAAGGAAAGTTTCTAGACTTATATTATAGGGTTCTTACAATCCAATATACCAATGGGTAAAGATGAGACTTGGTTAATTTCTACATGATGACCTAGCAGGGATTTTAAAGCAGCCCGACTAGCTCAGTTGGTAGCACGCAAGTCTACTGATCAAGGGTCGTTGGTTCGATTCGAACGGGGCATACTTTGGTGGAGCTTGGTCATGAAATTATTTCTATGGCCATTCTCCCTCCTACCAATGATTTTTAATTATGTAGGGCAGTTGTCAGTCACTGACAAAAGTATATGCTTAGTAGTTGGTTAACAGCTAAATCCGAAGATTTAGCCTTTCCAGGAGGAGTGAGTAGCTTGCTGACCGCAGTTATAATGACCTATACAATCTATTGCTACGGCATTATACCCAATAAAACAAACAACAAACTAGTAGGGATTTTGCACAATAACAGAAGAAGAAGTAATAAAGGATGTGGACTAGTAATACACTATCATCCATCAAAGCATAATCATAATGAAGCAGTAAAACTAGGTCTTAACATTAATCACAATTTTTGCTATTGAATTGTAGTTAATATTGTTCTATTATTTTTTACTATAATGTAATATTTAATCCCTAGTGGTTTATAGAATATCTAGTGTTTTACCCTACTCACTTAAAATTAGTATTCCCTGACCTCAAACTTACTATTTTAACAAGATTTGGTAAATTTCACTTGAGAAATTGCACATTTTACCTTTCTCCTTCAAATAAGCCTCCCAAGACCTTAAACATTCATTTTAGTAAGATTTGGTAATAATTGTACCGGGGAAATTTCTACAAAATAATTTTATTGACTCCCAACAAGAGATATCTCAGGGGTCCTGACCTTGTTTTAAAATCTCTCTGGAAATTGTTAAATTCCTGTTAAAGAAGCTATTCAAATTTGCTCTTACTACATTCTCCTTGTTATTGATGTTCGGTAATTTTTGTTCATATTATATTCATGCTGAGCAATTTGCCATCAAACACTTGAACTTCCTTATGAACTATTAATTATAGATCAAATAGGTTTTGTTTTTCCTCATTACCAAGCATCAATACATAAACTAAACTCAAGTACTATTTTATGTTGAGTTCAAAACATAAAAGCATATGTTTAGAAAGTAAATATATTATATATGATATTTTTAAATTCTCTTAAAGTGTTATGGTATAATAATATTGCCTTTATGATGTAAGGTATAATGTTATTGAATTTGTAATGAAAACTATTTGAAGTATTACTATAGGGAGCAAAAATGTCAGCTATACATTGAAATAATAAGGGTCAAGGAGATTGATTGTAATTGCTTCTGATTGCTTGAAGATGATGCTTCGCTACATAATGCTCTTGTGATAGAAAAGCATTCACTTTGTCTGCTGACCAGACTTGCTGTCATACCAAGCACAAATTCATCACTCTTTAGACAATAAGATGATAGTTATGTAAAATAAACAACATTACTCTTATTCAAATATTGCTGAGGAAGCATTTATCAAGAAAATATTTACATGAACATTTTTTTTAAAATTTAATCGCAAGCATGATAGATTGTTTTTTCAGTGGCGAATTATGCTTCAATAATTGTGAAACTGACCATAGATTGGCATTGAGTTCTCCAACCTTGTTGTACTAAACACTTTTCCTGATGCTAGGCATTACAGTTTTACATCATTTTGTTCAAGATCATTAGGTTTTAGATATTTTGTGTATGCTTTAAGTCTTCAGTAACTGTATTACTGTAATATAATGACAGTGTACTTGTGTTTATGTCATTAACAAAGTGGTATTTGCAATTAAAATCAAAACAAGATCAACTTTGTCGATAGTGTAACACTCTGTCTACAGAAGATGAATACTACTTTTTAACATGATGTATGGAATACAATATGTACTGGCATACCTCCATATTTCCTTCACAACTTGAAGCTTTGCCCTTTGTTTTTTGGTATCTGAAGAAATTCTAAACCCTACTTAATGCTAAATGCTGTTTTGCTTTGTTTCACTTGTTTTTAGATCTGTTGTGAAGCTTTCTAGTAGTAATGTTTTCTACTTGTTAGACTTTAATTAAACATGCATACTTTTTGTATAGAAATTATATTTCAATAGATTCACACCATTTCATATCATCTCTTATAAATATATCAAAGAGTGCATGATGATTCATGTTAAAGTTTTGCTATAAGCTTAACTACTATCTTAAAGGGAATTCTCTGTTCTTTGTTTTCCTTTTTGTACTACGAAAAAAATGTAATTTTAAAGAGACGTTTGAGGTGTTAAAAGTACTCCTTAGGGACATACTGTGGTTGTGTCAGTTTGTATAACAATCATCATCAAAAGAAGGAACTAAGAAAGTCTTTAAAAAAGCAATGAAATTTGTGTGGCTGCAAAGGCCATCTCTTTCAGACTTCCTGTGATATTTTTTTATCTCTAGAAAAGATAACTTATATTACCTTCTTTTGGTCATTGTCGTAACCCACTAGCTCATAGTTTAGAACTAGTAAAAGGGATTTAGGGTAGTGACAATTACTTATGTCATAAAGTCAGGCTTGTTGATTACTTTGCTTGTTTATACTTATAATAAAACATATTAAACTGGATTTTTGCTTGTGAAAATTGAAGGAGACAATCAATGAAAAGAAAAACCAATAACAAAGTTTACTTACTCTTTCTACAATCATGCTTTATTGGCTCAGTTAATTATATTTTATACATCTTACTTGTAATTAATTAGATATTGATACAAGTCAGCTTTCATCCCAAATTTATACCAATTTTGTCTTAAATGAAATTATCCATGAGATGACTGACACAAATGAGCAATTAAGAAAAATACTGAAAAAAATACAAAGCTAATGTGTCATCTTTAAACCCATTTTCTAACTTTCAATCAATTGTGATTATCCATGAAAATTAGATGAAAATTTTCATTTTGTTTTTAATGCCTGTGGTAACCATCTCTGAGGAAATATGATGGTGCATTCATTTGTTCTCATTTAAATTAGTCATACTTCCGCTCATTTGGCTCAAACAATTTCCAATTAACATTTTCAAACAAAATAATGTGTGCCTGCTCATGGTGTTGAGATTTAATATTGCTATGGATTGCTCTGACATGCTTTCATTTAGTGTTGCCACTTTCCTAAGTGAATTGACAACTGTAGGCCTGATTGTGTTCTGATAACTTGATGCTCATTTTTGTCTCAGAATATCATGGTGCTGTCTGATATTACCATATGTTTACATTATCACATTTTCTTTTGGTGTTAAAAGCATTGACTTGCAGTACAAGGAAGATGGGGTTTGATTTTAACTTATGTTACTGCCATTTACATTTTGTAAAGCTTGTGGCTCAGTCTCAACAAGCCTTCATTATTGAAGCATTCAAGAATATTGCCTTGATCTAATATAGCAAACTTAACATGCCTTTGTTTGTACAAATTACCCTTTAAGTGTAATGTAACATGAACTTTTTTACAACCACCACAGTATAAATGCTACCATCTGTTATAAAAGTTACTGTTCCCTCAAAAACCTTGGTCAAAGTCCTGTTTTATGTATAAACCAATAAATGCTTACACATCATAGAGAAACCAAAAGTCATCTAAGCAAATTTAGGAGAGCGCTGTATATTATGTAATTTGTTGTAAAAATTGTTATATTGGGGGTAAATCTATCTAAGCCTTCTATTCTAGCTGAAAAAATCTTGGAACTCATTCAGTATTGCTTTATTACAAACTTGATGTTATTATGTAATATTATTAATTGATACAAAGAGCAAAGGCCTCTTTATCACATAATAAAAACTACTGGAATTAATTGAATTGTTCAGGACAATGTAAGGAAGTAGTTTTTATGTCTGTTTCATTGTTGTTGTTTTGTTTTTCCTTAATTATTCCCTTTGATTCTTTATGGTTTCCATGGAAATCTTAGAGTTTCTTAAAGAGCCGTTAGGTTAATTAATCCAATTCCCAGAATTTGTATGACAATAATTGCAAGTTGCCTCCAGTCTTTTGTCCTGTTTACCATTGATGGCAAGACTATGGAATTATTGTTATTGTCTTAAAATGTCTATCAGACTGGACATGGTAATTTAGTTGTCTTCGTGGTTAAATAGATCTGACCTAGTTTTTGGTACACCATTAATGATTGCAGCCATTCTTTATGTCAATGCTTAACTCTACATTTTCTGTGTTCTGTTTTACTTAGTATATGAATAGAGCTTCTTTGAGATTTTATTAGAAATAGTGAATTCTATTTGGTTATAAGAATTGATTTTTGGATTATTTTTATTGTTGCAACACGTTGGCTCACTTTGGCTCTCTAAAAAGGTTTTGAGATTTTACTATAAACTTTCTATGCATGTGTTACTTATTAGAAGGGGTCTAGTCTAGCACCCCAACAGTGGAGTAAATTTCTTGAAGTACTAAACAAGGAATCAAAGAAAAACATACCTTGAGTGCCCATTGGATGATATTATGAACCAAAAAATGTGACATTGCTTAGGTACTGTGTAAAATAGTCAAATTTACATGGATCCAATACTGTATGGGCTCTATGATAATTATGTATTAATAAGAGCATTGAAATATTGTTACTGTGTTTTCCAGCGACAGTTGACAATGGTTCAGGCATGGTTTAAGCATGGCTAATCAGGTGCCGGATGGCAGGGGATATGTGACTCCTGTATTTCTCCTTTATAATCATATTTCATGTTAATAGACTATTTAATAATACTTGTAACAATTTCTGTGTGTGTGTATATACAATAATTCTTAATGAAATTATAGTATCTCCATGACAATAACATAGTTTAAGAGGGAGGTTTTTTTTTTCTTTATGTGTCTGAAAACTTCTGCTAGAATCAATTCATTATTTCTACCATCTACTTAATCATTGTCGTCTGCTCTTATCATCTGTCATTTTTAAGGAATCGTCTGTTCACCTCAAGCATTCTGTCGAATCAATGAATTCTCCATGTGATAATAGAGTTTTTGTCTGCGTAGGAACATTAGTGGTAAATAATAATTGGAGAACAATTTTAAAGTCTTCTAGAGATAATGCTTTCAAATAATACTTCTTGTATTGGTCATTTGTTGGAGAATCTGTCTCAGTGGTACTTTAATAAAGACAGTGTTTCATAACCGGAACAGACACTTTTGTTCATTTATGATGTGAGAGTCAGACACTTACCACATGCAGATATTAGGTGCTCATGTCCTATTGACCTAATGGATGTAGCACTATTAGTAGCCTATGGAATATTTTGTTTTATTTTGGTATTCTGATGTATTATAGCACTGAGAAGAAAGCATTATTGTATTGAAGAGTGTACAACATGTAATTAAGAAACATACATGTAGCTGCTCCTTAATGAATAATTCATTAATGTCAATGGTGGTCTATGACTGTAGTAAATCAAAGCGCTGAAGGCACTGAATTTGTTCCGGTTTAAAAATTCAAAGTAGATTAAGTGCTTCATTGTTTTCACAATTCAGTGACCCCCAGGTTCAAAGTTACGATTCATGCACATTTATTCTACTTCAACATTATGTGAAATAACAAAGAAAACTCCACTATTTTATATCATTTAAAATTATTAACATATGAACAAATTGTTTAAACCATTCTTTTACATAGGACAATGTAATCATCTGTACACACAGCTGAGATGCACAATGCATTGTGACTGAATCGTTGAAACCATTCTATGACAATCGTTGAAACCATTCTATGACATAAGACAAAGTAAATATCTCTACTGAGACGCATCATGCATTGTGTATACATAACTCCTGACAAGTTGCAGTTAAGATTTCAAATGGATGTAAATTATTACACCTGTCATAGCAGCCGATCTGCTTGAATTGCTCTTTACTCTATATACTGAGGGACTACTTCTGGATTGCGAAAATTTCAAAATTGGCAAGAGTCTGAATTATGGTAAATATATTTGTAGTTACTGAAGTTTCCAACAAATAATAACTGTCAGTTTCCAAGCTTCTTTATCCTTTTTTGGCAGTTTGTCTTTTCATTTATTATTGATGGCAATAAAAATAGGACAGGGACTTAATGAGGGGTTAATTGGTGGTGATGAGAACTTGCCAATTAACTTCTGCCTGACCTTATCCAAGATATATATGATATATGAATGATATTCCTCTCAAAATGTACCTACCACTGGACAGCAGACTATCCAAATGATAATTTCACAAAAATGTATGTATGGAGATGAGTTTTTCTGATTTTTTGCCCCTCATGGCATTGATTAAGTACCAGTTAATGAAGATGTATTTTGTTCTTCTCAGGGACTCCAGGAATCATAGAATGCTAGAATATTATTAATGTTTACTGGGAGTGGTAAAAGATTGTTTTTTTAATGTCAGAGACTAAGTTGTCAACTAAAGGTATTCATTTGAATATCATTTTATGTTTAGATGGAAGAAACTCTTTATCACTATCATAAAACACTTTAGGAATGTCGTGATAATGATTTTTAGTGGTAGTAGTGAATAGTTTTTGATTGAAAGAATTTCTCTTTATTACTATTATAAGACATTCAGGACTGTAGTGATTTTAAAATTTTGGAATTATAATAAAAGTAATGAATAGTTTTGATTGAAAGAAACTCCTTATTTCTATCATGACCCACTTTAAGAATTTGGTGATAATGAATTCTGGCGATAGTAGTGAACAGTTTTATGTGGTAATATAACTCTGTTCAATACATTTTGATGGAAGTTTAACAGTGCTGAATAGTCCTCTAGAATATTTTTGATGGTTTTGATGTTTAATATTCAACACTTAGTGATTATATTGAAAAAACATTGAAGCTCAAGGATTCTATTTGCAGTAAAACTTTCTATATGACATTGTATGTTATGTTGAATATAAACAAGTTAAACATAATTATTTTCTATGTTCTGTTAAAGTTTTAATTGATTTGTTTTGTTTGTTTTTGTTGGGTTTTAATGCCGTAGCAACACATTGTATAGGTCATATAACGACAGTCAGTCAACCTACTCACTCCTCCTGGAAAGGCTAAATCTCTGGATTTTGCTGTTAACCAACTACTAAGGGCATACTTTCGCCAGTGACTGACAACTGCCCTACATAATGTAAAATCATTGGTAGGAGGGAGAATGGCCGTAGATATAATTTCATGACCAAACTCCTCGAAAGTATGCCCCGCCCGGAAATCAAACACACAACCCTTTTATCAGTAGACTTGCGTGCTACCAACTGAGCTAGCTAGACGGCTACTAATTGATTTGTGATGCTAGGATATTTATTGTTCTTGTTCATATGACCAAAGAACATAATAAAATTACCATTGTCGTTCCAAAAAGTGTGTCTGTGATCTTCTTTTCTAAATTTATTGCTTTTCTGGTAAACTTGTCTTGATATTTTAAATTTCATTTTAATATGCAACAATTAGATTTAATTTTTAGTCAAGGATTTCATTTTATTCTCCAGACAAATTGTTTGAATAAATTATTCTAAGTAAATTCACTGCAGTGTAGAATTTTCTGCTTACTTATGCTGTTTTGTTTTATCTTTCTTGATACATAGAGGAAAATATTCTTAATTATCATGAAACGTCACTTTTGATTTTATTTTATGCATTTGTTATCTGACAGATAACAAATGCATAAAATAAAATCAAAAGTGACGTTTCAAGTTTCAAATTTTGTATATCTGCTTTCATATATGCTTACAGCCTACCTCTTAAAGTCCTGGGACAAAATGCTCCAGTAAGAATAAATCCATTCACATTAGAGTTATTTAAGCATATTCCAAAATCTTAGCATATTCCAAAATCAGCATTAATTAGTTTATCCACATATGCAATCTCCGTTAACAGATATCCTATGGACGGTTGTCATATAGGATCTCTTACCGTCACTCTGAGGGTCACATCAAGATGAACTTTTTGTTGACCAATCCATGGGTTACAGCTTTTTTCATTACGAACACTATAAATAGCATTAAGATTTGTAATTCCTAATTTTGGACTGAGGTTTGGGAGCTAAGTTGACAGTGGTGTTACTCACTGGCTGTGATTGGAGGGCTCTTTTCAAATTGTGTGAGGTAGACAATGTAAACAAGTTACTAAACATAATGATTGCATCATGAATATTATAATGAGAAAAGGTCACATGAACTTGACCCTCATAACAAAATAGCCAGATCTTAAATCAGGATGGAGTAATTGAGAGGAGAATTTTAGATCGGGTTTTTATCAGATTGCTGCATATGATTCAAACTATGTTACATGAATAAGTTTTAATTGAGGTAAAAGTACATGAGGTTGTACTTATTGTGAAGTATGATCAGTTTTTCTCACAATTTCATTTGTCAATGAACTTGTGGAGAGCTTTGTATATGTTATATGTTTAATGCTAGTGATTGGAATGTAGCTGGCTTATACTCTCTATAATGTACCTCCGACTGTTTTAAGATGTTTTAATGATGTAATAACTATGATTAAATAAACTGTAAACTCAAGCTGTTACGAATTATATAGTAATTACCAGACACCATGGAATAATATGATAATTAGTGATGTTATAGTTAGAATTCTAGGGTTAGTGGATGAAATACATCAAGTTTTATTTGGATGCCTCAATTCTAAGATTGCTCATTAAAAGTTTGTTACAAGTTGATTTAATCATTAATTTTTGTGGGTTTTTTTGGTTCCACATCAAGTAAAAGAGATTTTTGTATCCTACCAGTTGTTGCTTTATTTACTTTGTACTTGAAATGGAACTCTAAATGAATTTTAATTGGTGGACCAGTGCAATACTCATCTAAATATTTGTAAATATAGATGAATATAGACTAGTTTTACATTGACCTATCATGTCTTAACGTAAAGAGAACTAATTGCTTTGCTGTGTACCGAGGGGAATAATTTTTGCTCTTGGTACATGGTATCTGAGACTTTGAATTTGCCTAATTGAATTTGTCTTTGTATTTATTAGGTTTTCAGTTAGAGTGTTTTCATTTGCATATTTCCTTTCCTGTATAAGAATTGTTTCTGTAAATCTCTCTGAATCTCTGAGTAAATTGTTAGTAACTGTCTAGTGATAATTGTATAGAAAGGGAGAGACTCTTACGCATTTAAACAGAGATTTTAACCTTTCGTCCTTCTTTAACTATAGATTTCCCTCTTTGCTTTATGGTGAAGTGAATGTCGCTTTACTTTGAAGTTGATATTTAAGTGAAAGTAAGTGAATTTCTTCTCATAGCACTTTTGTAAAACATCCTTAAAGTTGTCTTTATCAATTTGGTTGATCAACATTTCTTGCATTATGATGACAGGTGATGGAGAGCTTAAATTGCTTTTTTTCAGAAAAAGAAAACTGCCCTACTTTGTTTGTAAGACTGCTGACTGTGTCTGTACTAACATACTTTATTGTATTGCCAAATATCTCTTGTTTGATGAATACATATATCATATGGAGTGACTTAAGCGATACAAAGCAACCCTCAAAACAGAATAATAAGTACTTTATTTGCTTTTGCCTCTAGGTGTAGAATCTTCTATTTCTTACTTATGTACGTCATATCTTATTGGTTATGTTTGTTTCCTTTATAAAAAAGTCATTCTGAGAACTGGTGATGCTTATGATCTAATTTCATCCTGGGCTTGAGTTTTGTATAGAATTCTGATTATTTTCATTTTCTGATCTTTTGGACTGAATAATTTTGTATCCGGAATATAAAACCATGTCAAACTATTCCTAAGAAACAAAAAAAAATGTTGCTGTTACTTTGGTTCAGAGAGTTGGCTGATAACACTTCGATTTAATGAGCGTCTGTGTGATACAGATCAGTATCATGTTGTCATTACGATAAGCTTCTCTGTCACTCAGATTATTTCAGAAAGTGATTGTCAATTTCTAAGACAAGAATGGCATTAAACTTTCCTGGAAATGGTGATTAACATGTAACAGTCTTTAGATTATTTTCACCTATGATTAGTGGTATGACTATATTTAGCTTTAATTTTGTCTGAGACAAATTGGTTATTTTTTTTTTCTTGATGAATGAACAATTTTATGTCATCCATGAGAAAAAATATTAGTACAATGATATAATGCACTTTATAGTTATTATAGTAATAGTGTCTTTACACATTCTACTGACTTTTAAATTAAAATTGTCTTGTCTTAAATTTGGAGCATCCTTGAATCACATATTCAATTTAGCCAAGAACTATGTCAAAACACAAAGTTGAACAGCCACCTATACAATGTATAGAGCCAGTTCAGACTGCATATAATGTGCTGCTTTCCTATATGGCTCTTATTATACTGATGCTAAATGATTTTGCAGTTTTCTGTAAGCATTATCAGGTAAATATATGAGCTCTAGAGTTTCTAGAATGTTCTGTTTGATATTGGAAGCTTTGCAGACTTTGCTACCCTTGGGGAATGGGGACTTCTCTGTAATTTAAGTTATAACTGACTTCATATTTTATTTCTTATACAATTTGATATGGTTGGTTCCAGCTTAGCTTTAACATCATGCTTTATAATAGAAAGCAATTATTAAAATGATTATGAAAAAATATGTATGTTAAGTACTAGTACATCCAAGACTGATTGGTAGAATGAACTGTGCTGGTCCCTCCTATGACTTTAACTATTGAAAAAGGGCATTTGTATAAAAAGAATTTAAATTACCTCATATATTTATATTGTCCAACATTTTGTATGGACAGTTATATAACTCAGTCTTGTATAACATTTCAGTTAGCAAGATAATAATTATGGTTTCTGCTACTCTTTTGTTAAAGGTGAGAAGCTACATAGAATTCTGTATTTGATTTATGTTTGATCATAGATTGGAGAATATTTAAATTCTTTACAAGTT
The DNA here is from genome assembly GCA_025267735.1 of Mactra quadrangularis. Lineage (NCBI taxonomy): Eukaryota > Metazoa > Mollusca > Bivalvia > Venerida > Mactridae > Mactra > Mactra quadrangularis. The sequence goes on along the minus strand of CM046307.1, from coordinate 39,348,806 downwards.
TTAGATTGAATATTATAAATATTTGATGATATACTATGTTTACACTAGGCATGACGTACTGGGTTTCAAAGTTTAGTTAGTTTGTTAATCAATTCTTACTTCCTCAAAGCAAACTTACTCTTTTACCAATGGGTTAAAACAAAATGTATGACTTCCTGGAAAAAGTTATTATGGTAAATACAGTTCTCTCCAAAGAATTCTTGATGAAGCCCTGTTTTTTTTTTAAAGGTAAACCTATTCTAATTTTTTCATGAAAAAGAGTCAATACTAAGCAAATTCCAAATTCAGCATTCATTAGTTAATCAACATCTGATTCAATCCATGTTTACTCATACAAACATAGAATTATAGTAAAATTACATGGAATATGCATAATAAATTTTTCTCGAATTTTCATTTGTCTAAGAACTTGAGGAGTAAACTGTATATAAATTTCCTTTGAGCTATAGAGCCAGTAGTCCTATATCTTGGCTATGTAAATATCATGGCTGCCCACATAGCTATCATGTATTGATCCTAGTGGCTTAATGTGAAATATATATTATTTATTAGAACCTAAATCAATGTTCTACTTAGACCCAGTTAGCTCTGATATAACAGATAGGAGTTGTCAGAACTGTAGGATATTTATCATAATTGGGTCAGATTTCCTGCTATTACCATCGACTCACATTTTTCTTCCCATTCTTCAATTGCTCAACTATAAGTTCTATAGAATTTTTACTATGATTTATTTCATTTATGTAAATATACTTGATAAATAGCAATGATTGGCATTTTTAACAGAAAAATAATTCAGAAATTGCAAAGACAGGGGATAGACTATGTTACACTACAATATTCAAAATTGATAATGTTTTATTACTTTTTTGAAGATATTTTTTATCAAACATGAAAAGGAAGACTTTTGGCCCCATAATAGTTCAATAAATCACCATGGTTTGCTCGTTTGGGAATTAATGATTGTAACCTCATCGTAAAAATTGTCAATATATTACAGTGTGCTATAGTTGGAAGCTGCTAAAGTCTGCTATAGTCAGACTTAAGCTGCTACATACAGTCTGTTAAATTTGGACGCTGCTACATTCAGTTGATTTTAAAACCGTGGCCATGGCATAGTAGTTAGCTTGTCTGACTTCGAATCTAAAGATCCCAGGTTCGAGCCCAGTTGCAGTAGGTCATACCCTATACAGGAGTTGTCGGCCTCGTGGTAGGGTAAGTTAGTACTGGTGACAGAAAAGTGTCCAGGAAATCTATAGTAGGAGGAGCTGGCTGTTGTATATATAAATATGTGTTGAATATGACATTAAACCCAATCAATAAAAAAATAAAATTAAAAGTTGATTTTACTATCTTGTATGATAACTTCTGATCATTGAAATCACGTTGAGGCAGGAGATCCATCACAGTACCCATTTACTCCTTGATGAAGTTCAACTACTGTATATTAATTTCCTGCTCAAGGAAATTAGCAGTGCCCCTTAAGTAGGGATCAAACCTTTGACTTCTGGATCCCTAAGCATTTTATGTATAAAAACAGCCCCATTCTAAGTTATGGTATAGATAATTGTAGTATGCTTTTCTGTGATTTATTATTATTATTATTATTATTATTATCATTATCATTATGACACTTTGCATTAAAATATCAATTTTCTTAACACGATTTCAGATTCCAACAGGTGTAAAATGTAATTTTGGAATTTCAAAAAAAAATTACCACAGCAAGTGGCTTGAATACTCTATTCCAAGTCTATATTTTGATAAATCACTGTTCCATCAATTAGTTTGTTGCTATAGTTCTTCAATATTTCTAAGGTAACTTAAACCTGTGTAATTCCAGGGGAAAATGAATGGTTTCTATTGATTAAGGAAGTCTGTTAATTTCTAGAGATATTGACTTTTAGTCGTAACCAGTTTTATGAGCACCATATTTTCTTCTTGTTGTGCTTTATGTATTCATGTCACGTTATGTATACCTATAATTGCCTTTCTTATACTAGCATTTAAGTGTATAAAGATATGTAATGATATTTTATTTGACAATCCAATTATCATATAATTATAATGATTTTTAAAGTTAACTTAACTAATCACAAGTCTTTACTATACTATAGTCTACAAAATAAGTGGGTGTCCTGTTGCCTGGGACAACCAAAATTTAGTTTTGTAATTAAAAATTTCTTTAGGGCATCTAAATTTCTACAAACAACATAAAGATTTAGTGCTAGCTGCTAAAATGACCTGTTTGGGACAACCACTTTCATATTCTAATTTTGTTGACTTTTACTAACATTATGAAAGTGTATCAAAATCTGTTGTCTATTATTTTGTATCAAGTCAAGTTTTGGGTGAGCAATATTTATTGTTTGTCATGATCACTTGTGAGGATTAAACCATTGTAACATCATTTTACAATATTTCTTGATACTACAGTTATTTGAATGTGATACATGTACCTATACAGGTCTTTTTTACCTTATATTATACAGGGGCCATTAATATGTGCCTTCCCCTCTTGAAATTTCTTTAAAACCATACGGTTTTCCCCAAGTTTGGAGTTTACATTGGACATTTTGTTCCCCTTTCAATGAAATTGTGATAAAATTTCCCCAAATGTTTTATATAAAAAAAGGCCCAGGCCCCTTCCCCAAGTACTGAAAAAAAGCTCTGCTATAAATTATTGATGCATTTTGAAATCTTAGTAATAATATACCATAGTCTGTCAGTTATCACTTCAAAGTGCACATCAAAATGAATTATTTTGAAATGTTTTAGAAGTGTAACTGTACAGTTTCATATAAAATGATCAAAACAAGAAGTCTACATGTAAAATGTATGTAATAGTGTTCTGTTGTACATAATCTAGTCCAGCTCATAATATTGCAGACAATGTTTGCCAGCTTCACAAAATCTTATATTCAATTTAGCTTAATGACATTTCTCACTGGACCAAACCTAAACCAGTTTTATCTTAATTTAACAAGTTTATTTGTGAAGGGGATGAGACTAGTGGAACCAGCAAATCTTTTTTGTATTATAGGTTGTTGTGATTTTTATAAGGTATATATATAACAGTGCTGTTTCCAAAGTCTTATTTGAATATTTGGTTTTGTTGTAACTATTAGTTGGTGTGAAGTCAGTGGTTTTTTTGGGACAGTCAAGCTATTTGCACTCAGTTTCACATGAATTTTTGATGTAATAAAAATAGGAAATGATAATTTTACGTCTGAGAATTGTATTGTACTAGTAAAACAGTGTTCTTTATTATGAATGCTTCCATATGGAAAACGTGTAATTTATGGTTCTGTCAATATATGAGAGTATTTGCTTTTATTGTCATCTTCTCTAGGAGTATTTGTTCTGGTTTGAAATTTACACTCTTATTCACAAAGGTTTTGAACTGCTTACTGTTGGGGCTTTTCAGTCATAAAATCTACCGATAAAAATCATAATAATTCAAATTAGCGAGAAACTATCTGATACTGTTATTTTTGGTCAACCATTTTCAAACATTTTTGATTTATGTAGAATATTCAGCATACCTTTTGAATATCATATCATAGTTATGTTTATTATCCTACTGACTTTGATCTTCAAAATTTATGAAACTGACTTATATTTACTTTTTTTCGTAAGAATTTATGTAAAAAAAATGCCCAAGTCATAAACAGCACACCAACTCGAAAAAAGTAATAATTTACACACAAACTTGCAAAGGTTATACATGTATTGCAGTGTTCTTATGAATCGCTGTAAAAATCAGAAGTCAAATAGTGCTTATAAAAAAATGCATGCATCTTTGTTAACTTATACATTTTAATGTTTATGAAACAAAATATTTATGCATGCATGTTATAGACAAAGATAATGTGATTGATTTTTAAAGAAATGTACGATAAGTTATTTTTTACTAAGGATATTAGATTTATCAGCTCTTAGGGTGCCAAATTTAATATGATTTGTATGTCATTTTATATTTTTTATGTCATGTGCCATAAGTTTATTACTAAATGTTCAATGTTAAGGTATTATCTGAAGAATTTAATCTAAAGTTTTATAAAATTTGAAGTGGATAGTTGACAATTATTTTATGAAATATTTTTAAAATCGTGTTTTTTTATCGGTAAGTTTATTTAATTACATGATTTAAAATACGCTGATGTCAATTTAGCTTATATCATTACCAGCTGTCAAAGAAATAGGAATTCAAAATATATTGATATGACATTTTAGTTCTGTGAGCTCTTTGAGAAATTTATATTTTTTGTGATTTTTTTTCTGATAAAGTCATCAAGTATATGTAAAACTTGTATTTAAGCTGCCAACTTGAATAAAATTACCACAATAATCATGTAATATGAGGTTTTATAAGTATAAAACATCGATCTTATACAATATTTATCTCTGACAATACTTGCTGCATGTAGTTGCAGCTTTAGTTTATATCACTTTAAGATGATTATTTTACAAGCTTTAAAGTCATAATGTATTCATACGCATGTGAAGGGATTTTTGCCCTTAAATATTTATTCCTGAAATCTAACTTAATCTTATTGTACAGGACATTTTGCTGTGATCTTTAAAAGAGTCATAATTATCTTCTATTTTTAATCTTATGTTTTTTGTTAGATTCGATCTGTCTTTCACAATTGGCTCTGAGTCCTCATGATATGTATATGGTTGTCTCTGAAGGATTGTAATATGCTCTTTTTATGGCATTTGGTTTTGAAGTCAGATCAGAACTATTTGAATTCTAAAGTTGAGAAAAGATAATTTGGATAATATATCAGTTCAGTTGAAGTGGATTTTGGTTGTTTTTGAAGGTGATATTCCTTTTCGTGGCATTTGATTTTATTATGAATAGTAAAAGCTCTTGTTTTGTGTGACATATCTGCTGATAGATGATATGGAAGTTGATCAGTTTGAACTATTAACATGCAATATTAATGTTCTGTTTGTGTCCTATCAATATATTAAATGTTCAGACCTGCTTTTCTCACAGATTTCTGTTGTTTGAGGTTTTGAATATTAAGTTATGTACTTCTTTTGTACTAAGCCTAAACTTAGACAATGTTGCCAAAGCATCAAAATGAACATTTCAGAAAGCATCAAGCATGAACATTTGCAGGACTATAATAGGACTGGCCTGATTTTTTTGTATTGTATGTTGCCATTTATTCTTAAATGTTAAAATGAAGTTTAAGGATATGAAATAAGGATAAGACCAAATAATTTTTCATGACTCATGTCACTTGTTTATACATGTGTACAATCTTGCAATGTGTCAAATTTGTCAAAAACATAAGTAACCTTTAACTATGATAGATTAACTTCAAATGAACTTTTAAAATATAATCATCTACTGTGTTTAATGAATGCTGTAAATTATGTTTTAATTGATCAAAGTATTCGTCCCATGCTATGATATATGCCATCATAAAACAGTGTTCTTCATCAATTATTTCGCATTTTACGAATGTATATTGTGTTTAATTAACCACTGTCTTAATGATCTATCTTAATTAACCTTCTTACCATTATTGCTGAAGAAGCTACATTTTTACTAGAATATTATAGATGAGGTCTCAGCTGTGAGCCTTTAATACAAATGTTGGCAATCTTACATTCATATTTCATTTGAACATAACTGTCTTGTGTAGAAAGCAAATATACATTATGGGAGGTTTATTGATTGCTAGTAACTAGAATAGAATGAGGTATTTTTGTTTAATTGGGTTCAACAACTTGTCAACACAAATAATGGTCATTGGTCATTCTTTGGCCAGCTTACCTAACCTAGCTTTCCGGGACATTTATAATGTAATGTAATGGCATTTTATAGTCTGAGTTTCATGCTTACGCACATTCACCGACATTACAGCTTTTACCCTTGTCATCAGACTACTAGTATCTCTCAATCAATCTTCCTGGGTATTCCTTTTTACTCTGCTTATTGGTGCAACCGACTAATTGGCACAACAGAATTATACCACCCTCGCAGGTACCAATTTACACCTGGGTGGAGTGAAGCAATTGCAGGTTAATTTCTTGCTCAAGGAAATTAGAAGTGCCCATAGTGGGATTCTAACCCAGGACCTCTCAATCCCTAAGCATGCATCCTACCACTGGACTACTGCTCCTGTTTGTCTATAACCAGTACTTATCTGCCTATTCACAAGGCCCAACAACTTCCCTATATACCTTATTAATAAAGAAAATTAAACATTTTAAAAAAAAAATATTTGAGAGTATAAGCAGTATGGGTGACCTAGGTGTGAGAGTTTTATGATGGCATTAAAAATAAAATGGAAAAAAAATGTTGATCTTAAGTTATTTATATATGATGGCCTGTATACATAGCAGGACTTCACATTGGAGGTCATCTAATTATTCTTAACAACCTATATTTGGGCCAGGGCCACCTGTTACTTCAAGTAAATATTTGGTTCTGACAAGTAAAACATATTGTTTGTTTTCTAACCAGACAACCTAGTTAAAAATTTATTGTTGAGCCATGAATTCATCGTTATTGCAATGTATGATAAAAGCTGTTGTCTTTCTAATATTTCTGTGATACAAATCAATAATCATGATATTAAATATGTTTTTCATTCTTATATTTCCAGTACTATAAAGATAGTGATGTACAAGCATGTTGTGATGGCAAGCTGTTACATACGGATCTGTACGTTTGATTAGTGAAAGAGCAGGTAAGTCAACCATTTCATATCATTTGATACTCTTATTGTTTGTAAAGGTTCTGTGACCAAGTATTGAAAATATGTTTGTTACAGGTCAAATCATGATACCATGATGCTTTCATGATTTTGTATATGATATAAAAAATTATGACAGGCTTCTGTTAACCTAAACGTGTGTACATTTTAAAATACATGATAATCATTAAATAGGGGTGTAACGGTATACCGGTTAATATTGCAATATGATTTCTTACGGTTTTTAACTGGTTAGTTTTTTATCTGAACCAGTTTTTGTAGTTATGTGCCATCCTGATAGTTTTTATCACAATCTGGAACTAAATATTTGAATAAATGTGTTGAAAACTTGAAAATATATGCTTGTTCTTTAATATGATAAACATTTCGTCTAATGAGAGAATAATTTCTTATATTTCAAAGTGCGTTTCAAAATAAGCATTTTCTAACATATAATCCTTTTTTACACAAGTCATTAAAATATTTGGATAAGATATTACTTGAAAATACTTGTAACAAATGCAATGCATGTGCATTGCTTCATGCTAATGCATGTCTTCTTAAAACCCATACAAATTGCAATATGGGTCTTGCATATTGCAATATATTGCAATACGGTTTCTTATTTCTGTTTTTGTGTTACCAAGTACTACTATATGCAATGGTTACTTATAGCTTCTATGTTGCACAATCAAGATTTCAGCCTCCTCAAATATCAAAATGTTCCAAATGTATTTAGCTAGCCAAGAAAGTTTTAGCTAGCTACATGTAGCACTACAATGTTGCATAGAAAATGGTTATGCTGTTCTTGGTAGCAAAAGCCTATGCGTCACTGGCTCCTGTTCTCTCAGTGTAATCTATTGTAATTATTCTCTAAAATATTTATAAATTATGTGGTGTAATTTATTAATAAATAATTGGTGTATACATGTATACCTCAAATAGGTATTTTATTGATGTTGAATTGATTTTGATGAAAGCCATAGGTGGCTGAAACTAGTTGATATACCCGGTACAATGTAAATAGATTTCCTAAAATCCACCTGGTGTTGATGTGTTGTTCTTTCACTTTCTCCACTACTTTTGATTTTGATAATGTTAGAAATTGAGTTATATGATGATGTTATACCTATGTTGATATCAGAATACTAACAACTCGGGTCGGTGGCGCAGTTGGTAATGGATATGGAATCTTGTGTCCAGAAGGGGGTAAAGGTTCATTATGCCACCCAGGGAGGTTATACCCTTTCATAAACATTTCAACTCAATTTTCCTCCATTAATAAGATATATGGAGAAGTTTCCAGCCTTGTGGAAAATTAATGGAGGAAAATTGATTTAAAATTTTCATGAAAGGGTAGTTGAGTACTGGTTATAGACAAAGGTCCAGGAAAGCTAGGTTCGGTGCGCTCGATGCCGTACAATGACCTAAAGTGTTGACACTGTGCTAAACCCAATAAAAAAAATACATCAGAATACTACGAAATCTGTAGTCTCAGTTTGCATTTCAAGCATATATGAGTCAACCTTGTCCAGTAAGGAAATAGTGGAAATCAATAAGATGAAAATATCAAATATCAACTTTATAACTTGAAACATTTTTTATGTCAACTATTTTTATTGTAATTCTTTTTATTTGTATTTTGATATTAGAGACATTTTTGCTCATTATTTTTGTTTCATATGGAACTTCATAAAAACTTTGATGTATGAAGCAATTTTAAGTGATATTCATTCTTTCATTAGTTTTGGTCGGCCATTATTTTATGTTGTGCGCCATCTTTGATAGTTTTCTTTCATCTTGGTTACATTAGTCACATGGGTACGATTATATTGGTGTTTTCTTTCTTGTTTTATTGAATTTGAAACATACTTAAACTTATATTATCTTGAATTATTGCTTCAATGGTAAGAAATAGAAGATTGCTTTTTGGAGTAATTTTCTGTGGTATAGGCTTCAGAATAGATGCAATCTATGACAGAAAACAGAATATTGAAATGCCAAGCAATCATGTTTTTACCCTTCATTTGTACCATTTCCAGTATGGTTTACTAGTTAGGTTTTATAAAGATTTCAATTACTTGCACATAACATAGACCAATTCAATGTAAAATAATTATAGTTCATTTTTTCTCAACTGTCAAAACATGAATAATTTCACGGTGGATGCGTTTGTTAAAATTGTTGTCGTATACATCCATGAGTGTCCGGAAGTGTGTATTATGATCGAGTAAAGCTGCTTATATCGTATGGTATGTTTTAGTCAAGATATTTTTAATAACAATTTGGCCACCTGTACAAAAACAATGCATTCAGTCATGGTGAAATTATTCAAGCTTTGACAGTTGAGAAAAAAGGGACTATAATGTAAGTATAAATAATATTGATGGTAATACCAATAACAACAAGAAGAAAAATAAAATGACATAAATTACAAAATATGGCCGAGTTATATTTTTACCAAAAAATGATTTAAAATACTAAAGTTCTTATTCTGTAGATACATGTATTATGTGACAAGAGAGCTAAATTACATTTTTGAAAGTAAAATCAATTTTGTATACATAACATTTTATTGTACTTTAATTTTGAACTTATCCGTTTATGTGAAAACACATAAGCCTGCAACATGTTTAGCAGTTTCAAAGTATGTATTATTATGAAAACAAAATTACTTATTCAGTATTTGTGGCTCTAAATTCATTTATGCATGCAACATTTTGTGTAAGAAATTGCATTTTGTTTGGCATGAAACTATATTAAGAAGTAATGAATTGTTAAATTTTGAATATACTAAGCTTGAATATACTTGTCATGCAAAACTATGTAGACAGGATATAGCATTACTGAATGGAATCAGTCATCTCTTCCTGTCTTTACTAGTATCAAGATAGTCTAGACAAAATTCCTTTTGTATATTTATAAAGGGTTTATCCATGCTTACCTATCATTATATTTATCTAGTTTATCATTAAGATTAGGATTCTGTCAATCAGGTTTGTCCATCTATTGAAATAATTTGCTGAGCTCGGTATATAACTGTATAATAAGACTCTCATTAGGATTACAGTCAGCATTTGTTTATTATTACACTTACATGTGCATAATGTAGTAATGTAGGGTACTTAGTTTGAAATCAGGCAATACATTGTTTGAATGAGATTCAATAAATGGTCTAGTGTTACATTAAGGAGCTTTATCCTCTGATAATTCAGTATTATATTGCCTTTACATTGTGAATGTCCCTCAAGTGTTGATAAAATTTATTTCTTTTTCTTTCCCACATATCTTGGTAAGTTTGTGGTTTTATGGATTCTTAGTTTAAAGTGCCATGGAGCAGACATGGTACATGATGAGATACAGAATGTCACAAACACACTGTTGGCTTCTCTCTATGTATTTGATATGTTTATTGTATGTATATTTGCTTGTTTATCTCAACATCGTCTGGTTTTGATAGTATGCAGGGGTGAGTTCAACTGTAAGGACCGTCAAAATCGTTGGTCAAAATCGTCCAATGACCTTTATGGAAATTTTTAAGAAGAAAAATGTTGTTCATGTTAAAGTGCTTTCTTAGAAGCTTAGAATAAATTGTATGATGTAAACTTGTGTATATTAGTATATAAGTGCAATGATCAGTTTTGTGTTATTATACCCCCGCTTCGAAGAAGAGGGGGGTATACTGTTTTACCCTTGTCCGTGCGTGCGTCCGTTCGTCCATCCGTTACAAAATTTCCGTCGCAGTTTTTTCAGCAACTATAACATGCAGCAGCCTAATACTTTGCATATTGCTTCAATGATCCATAGTCCCATGTGGTGTAAAGCGATTTCATGCTCCTTGCTCATCTACTTCCTGTTTGTCGCATATTTTTAGATTTTGTTAAATGAAAGTTACATTATGATAGTCATATTTCTCACAGCGGGGGTATCACTAGTGAGCATTAGCTCACAGATTTACTTGTTTTGTTCATGGACTTGGATTTAATAGTTTATTTTTAGTCTAAATTAATGTTTGACGAAAAGGGAAAGTGACTCTTATAATATTGGATTTGATGAAATTGGTATTTTGGTGTGATATGTTGAATGTTCTTTTATTACAATACTGGCTAGAATTATTATGATGCATGGTAAAGGACAAAAATATCAACTGGCCAGACACTATAAAATGATTAAATTTCACTTTAAATAAAGTTGTCTTTGGGTTTTGTGCTTTTAGTTTAAGGCAATGACTGCAGTATTACAATGGTACTTTTTTTTTTACTTTAACGCCATGTCAACACAATTAAGGTCATTTTACGGCATCAGGCGCACCTAACCTGGCTTTCCTGGACCCTTATCTATAACCAGTACTCACCTACCCTTCCACAAGGCCGGAAACTTCTCCATATTATCTAATCAATGGAGGAAAATTGACGTTATTGTCAAATTTTAATGGAAGAGTAAAAACTTCCTTGGGTGGGATTCAAACCAGTACTCCCTATGAGACACAAGATTCCAAATCCCGGCGCCCTACCAACTGCGCTATCGACCAGGGTTACAATGGTTCATTGACTTAGGTTGACCTATTTTAAGGGTATTAACATATAGACTGGAACAAAGTTAAATCATCATATATCTAGTATTTGAACTATCATCTGTCTGGTATTTGAGGATATATTAACTTCCATGGGAAATGATATTCACTTAATAAGGTCTAGAACTTCCTTGCTTGATGAATTTCTTACTATTTATGACATTATTTACTTCACTACAATATGCCCTATGATACCTGTGTGTATTATAAAACATTATTAGAATTGTGATTGTAAAGTCAGTGTCATATTTTGTATAGGAAATAAACTTTTAAAAGTAAGGAATGTTGAAATTAATTACTTCTTTGCTTGGGACAGTCCATCTGTAGCGTGTTCAATTACACAAAGCGTTACAGAACGTTACACAACGATACATTCGGAACTCCTCGGCCATTCGCTGTGAATAACCAAATCTTATACTCAAACATGAGGTCGTTAAGGCAATGAGTGATGTTTCAAAATTTACAACATAAAAACGAAACATCACTCATTGCCTAAATGATCATATATTTGTTTACTTCAACACCGGTAGTTTCAAAATAGCGTCTAAATATGTCCGAGGTTATTCACAGCGAATGGCCAAGGAGTTCCGAATGTATCGTTACGGAACGTTTTGTAACGTTCGCGGTAACTGAACGCAGGGCTGATACCATGTTGAAATTATAATGTGATAGGTTCTTGGCTTAATAAGATTTATTGGCTTGTTAATGCTTGTCAAATTTTGGTGCGTGAATGAACGTGAATGTTTTACGTGAATGTTTGTATTATCAGACAATACCATTATCAATATATAAACGAGTACCTGTTTATAGAAAGTTGCAATGTAATATCAGAAAAAATGCAAAACTAATTGTAACATGTTTTATTATTTTTAAAACTCCCATTTATTGAAAAATGCAAACTTAACTTCCATACTTTCGAGCGAGTCTATTGATACATATCAGTGCAACACCGCAAAAAGTCAACTGATTACATTCACCTTTCAAATCATTATCAGCATTGATGTTTGCCGCAGATTGAACCAATTTTGGTTAAAATGCAATTCATGAACAGATTAATCTTTATAATTTTTATAAGTTAACAGTTTCATTCACCTGCGATATTATCCAAATAAATCAAATGCCTATCTTATCTTGATAGTTTCACACCCAATCAATAACAGTGTCATCTTTCAATAATTAAATCCATAGCGATTATCAGGAATAGTAAATTGCACACTGCACCTGTCAACAAAGGAATATGTCACCTTCTCAAGAGACATGTCTCTACCTCGCAATATTAATTCTCATTTTTCGACTTCCTTTATATTTGGGTTATTTTGCATGATAAAGAATAAAGTTTTGGCTTAAAACTCGTCCCTTTTCCAGAATGCAGGGGTTCCGGAATACAAGGTGTTAGATAAAAAAGGAAAAAAATCTGGTTTGCAGAAAATTCAGGTTTTGATTGTTTCCAGTTTAGAGGGGGTAATTACAGCGGGAACGCTTTAAGTATAATCATAGTGTAGGAAGAGTAACCCAGTGGTAGGACGCGCACTTAGGGATCAAGAGGTCCTGGGTTCGAATCCCACTTTAGGGGCACTGCTAATTTCCTTGAGCAAGAACTTTACCTGCGATTGTTTCACTCCACCCAGGTGTAAATGGGTACCTGCGAGGGTGGTATAATTCCGGTATAATTCCGTTGTGCCAATTTGTCAGCTGCACTAATAAGCGGAGTAAAAAGACTCCCCAGGGAGATTAATAGATAGATACCAGTAGCCCAATGACCTGGGATGTACCAGTACAAACCTTAAAAGTCATGGTCGTAGCTTTGTTCAAATGAATGGTTCTCTATATTTGAGAGATTTATAATGATATAAGGCCAACAACCTTAACCACCTGACATGTAGTATAAGTATCTAGTGATTATAGAGCACTTATATAAGTCCAGTACAGCTTAGATTTGAATAATCTATCATGACAAGCTGTGATTGGTTAAACACTTGTTAAAAAATGAAATATCTTTATTAAACTGCTGTATGTATTCTTTAGTTGAATGGTTGCCATTGTTACAAGCTTAGTAGTGTAAGATTCTAAGGTGTTGTTTGAAATTTGAAACATTTTCAATATTTATATTATCATTATTGGATAAAGAAGCGAAATAGGACACTGGCAAGAAACTTCACAGGTTGTGGAAATTTATCAGGTTTGTTAATAGTATAGTTCTCTAGGGTTGCAGAGTTCTTGTTTAAACTGAGATAACATAGTGGCTCAGATCTCATTTTATCTGAAGTGATTGCTCGAGTTATTGGGAATATTGTACATGGTACTAAGTACTAATGTAAACATTGGTATTCTGGGAACATTGCTCTATTGTTGTGGTGATATTTTTACAATATTGAATTTGTGCCAGAGATTTTTTTAGTGTATTTTTGGAATACAATCCTTGATTAGGTTTGGATATATGTTAACATTGGGTTGATAAAGTAATACTGATATATAAGTGTCAAACTCTATATATATTTACATGACACAGAAAAAACTATTGTAGTGTTTACAAGCTGTTCTGTTGTTTGAACATGTGCTGTGGACTTGTTTACAAGATTTTTGTTGAGTGAATGAATCAGGAGTTAAGTACTACATATCTTGGAGCTTATTATGGTAATTTTACATTCTAAATTATACATTTTTATTGTTACTGCCTCTATTAAAATTAAATTTTATTTTAATTATTATTATAAAAAAGATTAAAATATGTATGTAAATTAAAATCTAGTTTTAATGTTTCATTATCATAATACTGTTTTATAATAATTACAGTCATCTTCTTGACTATTGAAAATGAGTATTTTAATTACATTGATTGCTAATTTGAATTGCCTAATGCTTGTGGTTTTCATAGTTGTCGTATTAATTTATGAATATAGAATTAGTCTTTGACTTAAATTTGTCCAGCTCTAGTACAAATTATTATGTTAAATAGTAAGAGGGATAAATATCAACTAGCTAAACTTTAATTATAAAACAAATTATTTTAACTTGCCTGAGTTAGTTTTTAAGTATCATGCTATGGACAAATGAATTAAAGGGACAAATGTGTTAATCTTTACTATAAATTGAAGACTAGTCTTGCATAATATGTAAGGAAAATTGCATTTTGATGCAATGGTTGTACTTTCTTGCCTCATATATATATCAACGAATTTTGTAAAATTTTCAATCTTGGTTCTTTGAAGGCTGTATAAAATATTCACGATAAATGCTTGACATTTCCACTTAACACTAAGAAAGTATTTAAGTGAAGTTCTAATGAAAATTGATTTTGACGTAAAAACAATCTTGTAGAATTTGTTCTCGATTTTAACCAAAATTTAATCTTCCAAGACTGACATGGATTTTCTTGATTTTTGGGTGGGCTAGCTTGTAATTGTTTTGTCAATATTATGTGTATTTTCCAATTTGTGATTGTGACTTAAGTGCAGTCATTTTCTCATCCAATTTGAGTCTAAAGGCTGGACTAGTAAAACTGAATTGATTCATGCCTTCAAAAAATACTTTTTTTCTATAGTTGGGCTAGTTAAAAACTGTTTGCCTTTTACTTCAATTAAATGAATTGAGCTAGTGCTTGGGAAAGTTTAAGACCAAGAATGCAAATGTGTTTTTTTTTTTGTGTCATGGTTTTTATGTTTAAATAGATTTTAAATGATTGAGGCTTGATTATTGATGTTTTTTTAAGACTATCATTCCTTCATGTTGTCAGGTTTAAACTAATGCACTGGTGCCCTTACCCAACTATTCTGTATTTTCTAAGTAACTAATAAAATAAAAGTCCAGTTGTCTAGGACAACCACTTTTCAGTTCAGTCAATCAAAAAATTGTTAAAGCGACCCAAACTTTACAGATTAGATAATGATGCTTGCTGGTGAAACTCCTGTTCGGACAACAACTTTCATTTCTTTATTTCATGCAGTGAAGTAATGAAGTACAATATGCAGTCAGTCAGGTTGTCAATTCCAGGCAGAGATATGAAAATGTCGTGTTTACTAAGTGCTTGAACATGTCATTTCTTGTGTGATTGCTCTTGTTTATTGAATTGTTCTATTGCTTGGAATCAAGTTTTATATTATCTTGAATTGAAGTGATTTAATATACACGTATAATATTCCTGCTTGTTATACATTAACATCTTGGTTATAAAATACACTTAATAGAACACATAAAAATGTCAATACTGTTGGATATTATATACAATCTGTTTTGTATCATTACCCCTTGGAAATCATTGCCACAATGGAAATAAGAAATATCTCTTTTTTTCTTGCTTCAGTCCACAATGGAAGAATAAGAAATTTCTTAGTGTAATTACTGTGGCTATAATTTTAGTTTTCCTATGTTAATACCCATGATAAATCTTGTTGTTTTTTTCCACTAAGGATCTACTAGTAGTTAACTGTCACCATATTGGATAAAAAGTAATAGAATTTGGTGTGACTAAGTTCTTAATACATCAAGAAACTGTCTTATTTCTTCCTTAATTAAGCAAAAAAAACCATCATCTTGCATGTTTAGTTTCTGAAGACCTACAAGCAATCTTGATGGATACGAAAATATTTCAGACATATATAGAGCTGTCATAGATTCTAACAATATTGATGTATTATCAATTTTTTTTTATATTAATAATATGCATTTTGAAATATTGATTAAAAAAGCCTATATACCCGGTAGTTAAATAAAATAAGTGTCAAAATTTGCATGGGGAACCGAATCTTTCATGAGGGAAAACATGTACGCTGTCATAATGTGAAGGGATTGGTCTAAAACATTGACCGAACCCCCATTGACAAAATAGCCCCATTTCACAGATAGCATATTGTTGCATTTCTTTCATGACAAATATACATCTATTATGAGTTTGTTATGACAAAATAAATGGTCTGTATTAAAGTACTGCAGTGATTGTATTGATATATATCAATGTTACTGTATTGTCAATATTCATTTCTCAATATATCAATGTCAGTGATATGCTTTGAGCCCAATGACAGTTCTAGACATACTGTTCCCTCCAAATGTCCCTTGGACAATTCCTGTTTTTAAGATTAACAATTCCCATTTTTCCATGGAAACAAAGACATCTGAGGAAACTCCATAATTAGCATTAATTAGTTTATCAGTATTTGATTTACACTATGATACATGTATCATGGGTTTAGTGCAAAATGATTGTTACTCACTCTTTTCTTACATCGAGTTATGACTGTTTTCCGCTAAGCCCGTGATATATAAGTAAGCTTAGATTAGATTTAAATCACTTTGAGTATGCATGATAAGTATGTCTCAAAATTATATTTGTCCAGGAACTTTCGGAATGCACTGTATGATTTTTAAAGTAAGATATTTGCAAGTAGCTAGTAATGGCTGTAAAAGTATGTCAGGGAATTGATCTACATGTATGTTGTTGATGTTATAAGAGTTGGTGTTGTTATTATTGATTATAGATTAACAAGGTCATAAAACTTACTGTTGATACCATAAACACTTCTTTTATGTTGTTATTGAACTTTTTAAGGGTTAAGTTTTCTACACTAATGTTTAATGTTGAAATGAGTTTGAATTATGGCATATCAATAATGTGATCAATTATTCATATTTGCATGAGAATCAACCTGCATTAAGTTATCATTTTCTACTGTGTTGCTGTATGGCTATATACTTATAAATGATCATTTTGCCTTAAGGCGGACAGTATTAAGACACAATGGAAATGTTCTTTTGGGATATAAGAATATCATACAAAACAAGTGTTTAAGGGATTATGTTAGCTATAATTAAAGAATTTATATTGCTTTTGAATGTCAAAGACAAATAGTGTATATTTGCTTCAATGTGACTTTTAATAATTTATGTTGCTTCTAAATCACAGTGACAATTAAAGACTGTATATTAGGTTGGGTGTGACTCGTATTTTAGTTTATATTGCTTTTAAATGTGGCTTATTTTATAGTTTATATTGACTTGGATGTGACTATTAAAGAGTTTATATTGCTTTTAAATGTGGCTTATTTGATAGCTTTTATTGGCTTGGTTGTGACTATTAAAGAGTTTATATTGCTTTCAAATGTGACAATTAAAGAGTGTATATTAGGTTGGATGTGACTCATATTTTAGTTTATATTGCTTTTAAATGTGGCTTATTTAATAGTTTATATTGGCTTGAATGTGACTATTAAAGAGTTTATATTGACTTACTGATGTGACTAATATGAAAGAGCTTATATTGGCATGAATGTGACTATTAAAGAGTTTATATTGACTTACTGATGTGACTAATATGAAAGAGCTTATATTGGCTTGGATGTGACTTCTGTGGAGATAAAAACCTATTACCATATTATAAAGCATATTAGATGGACGAAAGGGATTATTGCAGTGATGTCACGGTTTAATTTGTCACTGTCAACCCTGAGTTATATATAAATCTATTTTGATTTATTTGAGTAATCAGTTTGTTTGTATCAAGGTTATTTATATTGTGGGAGAACTTTCAATGTTGTTATACTATTGAAGTATCATTTATTAGATGCTATTAGCAGTTTATGTAGGTTGGTATTAGTTCTGTATTACAGCCTGATAAATAGATGCTACAATAGATAATAATCCTATATAATAGTTTCTAATGATAGTTGATGACCTTGTTTTGGATATTGTTGTGTTATTTATCTTTATGGAATTTCAGGTGATCTCCATAAGAAGGTGTAAGCAAACATATCAGAAACTGACTCTGATTTTTCACACAGCCCAAAAGAATCAATGTGATGTTATTTAGATTTTTAAACTTTTTTTATAGAAGGGATGCAACTGACAAAAAAGATACTGACTTTATGTTGATTTGCAATGCTTTTAGCATTTCTGTTGAGTTGCAAAGCTTTTGGCATTTCTGTTCAATTGCAATGCTTTTGGCATATCTGTTCAATTGTAAAGCTTTTGACATTTCTGTTCATTTCCAAAGCTTTTGGCATTTCAGTTTAATTGCAAAGCTTTTGGCTTTTCTGTTCAATTGCAAAGCTTTTGGCATTTCTATTGAATTACAGAGATTTAGCTTTTTTGTTAAATTGTAAAAAAAACGTATTGTTTCTGTTGAACTGCTTAAATATTTGTCCAAATATTGCCGTTGGTAATTGTTTTTATGTAACAATTCAATGGTTGTTTTTGCTTTTTGCACACACTGGATTTTTGTTGCATTTTGTTGAAATTGAGTTTTATATATATCCTGTGATAGAGTGAACACAAATGTTAATCTGATTGTTTCATTTACATAACACCACTAGAGAAAAGCATGTTTGTTTTAGACAATAAACAAATTAAAATAGGATACTTGAAGCTTCCTGTTAACAGGTTTGGTTGTTTTTATGTTTTTAAAATATCTGTGTGTGTCTATAACTGTTCTATGAAATTAAATTCTTAATATTTTAATGCAAACTGGCCTATAGATTGTGACATTGTATCAGAAAACTGCTTTACTCAGCTGCTAAAATGTTTTATTACAATTTTGAGAGTAATAATAGTAATAATATTTATAACTTTTTTTAATGAGGCAACTCAGTTGGGCCTGGTCTTCCCTGAGAGCCTCCACAATATTTACAATGAAAAGACAATATAATATAATAATGAAATTGAAAGAAATGAACAAATATCATGAAAACATAGTAAAACAGGTACATAAGCATGAAAACAAGTAAGAGCAAAAGAAAAAGGAAAAAATAATAATCATGTGCTTAAAGTATTCCTACCAGAGTAGAACCAAGTTGAGTATGTTGTTTTTTTTCAAAGAATGGAGTTATAAAAATGTTTACAAGTTAAGTATGTTTTTTCAAAGAATGGAGTTATAAAACTATTGACAAGTTAAGTATGTTTTTTTCAAAGAATAGAGTTATAAAAATATTGACAAGTTAAGTATGTTTTTTCAAAGAATGGAGTTATAAAAATATTGACAAGTTAAGTATGTTTTTTTCAAAGAATGGAGTTATAAAAATGTTGACAAGTTAAGTATGTTTTTTTCAAAGAATGGAGTTATAAAAATGTTGACAAGTTAAGTATGTTTTTTTCTAAGACTGGAGTTATAAAAATGTTGACAAGTTAAGTAGGTTTTTTTTCAAAGAATGGAGTTATAAAAATGTTGACAAGTTAAGTATGTTTTTTTCAAAGAAAGGAGTTATAAAAATGTTGACAAGTTAAGTATGTTTTTTCAAAGAATGGAGTTATAAAAATGTTGACAAGTTAAGTAGGTTTTTTCAAAGAATGGAGTTATAAAAATGTTGACAAGTTAAGTATGTTTTTTCAAAGAATGGAGTTATAAAAATGTTGATATTCTTAATTGAAATCTTAGAGCCATCAGCTTTAAAGTCTGTTTTGAGTCTAAGCATGTAAGCATCATCTCCTGATATTCTTTTTATCATACAGGTTCACATTGTCTTAGTTGTTTACGCTGTCTGTTGTATAATGGTATAATCATAGGGTCAGACATTTAATTTATCATAAAATTTCAATTATTTAGCAATCTATTTTCCAGGATAGTTTGTCTTACTTCTTGAAGTTTACTGGCAATGTTAACTACTTCAAGATGTGAGTCTTGGAACAGTCAGTGGATAAAATATTTTAACTTTTGCGTCAAGAAATATCAGTTAAGATAACATATAGCATGTGAACACCTATTACATGCTTGTAAGGTAAACACTGATATGGAGGGGGTCATATTACTTGCTAAAGGGTTAAATCATATTCACAGTTCTCAGTTGAATTCTAATATTTTTTCTGTTTTTATCATAATTAACTGGAATTTTGTTTCGAAAATGTTGAAGTTTTTTATTTGATGTTTTAATTTGATTATGAAGCATTTTGGATGCCTTGGTGGCCAATGTTAGCATTCTTAAAATTGTTTTTGGTGTCTTTGGTGAAATTGTTGTTTGCTTTGGTCCAAAATATGTGATACATTCTAAGCTCACAAATTATGTGGATTCATTGTAACATTGTTTGAATCTTAAATATTTTTTTTTTGTTAGGTTAAACGCTGTAGTCAACCTACTCTCTCCTCCTCGAAAGGCCAAATCTCTGGATTTAGCTATTAACCAACTACTAAGCAAATACTTTCATCATTGACTCAAAACTGCCCTACATAATTAAATTCATTTTTTCATCGTATATTTTCATTGAATAATGTGACAGTATCAGTAAAGCATGAAATAAACCATGATTGTTATATATCTAACAAGTTAAAATTGATCAGTGTATTGATCTAAGGTAATAATTCTTGGAATCTCCCTGAAACAAACTTGTCTTTTATGCATGCTGACAATAAAGAAACCCTTACCAATGATAAATAAAACTTCAAAGGCAACTGGAGATGGCTTCTATTTTGTGTTGTTTGATTTATGTAGATGTTACAAATAGCATAATGAAATATTTATTGGACAAGTCAGAAGCAGAACATTATGTTGGTAGGCAACTATAAAATAGTCAACTGTCAGTAATTTGCTGAAACAGAGAAAATGACAATGCTCAGAAAAATCTTGCCAATAAGTGCTTGTTAAGGTACTGTTGTCTTTTCAAAGTCTTACTCAATTTTAAGAATAAACTAAGGCAAAATGAAAAACTAGGCTACTTTATAAAAGTTGAGGTCTTATATTATACCAGTATGTAAAATGTTGTAAAGTCAGCAGAGCAACATTATTCAAAGGAATATCCAGTCTTTTCTTGTTGTTTGTATTTTTTATATATATTTTTTAATTGATTTTAACGTCGTATTCAACACATGTTTAGGTTATATATACGATGGCCAGCTCTTCCTACTAAAGGTTTCCTGGACACTTTGCTATCACCAGTACTGACTTACCCTACCCTACACAAGGCCGGCAACTCATGTAAAGGGTATGACCTTACCGCAACCCAGGCTCCTCTTGTTTTTGTAATCTATGTTTTTTCATGAGCATATAATTCCATATAAAGATAAGACCCAAAAATGAAAGATAGATGCCTGTGGGGCTCATATAATTATTTTTGATAAGTTTGATAATTTTTATACGCCCGTTTTGAAAAAACGGTCGTATTATGTTATGCTGTTGTCCGTCTGTCCGTCTGTCCGTCTGTCCGTCCGTGGACAATTGCTTGTCCGGATGATAACTTAAGAAAGGATATACCTAGGTTCCTCAAATTTTATGTGTGGATAGCCCTTGGGTGGAGGAGGTTCCCTATTGATTTTGAGACCCCAGGGTTAAAGGTCAAGGTCACTGGGACTCAAAATAGGTAAATCTTGTCCGGACAATAACTGAACCACCAATGTACCTAGGTTCACCAAATTTAATGTAAAAGTAGCCCATGTGTCAAAGATGTTCCCTATTGGTTTTGGGGCCCCTGGGTCAAAGGTCAAGGTCACAGTGGCATCATATGGGAAAAAAACTTGTCCTGACAATAACTTAACAACCAATCTACCTAGGTTCACCAAATTTTATGTGAGAGTAGCCCATGTGTCAAGGATGTCCCCGATCGGTTTTGGGGCCCCTGGGTCAAAGGTCAAGGTCACAGGGACATCATATTGAAAAACCTTGTCCGGACCATAACTCAACAACGACTGTACCTAGGTTCACCAAATTTTATGTGAAGGTAGCCCATGTGTCAAGGATGTGCCCTATAGGTTTATGGGGCCCCAGGTTCAAAGGTCAAGGTCACAGTGGCATAATATGGAAAAACTTTGTCCAGGCAATAACTGAACCAGCAATGTACCTAGGTTCACCAAATTTTATCTGAGAGTAGCCCATGTGTCAAGGATATGCCCTATTGATTTTGGGGCCCCTGGGTCAAAGGTCAAGGTCACAGTGGCATCATATTGAAAAACATTGTCCGGGTAATAACTCAACAATGAGTGTACCTAGGTTCACCAAATTTCATGTGAGAGTAGCCCATGTGTCAGGGATATACCTTATCAGTTTTGAGGAAACAGGTTGAGTTTAAACCTTCAACCAGAAGATATCAAATTACCAAGCTGTGACTTCAAATGTTCAATCAATATGTTGATAAAGTCAAAATGGCAAACAATGAAACACTTGTCCAGGCAATAACTGAACCACCAATGTACCTAGGTTCACCAAATTTTATGTGAGGGTAGCCCTTGTGTTAAGGGTATGCCCTATTGGTTTTGGGGCTCCTAGGTCAAAGGTCAAGGTCACAGGGGCATCATATTGAAAAACCTTGTTCGGACAATGACTCATCAATGACTGTACCTAGGTTCACCAAATTTCATGTGAAGGTAGCCCATGTGTCAAGGATGTGCCCTATAGGTTTATGGGGCCCCAGGTTCAAAGGTCAAGGTCACAGTGGCATAATATGGAAAAAATTTGTATGGACAATAACTGAACCAGCAATGTACCTAGGTTCACCAAATTTTATCTGAGAGTAGCCCATGTGTCAAGGATATGCCCTATCGATTTTGGGGCCCCTGGGTCAAAGGTCAAGGTCACAGTGGCATCATATTGAAAAACATTGTCCGGGTAATAACTCAACAATGAGTGTACCTAGGTTCACCAAATTTCATGTGAGAGTAGCCCATGTGTCAAGGATATACCTTATCAGTTTTGAGGAAACAGGTTAAGTTTAAACCTTCAACCAGAAGATATCAAATTACCAAGCTGTGACTTCAAATGTTCAATCAATATGTTAATAAAGTCAAAATGGCAAACAATGAAACACTTGTCCAGGCAATAACTGAACCACCAATGTACCTAGGTTCACCAAATTTTATGTGAGGGTAGCCCTTGTGTTAAGGGTATGCCCTATTGGTTTTGGGGCTCCTAGGTCAAAGGTAAAGGTCACAGGGGCATCATATTGAAAAACCTTGTTCGGACAATGACTCATCAATGACTGTACCTAGGTTCACCAAATTTCATGTGAAGGTAGCCCATGTGTCAAGGATGTGCCCTATAGGTTTATGGGGCCCCAGGTTCAAAGGTCAAGGTCACAGTGGCATAATATGGAAAAACTTTGTCCAGGCAATAACTGAACCACCAATGTACCTAGGTTCACCAAAATTTATCTGAGAGTAGCCCATGTGTCAAGGATATGCCCTATCGATTTTGGGGCCCCTGGGTCAAAGGTCAAGGTCACAGTGGCATCATATTGAAAAACATTGTCCGGGTAATAACTCAACAATGAGTGTACCTAGGTTCACCAAATTTCATGTGAGAGTAGCCCATGTGTCAAGGATATACCTTATCAGTTTTGAATAAACAGGTCAAGTTTAAACCTTCAACCAGAAGATATCAAATTACCAAGCTGTGACTTCAAATGTTCAATCAATATGTTAATAAAGTCAAAATGGCAAACAATGAAACACTTGTCCAGGCAATAACTGAACCACCAATGTACCTAGGTTCACCAAATTTTATGTGAGGGTAGCCCTTGTGTTAAGGATATGCCCTATTGGTTTTGGGGCTCCTAGGTCAAAGGTCAAGGTCACAGGGGCATCATATTGAAAAACCTTGTTCGGACAATAACTCATCAACGACTGTACCTAGGTTCACAAAATTTTATGTGAATGTAGCCCTTGTGTCAAGGATGTTCCCAATAGGTTTTGGTGCACCAGGCCCAAAGGTCAAGGTCACAGAGGCATCATATCGAAAAACCTAGTCCAGACAATAACTGAACCACCAATGTACCTAGGTTCACAAATTTTTATGTGAGAGTAGCCCAAGTGTCAAGGTTATCTCCTATAGGTTTTGGGGCCCCTGGGTCAAAGGTCAAGGTCACAGGGGCATCATATTGAAAAACATTGTCCGTGTAGTAACTCAACAATGACTGCGCCTAGGTTCACCAAATTTCATGTGAGAGTAGCCCATGGGTCAAGGATGTTCCCTATTGGTTTTGGGGCCCCTGGGTCAAGTTTAAACCATCATCCAGAAGATATCAAATTACCAAGCAGTGACTTCAAATGTTCAATAAATATGTTAATAAAGTCAAAATGGCAAACAATGGAAATAATGCTATATTTAATAAGTAACATGACTTTAGTTCACCAAATTTTATGTGAGGGTAGCCCATGTGTCAAGGATGTTCCCAATTGGTTTTGGGTCAAAACTGGGTCAAAGGTCAAGGTCACAGGGGCATCATATGGAAAACCCTTGTTCGAACAATAACTAAACAATGATTGTACCTAGGTTAACCAAATTTTATGTGAATCAGCCCATTTGTCAAGATGTAATGTGTTGATAGCCCTTTGGTATTTTTGGTTCTGAGGCCCCAGGGTCAAGGTCACTGGAAGTTTGTATGGGAAAACTTTGTGTCGGTGATAACTCAAGCATGGCTGTACCTAGGTTTCAAAATCTTTGCTTTGGATAGCCTTCCAGTTAAGGATGGGACCTATTCTGAGATCCCGGGGTCATTGGTCAAGGTCACAGGGACTTCATATGAGATAGAACACAGCATGGACTGCACACGGGCGTATAATGCCCCGCCCAGCGGAGCTCTTGTTTATCATAACATTCTAGTTCCTACTTAATCTATTGTTGTCATGGTCATCATTACTGGTATATAACTCCATATTGCTGGAAGTTAGTCACTCGTATAGGAAGTATAATGTGATACAATGTGATTTATTATTCCCCATGGTAACAAATTTCTTGATATTAATGCTATATCTTGTATAGATGATATTGTTAATGTTGTAATAAATGTAATATTGTCTGGAACCCCCCAATTTGATTTGTCACGCTTTGCTTGCAATATTTTACGATTTAAGTAAAAAAGTTTTTTGTCTGGTTGTCTGGAAAATCATTGAGGATTTTAGAACTGAGTTATTTGTAAGCCGATATTAATGACAAAATGTCCGACATGGGTAACTGATAGATAGATAATCATACTTTAAGAGGCGTGAAAACTGTGTACGATATGCAATCTTGCTTGTAGAATATGATGTAATGAATGCGGCTATTAGTTTTAGACAAATCACTTGATGTGACTTATCTCAAAACACTCTTATTATATCCATGTCTCGGCACAAAACTTGTCTAAATTCTTCTTTATTTATAATTTAGTTAGACTAGTTCTGCACTGAGCCATCACTATGTTATAATACTCCCTTCATTTACCTGATTATCAAGGATTACCCATGTTCTGAAATTTGACAAATTGATCATGTTTCATGTTCCAACATCAAGAAGCACTTGTCAGCAATAGTTAATGTATTTCAGCAATGATCTTACACCCTGCGGCTTGATCTTAATACTAAATGTCTTGTATTTTGTCATGATTTATGAAAACTTGATTTTCAAGCAGTTTATTATGTGATTTATTTTACCAATTGATGTTATGAGATATCTCTTCACAATACTTGCATTATTCTCCCAAACCGTGAGCTCTGCATTATGATTCTTGATTAATAGGTCTAGGTTTCTATTATGACTGAAATATTAATATTTTTATAAAAGTTAGGACATTTGAACTGATAGGGGCTTTTTTGTACCAGTCATTGCCTTAAGTTTCTGTGAACACCAGCCTGAATTTATTATGTTTAAAACAAATGATAGAATTATCAACTAGTCTGACTATATGGACTTACAGTTGTTATTTTCACAAGCTCAAACTAAATTTCACTTGTTGTGGACTTTGAGTGGTTTGAGGCTAAGTGCTCAACAAGACAATGACTGATGGTGCTTAACCCAGGCCAAAAGCGCAGTTGGTTGGCGCCAGGATTTGGAATCTCTTGTCCCAAAGGGGCTACGAGTTCGAATCTCACACGGGAGGTTATACCCTTTCATGAAAATTTGACAATAATGTCAATTTTCTTCCATTAATATTGTATATGGAGAAATTTACGGCCTTGTAGATGGGTAGGTGAGTACTGGTTATAGACAAGGGTCCAGGAAAGCTAGGTTAAGTGTGCTGGACGCTGTAAAATGACCTACTCATCGGGCATTTCCTTTTAAAGTTCAAATGCAACAACATGGTGTTAGATAATGTCATTATTCAAATAGATAATTAGCAATTAGGTTAAGCAATTAGGTAAAATCTTAATTTAAATCTAAAATCTAATTAAAAAAGAATTACATCAAGTGTAATTGGTTATTAATTAGCTGATAGTTTCTATCTTAAGTTAGTTAACATATTCAATGAAGTATGATACTGTCATCCTGACTTTTACTAATCAAATAGCAACTCTTGTAGAGGGACAGCAAACCTGTTGGCTTTTTGTTAAACACTTTCATTACCATTGAAAAATTCATTCAATGAATGCTTTGGTTCAAATGGCAACTTTAGTTGAGAGGAAGTGCTTTAAACTTCAAACACTGTCAAGTTATCTTAGAAAAATTGATCAAATAAAGTCTTTGTCTTTGGACCCCCTTTTTCCTTTAAATGTGTCCCTCCCATTGCCATTAAACTTCCTGCTCCAATCAGTAAATCTATTTTAAGAGATGTATATAACCTTTGATTCTTTAAATATTCAGACCTACTTGAATAAAAGTTTCTGGTTTTAAGAACTTCACTTAATGTCTTATCTAACATCAGTGTATAATTACTATGTATATTGTTTTACTACCCAGAAATATTCTCTTAGATTTGCTTAATGTCAGGTCATATTATTCTTATGATTACATTATTTCTACCTGTCCGCCAATAGGTCTGCAGTGTATAGTTCATAATACAATTTTACTAGAACTTAATTTTGAAATACCTGCCTGTTAATTAGCCTGCTTTAAAGTTTATGCAGTTTTACTTGAACTTTATTATGAAATGCCTGTCTGTCAATTAGCCTGCTTTAAAGTTTATGCAGTTTTACTAGAACTTAATTTTGAAATGCTTGCCTGTCAATTAGCCTGCTTTAAAGTTTATACAGTTTTACTTGAACTTAAATTTGAAATGACTGCCTGTCAATTAGCCTGCTTTAAAGTTTATACAGTTTTACTTGAACTTAATTTTGAAATGCCTGCCTGTCAATTAGCCTGCTTTAAAGTTTATACAGTTTTACTTGAACTTAATTTTGAAATGCCTGCCTGTCAATTAGCCTGCTTTAAAGTTTATACAGTTTTACTTGAACTTAATTTTGAAATGACTGCCTGTCAATTAGCCTGCTTTAAAGTTAATACAGTTTTACTTGAACTTAATTTTGAAATGACTGCCTGTCAATTAGCCTGCTTTAAAGTTTATACAGTTTTACTAAAACTTAGTTTTGAAATTCCTGCCCGTCAATTAGCCTGCTTTAAAGTTTATACAGTTTTACTAAAACTTAGTTTTGAAATGCCTGCCCGTCAATTAGCCTGCTTTAAAGTTTATACAGTTTTACTAGAACTTAATTTTGAAATGCCTGCCCGTCAATTAGCCTGCCTTAAAGTTTATACAGTTTTACTAGAACTTAATTATGAAATGCCTGCTTGTCAATTAGCCTGCCTTAAAGTTTATACAGTTTTACTAAAACTTAGTTTTGAAATGCCTACCTGTCAATTAGCCTGCTTTAAAGTTTATACAGTTTTACTAGAACTTAATTTTGAAATGCCTGCTTGTCAATTAGCCTGCCTTAAAGTTTATACAGTTTTACTAAAACTTAATTCTGAAATGCCTGCTTGTCAATTAGCCTGCTTTAAAGTTTATACAGTTTTACTAGAACTTAATTTTGAAATGCCTACCTGTCAATTAGCCTGCTTTAAAGTTTATACAGTTTTACTAGAACTTTATTTTGAAATGCCTACCTGTCAATTAGCCTGCTTTAAAGTTTATACAGTTTTACTTGAACTTAATTTTGAAATGCCTGCCTGTCAATTAGCCTGCTTTAAAGTTTATACAGTTTTACTTGAACTTAATTTTGAAATGCCTGCCTGTCAATTAGCCTGCTTTAAAGTTTATGCAGTTTTACTAGAACTTAATTATGAAACAAGTTTAGATCATTAATTTTCCTTTCTAGATTGTTCCTTACGGGTCTTTCAGTGCTATGCATCTAGGAGGAAGTTGTCCTGTAGGAAACAATGAGATAGATTTTGTATGGGGTTGAAACAAAGCATGCAGTGCATTTTCAAATATCTTGTGATGCAGGATAGAAGGGTTTACATCAATAATATCAATTGATGAAACGGACCCCAAATCTCAAACCTTAAAATGTAGTTCACTATAAATATCTGTACAAATTATAACATTAAAAACATGATATTGTACTATTTGGGTCCATATAATGTATCAGAACTTATTCTAATTTTTTGGTTGTTTTTTTTCTTATTAAAATTTTCACAAGTATTCAAAATTATCATTCCATGTTTTGTCTGTATGTAACTTATAGCTCAAAGAGGTGCTTTGTTGAAGATTTCCTGCAATTAAAGTGTTACAAAACATTATGCTGAAATATACTCAAGTATCAACTTACTTAAAATGTGCCGATTGTTTATTTATATCAATGATCAATTTAGATTATAATTTATGCAAACTGCATTATATCTTGCATTCACGATGATTGTATTCCAATCCTAATGAACACAGTAGCGTGCAGTTTGGTTGTTCTTTATTGTAAATATTACTATAACTGGTAAATGAACTTGATTTCTTGATTTAATTACAATACATATTGATATCTTTATATCATGTATACTGTTATTAATACATGACAAGTTCAAACTAGGTTCAATAACATATTCTATAATCTTAACTTGCTATATAAGGTTATACTGGATACTTTATTTCATAAGAATGGATCTATTGATTAAACCATAAGCATTTTTTTGCCATACAGTAACACTGTTTATATCAGGGCAGTGTACATTCAAAAATTTTATTTAGTTATCCAATTAAGGTGGGTCGGTACCCTACTCGGATAAAAAACAAAAAAATATTATGTTCACCGATTATGATAAAAGTTGGCAGACAGATACCTTCATGCTTCTTGTTTGTTTTTCTGGTAACCTTAGCGACTTAGTTGTTTTTTTCAGGACGTCATGGATGTCACAATGGTTCATGTTTTAAACAGGCTTGAAAGTGCATTAAATCCACATATTTAAAGTATTGAATGTCCGAGGCCATTGATTGTTATACCAAAATGTTTTTGAAATGTTGTTGCATTCAATTATTTTGTTCCGATTATCTAAATATCACGTCAGTCGTATAAGATTGTATATTTCATCACTGCATTCAGGGTTTTCACATTTAAAAGGTTTCGCCTATTGCTGAGTTTTTACTTTCATTTTCCTATTAATGCAGAATATGAAATTTCATTCAATGAAAACATACCATGTGTTTAACGAGAATTAGAAAGCAACAGCTACTCTACCTGGCTTAATTATGGATTATTTCCTTTTGTATTTTTTGCTTTAATACTTTAGTTTGTCTGATGCCTTTTAGTTGAATATTTTGTGGATTAAAAACACTCTTTCTTCCTTCATGATGAATTATTGACCTTGGTATACCATTCATAAGCAATTTATTAGATATGACTTTCTATTGTCACAACATTAACTTGATCTAAATTTCCCCCATTTGCGGAAAATCCGGCTTTAATGTGGTCAATGTGGTTTCCACATTATATTTCTTGTTATTATTATGTTGATTATGTTGTTGCTTCGAGGCCCATCAACAGCTTATGTCATTTATAGCTCGTTAAGGATAATTTGAGACTAAACTAATCGATATTCTATGTAAACATTGTCTCAATGTTATCCTTAACAAGCTATTGTCCGCTTGCATTAGTAAACATTATTGAACATGCCTTCGATTAACTTTTGAATCGGTTAATGAATAAACTTGCCAAATGAAAGAATCTTACTATAAATTTATTTGGTATAAATAATAAATTTAAGACATGTTTTACAAAGTTAGCCGAGCTTAGCTTATGATTTTAAACAAACGTGCATTCAAGGGCAAAATCAACCTTCTTAAGTACTAGTTCATAGAATAGGAGATTGTTTTCGGTCATTCTGTAGCCTATTTTTGTCTGCTCAGTTTCTCCGCACATATTTTACCGATTTGATTCAAACTTCACTAAGATATCAGATATCAGGCAGACCTGTGCATACTTGTGCCACTTTGGTTAAGGTCATTTGATTTTTGACAGAGTTATGGTCCTTTGATGATAAATCTTGTCCGCTCATTTTCTCAGCACCTAATTTCTTGACAAACACCAGTCTGTTGGGGCGATATTTTATCATGTCCAGTGATATGTCTTGTTATTGTTTTAAACATTGTGTAAACAAATGGTAGGGTTGTACTGTAGAGGCTGTAATGTTATACATTTGTTTATTATTATAAGACACTGAGGACTTCAAGTCTATAGATTTATAATTGATACATACCAAATATTGGAGTGTTTTTTTATACAAACCGATATTTGATTGGTTTTATGGTAATTAGATATTAATGAATATGAAGCCCTGGATTAGTAAAGGGGATTAATTATATGACATATTGTGATTATCAAGTATAAAACATGGATTCTTCTTAGATTATTTTATATTGTTTATATTGAGGTATGGAAGTTTTTCCTTATTGTATTTCCTTATTTTGGACTCTTGATTGGGGAAATGAATTTATAATGTTTATACTTTTTTATGGGGGAAAGCATAGTTTTTCTGTAGATTTTTTGTAAAGCAATTTTAACAAAAAAGGGTTTTTTCTCCTGAAGATTTGCTGAGCATTAATGCCAGTTTATATTTATAATTCACTAGTCTGTGATGAAGGTAGTGTTTTTTAAAGTCAAGTGTACTTGTTTGTTTTGTTACTATTTTAATAAGAGGTATGTAAAGATGTTTGTTATCAAAATGTAAATTTACACAGCCTTCTGTATAAACTAATTATAAACCTCTTGTGCATGATGATCTTAATAGTTCTTGTTTCTTTCTTTTTGTGAAAATTGGAATTTCTTCATTGTTCCAGCTTAAACTGCATTTAGTTGCAATTTGGAGCTCATAATTCAGAAACAGTACTTTAAAGTGCCTCTGAAGCACAAATCATTAAATAAAGAAACCTCAACCTGGATGAAGTTGATTATGATGTTGACACTCACCTTTCATCTCTCTCTTTCTTTAGTATGGCTTGATTTTGCTGAAGACTTTAGACACTATCTTTTGAACTATTTCTTTTCACATACTGGTAAGTAAAAATAATCCCTGTACAGAATGTAAGAAAATTATTGAGCTGCCAAAATTGTTTCACACTTGAACAGCCCTGAGATTGTTTTCTAGTTGAAATAAATCAGTGTTTTCTAAGGATCATAATGTAACATTAATTTATATATACATGTATAGTAGACTGTATTGTATTGTATTATGTTGATGGTATTTCTGTTGTTTATGATGGTGTTTGTTATTATTATCTTCTTGCTTGATGAACTTGTAGAGTAATAACAACAGTAAAATGTTGATTAGTTTTGTACAATATTTATGATTACTAGTACAATATTTACGATTGCTATTACACCTCCAACCATATCATTAATGTTACTATCAGCTCCAGTAATTTTTATCAGAACTTTGTCTGTAGACTTGTGCATTCTCAACTATAACAGGGGTGCGAAATTTCTTTGCGCTCAACTTGGCTGACTCTTACATCTATGTCTACTGACAAGTCAATATTTCTATCCCAACTTGTCTGAAGACAATCTATGTTTTAGCTAAAATATTCTACATTGTACTTGAAACATAGCAAAACTTTATAATGTGGATGTCTCTATGGTTCAAGAATGTTCAACAATCAACTTTCTCTTTGTTTATATTTATCATTATTTACAGTATGTAATTAATATATCACGGTTTTCAATATTAAGTTTTGAGAATTGAAGATTATGTGACTGAGCAAGTGCATTTTGATCCCAGATTCATTGATGTTTGTTATCATTGATCACTTGTCTGTGAACAAGTGGAAAGAAACTTGGAATTCCACATCTCTGACTTTAATGTAATGAAATGTATGGCGTTAAATGCCAATTTTTAAAAAATACTTTTCAGTTATATATTGCTGGGATATGTTATTCGCAGTGCCTGGAAATGTCTTCAGAATCACTGGATCCAAACATTAGGGATTCAAATTCTGACTGAACTATCATATTCTAATTTTGTAAAAATATAAGTAGCATCGTAACACTTTATTTCTTAGGGAAAAGTTAAATTATACCCATGCATGATTTCCTAGTAAAACAGGATTTGTATTGCAAATATTAAAAAAAAAAACGAGTG
Organism: Mactra quadrangularis; assembly: GCA_025267735.1. Classification (NCBI taxonomy): domain Eukaryota; kingdom Metazoa; phylum Mollusca; class Bivalvia; order Venerida; family Mactridae; genus Mactra; species Mactra quadrangularis. Next base: position 39,316,353 of record CM046307.1, on the reverse strand, counting down.
TGATAACCTAGCTGATATTACTTTTCCTATCTTAATTGGCCTCACATGCTCAGCACCCCTCTTTTACTCCAATTATGACCCTAACCTTACAATTAGCTTGTCGTGAATGAATGAGTGACCATTATGTATTAATACTTCTAAGTATTACCCCCTTTGTAAAATGTCCATCTAGGCCTAAATTGAAATTAAGTTTGTTTGCCCTTTAGTCTGACCCACCCGGAAAAATGCTGCCGACTCAAAAAAAAATTATTCGAAAAATATATGTGGTGTTTTTTTATTGGTCACGACTGTTCATCCTATTGCTTTCGAGTAGTTTCTTTAAACTAATAATTCTGCTATAAGAAAAAAATGAAATATTTTTCCTACCTACCAACCCAACCTAAAAATTAAGGGTCAGTAAAGGGCAAACAAAGTATCTTTTAGTTTTGGCCCTACACTTAAGAGAATATTGAGTTGACAAAGGCCACTTTCATCAGTGTATTGTTCATATTCCATTGTCTTCTGAATAATATTAGTATCAAGTTAAGCCTTCTGTTAGTTGTCGCAGGATTTGTGTGGAAGATGAATTGGTTCTTTGATGATTGTTGCTAGAAATACAATTTCCTGTAGGGAATAGTGTAATGTGAAACTAATTCATACTTGTAAACATTAACATTTTGCCATACACCACTTGTTAACTGTTTTTTTATGCCATCTTTAGATGTTTCCATTAAAGGATTAGTGCATGAACAAAGAAATGTCATTTAGTAATTAGCTGTGAAATAAAACTGAAGAATCAACGCTGCCTCAGTATAAGATCTAAGCTTTTTTGTAGAGAGCTTTTAGTTCATAAAAGAACTAACTGTTGTTTTCGTGTTATATTTAATGTCACTGAAAGTTCAATTGTCTTCTTTCCTCCTAGTAAATAGACAAACCTTAATAGGTCTGTGCAAAATTATTCTTACTACATCTAAATGTAAAATGAAGTTGACTTATTTTGCTGTTCGACCATTGAAACTACTTCAGCAAACATATATTTATTTCAAAGCTCTTAAGAATTTTCAGCTTAAAAAAGCCTTCATCAGTAATTATGAAAATGAAAATTTAGACGTTCACATTATGAGCTGTTTTCTACACTGGAAATAACAAAGCAAAACTGTCAAAATTTTGATCGTGATGTTACGCGCCAAAAATCAATAGAGTGCACAAAACACTTACTAAAAAATCTTATGACAAAGATCATTGTTATACAGTCACTTTTTGGTCAATCAATTCCAAATATTTTTGAGCTAATAATAAGTATACTTAATACTTTTGATTTACATAATCATGGTTGTGTTTATAATCCTTACGACTTTAAACTGCAAGATTTATTAAGGATAGTTATCCTTAGATACTTCGGCAAAGTTACAATGTATTTGGAGAAAGATTCTGTATCAACTCTCATGAATCGATGCTCTTATTTGAACTGGTTTTTACAAAACCTTGATTTATCTCAAGTGTCCTTATTGGTGTCACCACCATTTACCATATGTTACACAGCTGCAACTTGACACTCTGTGTCTTTATGTTTACCTTAATTGGTAATGGATCAAATTTAATAGTAGATTAACATGGCTTTTACTCTAACATGTATTGTTCCATATGTCATAGATAGATGAAAATATGAAAATCCATTCTAAAAGTGAAAATAATTTTTTCCCTCATTGGTTCGGGACAATTTAAAGATGCCTGTTGAGATTCCTTATTGATTTTGGGATCATAGCTGGAGGGGGGGGGGGAATCAGGGTTCACGAGTTGAAATAAAATAGACGTTATACCAAAGTTGACAAATATTCTGTTTCTTTCATCTATAGTTTTGTGTTTTATTAGATGTATATTACACAATTTATAATGTGGCGTCAATTTTTTCTCAAATATGACGTCATTTATCTTCTTATATGACGTCATGAATGATGAAAATATAAGGTTATGTTTTCACAACAATGAAAATATAAAATTTATATTTTCATCGTATATCTTTATAAAAAAAATGTGACGTTTCACCTTAAAGCATAAAGGAAAGAACATCAATTATATCACTTGCTTATAAACAAATCTCTTTGTCTGTTTGTTTTACATGCCTGAAACATTGTTTGTTTCTTTCAATTACTTAACTTGTTGTTGGTTTTTGTTTGATTGGAAACTGCAAGTCTGCATCCAAATTGAAGATGATAATGCAAAATCAGGCCTTTTCCTTTTCAAGTTTTGCTTTTAGAGTCTAAGGGTGCTGACATTTTAGGCTTAAGGATTATACTATCGAAAACTATCGACAATTCAAATGCCTGACCAGTGTAACCTGCGGAGTGATACATGTGTCTCTGATTTACTATGCAGTTTATTTCTAGGTGATAAAAGTAGTGCCTTTAATCAACAGACGCGTCTTTGTTTCAGTGTCAGTGACAGATATTTACTTATATTGATGAGCGTGTGAATAGGTGGAGTCAAATCTCTTTAATTCACTAAGCAGTAGAATTTACCAGTTAACAGGACAGAATAAACACAAAGCATTGTTTGCCCTGCTTGGTTCGTACTTGAATCTAATGTGTAAGGAGTAATCATTAGTATGGATTTGTGAGATTTCAATGTGCATGAAAGTCAATCTGTATTTCAATACTTTGATTGTATTTTTTGTGTAATGGTCATACAATGTGGTTTACTAGACATTTTGAGTCTTGGAGAGATATAGTCAATGAAAACACATACCAGAGCAGTCTAATGAAATTATCTTGTCAGTTTAATGTTGTCAGTATTGACGTTATAGAAAGTTACTAGTAGATATTGATAATATAATTGTTGGTAATAATTGTCATCTGTCTGTAGAAAGATAAATGTAACAATTGTCTATAAATTGATAGTCTGATCTTAATAACAAATTGTTCTATCAATTAAGTGTCAATTAAGGTATTGATGTGTACCAGTTACTCTTTGATCAATAGAATAGAGCAGAACAGAACAGATTGTTCCATTTCAGGACTCTGAGTTCTACTCATCATCCATATAAATGTATTAAATACAAAATACAATGTACATACATTTACAATTTATTTATGACATGGCATCATAACATTTCATATCTATGACTTAATATAAATGGGCAAAATGTCAATGCTAAATAAATGATGATGATATTTACATGTTTTATAAAAAATTCTAACTGTGGTTTGCAATGTGGAGCATGTGTATTTTATTTTAATACAATAAGAATCATATTGTCTTGAGCTCATTTAAGTTATTGTCTTTTAGAATGGAAACCTCTTTGATTTGAGCTGGAATTGTGTTGCTCTATTTCTTTTTATGAATATAGTTTTTTGTTTCCTAAATATAATAGTAAAAATATCATGATATTTATGCTTATATAACTACCTCTTATAAAGGAAACTTATAAACTTATTGATTGCCTATATCTCAGAAGTATGGTACTTGATGTTGTATGATATGTTTTATACAAGAAATATAATATTCATAGGCGGATCTAGCAGGGGGTCTGGGGGTCCAAGCCCCCCTGCTAGCATTATAAAAATGTACCAGTCCATTAGTGTTTTCTTGACTTTTCTCAGTGCTTCACATAGATTTAATGGTTATGTAGCTTTTATTATTAATATGTTGCATTATTCTGCAAAATGTGTATAATGTTGTTGTGGTTAGAAAGTTTGGACCCCCTAGAAAATGTTCGAGGACCCCCTTCCCCCTTAGAAAAAATCTTGGAGCTGCCCCTGATATTACTTCTTTTATTACAACTTATATTTGCCAGATGATATTACATGTACTTGGAAGATGATGGTTGTCTGACTATATTTTATGATGTTCTGTTACAGCAAGCTATCCATCATGAACAGACCTGTTTAATGTAATGGAAACTTGATAAAAAAAACTTGGAATCGCTAGGAACATGTCCCAAAAATGTTTCCTAAAAACTGGCTTCACTAAAAGCTTATTACTGTAAAATGCTTTGGTAATAGGGCAAACTTTTCTTTTAGATTTCTTAAAATGGCTTTTCTAAGAACTGAACCAATGAAGCACATTGCACGAAAAGCTCTGAGGAATAGTTCTTGTTATTTATTTAAATTAAGTTCTGGGATAGTTATTCTAAAACTATTTGCATCTGAAATAAAAAAACTATTTCTATTTAATGATCAACCAGTTTTAGTATATACATGTATTAGATTTGAATGACGTCATAAATGGCATTTAGAAGTTGATGTTGATTGCTTCTTGTTTTAGTTGTAATTTCCTGTCATAGAATGGTTTATGTCTCTTCTTGATGTAAAATTATTCCAGTTAATCAGTTTTCACATCCGACTGTGGTATGATTTGACTAATTGTTTGAAAGCAGATATATTTCTTTATGTCATGAAGCTTGGTTTTCTTATACTGGAAATAGCAATCATGTAGACATTGTTCAGAATATGTTTTGCCTTATATTAAATATGAAAAGCAAGCCTATCAGGGACAGCTACAGCAACTGTAAATAGACTGACCTTTCACACAGCCAGAACACAAATAGAATGATGTTTTTAGGTTTTTCAACTTTTGTTGTAAAAGGGATGCTTCAAACAATAAGGAAACAAGAAACTTAAGGGTATCTTCCTTGGAACAGACTGTAAGGCCACAACAAGTTGATCATGTGTTTTACAGATTTTTCTGGGAAAAAATGGGGCAAGCGAGCAAAGAAAAAAAAATCTTAATTCAGTTGCTTTATTTAGCGGTTTGGCAAAATTTTTATGAGCGATCGAGGAAATAAAAATATTTTTTCTTAAAAACTGTCAATTAAGGTGCAAGTGAATCCATAGAACATATGATCAACTTGTTGTGGCCTAACACAAAAATAACTGCCAATTGTTGTTTTAAACAGGTTTTAGCTACTGTTCTGATGATTTCATGAAAGAAAGTTTTATGTCTCCTTGTGAAAGAGAATATTATGGTGAACAAATTGTGGGCTTAGTGCAAAACAGTCGTAACTCATTCTTTTAAACTTGAATTACGACTGTTTAGTGCTAAAGCCTGTGAAATAGTGTTCCTTCTGTTGTTTCACCAGACAATGTATGCATCATCCAGATCTTATTTTTGAAAGATTTATCTTTCAAACAATCATCGTATTGATTACAAGTATTAGCATTTACAAAAATGCTTAAAATCGCGGTTCAGCCATGTTTAATGTCTTCTCCTTTGATGTATATATTTTGTGGTTAATATTCATTTGCTAACTTGGAGGAGGTTATGAATAGAAAATAAATATTGCTTTCCGATGAACAAGTCTATGAACAATTAATTAGTTATCTTTGTAAATTTTTCTTTTTTCCTGATTGAAAAATAGTGGCGTGAAATGTTATTGTCCGCTAAAATATTTAGCGGTGTGAAGCCTTCCTAAACCTCTGCTGCATGCCCGCTATTGACTGTGCCCCAGCTAGATTTCAGTCAGTGACTTGTTCTTGGCGGAGATGAGTCCATTTACCCACCCCTTTTTTAATGGCCATTTTCTTATCATGTGACCTCAAATGAATTGTTTTGATTGGCTTAAGGCAACCGGTGTTGACTACAAAATGCTCAAATCTTGATGAATGCATATGTCGCGGTACTGGTACAGCAACAAAAAAAGCTATTCTTATCTCTGACATTTTATCATATGTGGCTTAAGTAAGCCTTTTAATGATAGGAAATTATTATAATAAATTCATGCATTCATTTTTGTACCTCTCTCTTAATTTCATAATGATATCAAGACTATCTGCTCAATATTTTATTGTATCTGTTTTATGTTATATAATTATGGTTGATACATGCTCTGGCTGTTCATTATATTGAATCTTGTATTAAATTACGTATGAATGGAATAATGTAGAGGTTACATTGATGTTATGGATACCAATTAATTATTGAATGGTTAAGCATGTGCAACGTCAACGTTATGCCAATTATTATGTTTTACTTAGCTTCCTTTTTGTGCTGAACATAATTTAATTAGATAATGTGAATTGAAATTTAATCCTTTGATAGTAAGAGTCTTGTTTGCTCATTTAGACGTGAAAACACTATTGATTTCTTGCTTGTTATAATCATATATAACAGTTGGAATTATAACTTGTATAGGAACTTAGATGATTGAGAACTGTTTTCCACTTAACACACTCAATGTTTGATGCTGGGGCTAGTAAAAACTGATTTAGGCTTGTAGTGAAAAAAATCTTATCTGATATAAATGGGCTAGTTGATAATTTGGCCCATAATATGATAAATATGGCTGATGCTTGTGAGATTTTTAAGGTAAAGACTGGAACAACAGTACGGCTAATTGGATTTCTTCCTTGTTACAGGCATTCCTTTCTCATCCAGCTTTTAATCATTCAACTTGAACTAAAATATTTTACTCTGTATTGGTTTGACGCATTTGTTGAAACAAAACCATTTACTGAAGATTGAATTGTTGTTTAGCCGCGTCTGTGGCGTAGTGGTTAGCATGTCTGACTATGAATCTGAAGATCGCGGGTTCGAGTCTGGTCACGGTAGGTCATACCCTATACATGAGTTGTCAACCAAGTGATAGGGTAAGTTTAAACAATGTAGTGCTGGTGATAGAAAAGTGTGCAGGAAACCTATAGTAGGAAGAGCTGGCCATCGTATATATGACATAAATATGTGTTGAATACAACCTAAAAAAAGAAGATTGAATTGACACTTTCCAAGAGTTTAGTTTAATGAAAACTTTGTTATTTGAAAATTCCTTATCCTTTTACCATTAAGATGCCTGTAAGCACATAGTTGGATAAGAGCAAAACTTAACTCAACATCCTTCTTGATTTACATGTAGTTAGACCAGTTCTGCACTGAACTACCTAGTATGTTCTTCCATTTTCATCAGAATTTGAGGGTTACCTGCAAGACTGCAGTAAGAGCATTATGTAAAAGAACGAGTTACTACATTCTTGCCAGCTACCCTCAAATTTCAAAGTGTTTATATTTGTACATAAATTGACTAAACTTTACAAACAGCTGGTACAACATCATGTCAACATGTATGTTTCTTCTTCCAGTAAAGTAGTTAACTATGTTAATGTCCCTTTTTTATGACTTAACATTGTACTATTTACTGAATGTTTATGTTATCTTCATGTACATGGATTTAATTTTCAATGTTTTCGTTCTTCTGTCCATTCACAGATAACATCTATGCATGTACACTGATTGTAAAATGATGGTTTTTTTTGTACTGCTGTTTGAATTTACTTAGAGACTTCTCTTATAAGTGTTTTGTGTATTTATTATATGGACCCATTAGCAAGCTATATTTTCTCGGAATGATTCTCGGTATATTTTTTTTTGGAACATTATTTTAATGGTTCAATGTATTTACTGTAAAAATACCAGCCATCTTCAATATTGTTTTACGTTTGTTTGTCTTTTGCTTTGTTTAAGAAAGTGCCACATATAATTGCACAAACTCCCCGCAGTAGTTATCTCCCTTTATCAAATCAATAACCACTGCCACCACAATTAAATTCGTCCCTCAGAGAGCCGAATATTTTTTTCATCTTTTCTGTTACAATTCAATATTTTCTACAAATTGAGTCTCCTTGTAGTAAATTATGATGTTCAAAGTACATATAGATAAAAAATAGTTTTAATTAATAATTTGTAAACATAACAAAATGTGACGTAAGCAATGTGAGACGTTTGGGTATTCTATAAATAGATGGTATTACTAGCGTCACATGATTTACGTGTTGGCAGTGATTAAAGTAGCAAAGCGTGACGTAAGCACTGTGAGGAGTTTGATAATTGCAGTTGAATATTTTCTGTCATTTTCCTTAAATTTATTTCCTAAAAGTGTTTAAAATGCATGGATGGAGATTCTGATCTACTTGTTCTTCTGTTGTTTTCTATTTGAAAGCTCTCCAACTATAATTAGGTTAATATATTTTATGTACATTACATGTACTGGGTAATTCCGCAGCCTCGTACATAGTGAAGCAATGGTAAAGAAACCAATATATAGATCTATAGTTTTATATATCAATAACCTAAACAAAATTCAATAATGTATGAAGTAGTAGCCAATTGGTTTGATAAAAAAAACTCTTTTTATAAAATTGATTTTCAATAAAAAGAAGTTTGATCAAAGTATTGAAAGATTGTTTGAAGTTGTTCTTGATTGTTTTACAGTAATAGTTAAGATATCATAAATTGTTAATCAATTTAGTTGCTATGGTGAACAGTAGTATACCATGGAAATATGGATGAATTGTTCCATCTTGCTGGTAGGTTTTTGATTTGCTACCCTTATAGTTATATGTCTATTTTATGCTCTATTGCTACTTCATATTCTTTTGAAGGAAATTAATTCCTTCTGTTCTGCCATACTGAAGAAGAAATGACAAATTTAAACCTTTGTCACATGCAGTCACCACAAAGCTCAACAGTTTATTACTGGACAGTAGGTTCTTTGAAGATCAAAATTTTACATCAAAACTTTACTGGACCAAACCAAGTCTTACAAGACCAAAGACATTTCACACATTTTATTAATTGAAAAATGTTTGGATGAGATCAAATTTGAAAACCAGTGATATAAACTAAAAGTCAGCAGGTTAAGGGTTAACTTTTCACTATCTGAAATAAGCTGAAAGTATTCTTCATCCAAATTTGTTGTAGAATGTCAAAATGTTTGGTTTTTGTTTTGTTGATTTTGGATAATTGGTTTTCCTTTTATTTATCGAGCACTGAATACATTACTTTAGTTTGGTCACTCAGTCTACTTGGCAGACATTTTAAATCCATTTATCACTGTCTAACATTTATTTATATTTCCCATTATAATGTAGTGGTTTGAAATGAGCATGTACTTCAACTATTAATTGAAACTAATATAGGTTGCTAATTATGTTTGTCTATGAAGTTTTCATTCTCAAGGGGCAAAGTAAACACTAAAACATTGGAAATTTTAAAGTTTACAAATTTACGTTTAAATAATATTTTGATATAGACTGTAATATTGAGTTCTTAATCATCGGAAATTTGTGTTGATTATTATTTTTATTATATACTGTGGATTGCTTTGTGTAAATTGTGTACAGATATTATGAGATCTAAATTTCAATTGATTGGGGTTTTTTTTACCAGATTTTAAGGTGCTCAACTATTATCTCCCTTTATAAACGTTATTGTCATTTGTGGTTTAAACTGCCAGCAGTCAATGACATCCTAAAGGTAAATATCTGTTTTTCTTTGAAATTTTTTATACTGTCTCTGTGATCTTAGCTGTAACATGTAAGGTCGGTGATTTTATGGACTTTATTCAATTTGATTCATTGTTTCTCTCCAGTTAGTCTTTGATAATGGTTCTCAACAAAACTTTGCTTCAGATAATGCAGTTAGTGTCTGGGAATTTCACTGATTTTTTAACAATTCAAAAGTTCTTGGATAAAAATTTATTATGAAACAGTTTGATACCAGATGCAATTTTACAATAATTAAAGCTATTTTTTCATAATGCTATCAGAATTTGCTCAGATGACTCATTTCTTATCAGAAGTAAAAATTAATAACTTAATTCTGAAACAGAATTTTTTCAAAGATATTTTGTATTGAATATTCATGCAAATGGACTGTCAAAAATTTGAAAATTTCTTGTTGATTACTAGCCAGGCTGTAAAAAACTGTTAGACTTTCCCTTACATTGCTCCTGATTGTTAATGTCTGTTTTTCTAATGAGTGATGACAGAAAACATTACCTACTTCCATATTCTATTGATCAAATGATGTTGTCAATGTTTTCTTATATTGGTTCTTTCTATAGCATAATGTTATATACATGTTATGTGTGAAAAAAGTAATAGAGATATTGCATGTCTTATACTATCAATGCCTGATTTATCTGTCATGTATGATTTTGTCATTTGGTATTCTCCGAGGATGTTGACCTCAAACATTGCATGTAACTGTACCTACACTTACAATTTGACACTATAGCATGTCAAAAGATCAACTCAAGACTAGGCTCATTTCATGTAAATAAAGAATCATGTTGACTAGTTTTACTGTGGCCCATTGATGTATGACGCAGAATGTGAGAATGTATTGTTTAACCTTGTAGATGATTATCTGCATCGGTTTGTAACTGATTTTAAAAATGGCCTGTACTTTAATATTCATATTTAATATTTAAAACAGTGAAATAAAAATACATTGTTTTACAGCTACTTTGTCTTAGATTTTGAGTGAATTTAGAGTTAACTGACTTTAGGCTCTTTCCCATCTTTAAAAGATATTTTGAAGAAGTTTAGTTGGATTTGCATTACACTAAAATTACTGAGTTTTTGTATTCAGCTATGTTTTTATAGGGCACTAGTTGAACTAATCTTAAAAACTTCCATATTAGGAGTAATACACCTTGTATAGTCCGTTTTTTCTCAACTGTCAAATTTGAATAATTTCACAGTGATTGATTACGCACAATCACAATATGATGAGTGTTACACAAAGAGCACCATTTCACCGTGAAATTATTCATGTTTTGACCGTTAAGAAAAAACGAACTATATATAATGTTTATTAATAGGAAATGTGCCGGTGCATGTGGTCTAAATAATATCCAAACGTGATTAAGTGCATGTTAAATTTATTGTCAGTGTAACCTGGTTATTTAATACTGCCCATTTTTAAATCTGTAAAAAAATCAGTGAACTATTTTGTGGAAGGTAATTTTGTTACAAACACAATTGGTAAAACACTTTTGTTTAGTACTAGTTTAAATGCTTCATTGCTGGAACACAAAAACTATTTGAGCCCAGCTGTTATTATGTAAACAAGCTTTTACAAATTTTTAGTAAAATTTTGCATTAAAGTTAAGTCTTGATTTTGTGTGTGGAAAGTTTTTGTTTGGAGTCATAATTTTAGCGCAACTTTATCAAGTTGAGTATTTATTACAAGGTATGTCTAAATTTGAAAATCTAGATTGAATTTATTTGTTACTGTGAGATAGGTTATTTCGTTTCTATGTCTTCAATTTTAAAGTTCAAAAGATATTTAAATGACTAATTAGTTGAGTTAAGTATTTATTCATAATATTCATCCTCATTAATTTAAGGTTTGATATTTCTTTAATTTCTAGTTCACTGTATACTTTATTGTCTATGTCTATGTTATACATCATGCTGTCATCAATGACAGTACTATGATGGTATGCTAGATAGAAAGTATAAAGAGATTAAATAGAAAAAGTTAGAGAAAGAACGGTCAAGGAAAAAAGATTCATGTATATACAGAAATGTCAGAAATATAGAAAGATTTGCCCAGTCACTTTTTCAGTCAGCTTTGACTTACTTTGTGACTAAGCGGAGAAATGACCCTAGAATGACAAACTGGAGAGCTCCTTCTTGAAGAGTGCCACTGAAAGAGCCTCAGCTACTGATGCTGGTAGTTGATTCCATACTGGTATTTCCTAGGGAAAAACTGTACTTGTAGTTGTTTGTAGAGGCCTGGTCACAGCTGTTGGAACCAAAGATGGTGACTGGCTCTAGGCATGAATCTAGATCTAGTTTCAATGTATCAGATTTGTTTTATTGATCTGTAATGTTTTTATTATACTTAATTAATGTTTTTAGATACATGACTTGTATTCATTGCTGGCTCTAGAAAAATCTGCAAGAAATATTGTTTATTTATTAAAATGAGGTAATTTATAATAATGAGTAAGCATGCCTGAGTGAGTGGTTACCATACCTCGTTTCTGTGAACAAGAAACATTGTCCTACTAGCTAGTACTTAAGGCCCAGAATGTGGGCTCAATAGTGATTATTCTAAGTTGCAAAAACTTGTTTCACAATTAAGTAATAAATCAGTATAAAGTGAGATATGATGAACTATTGATGAACTGTGAAGGTTTTACATTTATTATATCATAGTATCAACCAACTTGTTTGATCTTTTGTAAAGTGGGTTGAAATCTTTCAATATTAAAGATATAAATCATACCTAATACTTTTTTTGTTGAAATTGCATTATAAAGTTTTGAATCAATGTATTGATTAGAATTGATTTGCATTCACAAAATCACAGAATGCAGTAGTTGTAAGGAACGGTTGAAGTTATTTATTCAAGTATATTAGTAAATACAAAAGATTCTTGAGGCTTACAGTGCCTACCAAAAGTTCTTAGATAAAACTTTGTTTTAAAAAGGATATAAAGATTGTTTAATGTGATTTTGAAGTACCTAATACAGAGAAATATTTTGTTAAAAGGTACTAGTTCACAGATTTGGTTTATTTTTTTCATAATTTCAAAATACGGTTGAGTGTCTGTAATTGTGTAAAAAAAATAATTCTTATTATTCTAAGACAAACTGACCTATATGTTGCAAGAAATATACAATAAAAGTTAGAAGTCTGTGAATGAGTACCTTTAACAATCTTTGTGTTTCAACAAATGGTTAGTCATCAACTCATGTAGAAGTAGAATCGAACTTTTAAAAATGTTTGTCTATTCAATAAAGATATCGCGGGAAATACGCAAAGGATCGTAACTCAAGTTAAAAAAAGAGTGAGTAATGACTGTTTTGCAATAAGCCACAAACAGACAGTCTAAGACATATTATATGCATTCAGGTGTTGATTACTAATGCTATCTTTGTAATATAAGTCTCTCATACAATTTGAAGTTACTAAATGATCATATTCAATTTAAATCACTTCATGCAAGTTAATTTTATGTGATGGCCCTTTCCAGGGTTAATGTATCAGTAAACCAAACAAATAAATGCAGAAGATAATTATATAACTTAGTCAGTATTTTACATTTACCGGTATATTATCTTTATAACCAGAACAATGTCATCTTCTGTTAGGCATTTAGTTCTTCACCGTGGTTCATCTGCTTCATATTGCAGGTTTAGCGCAAAACAGTTGTAACTCACTCTCCTTATGTTGAGTTACTACCATTTTGTTCTGAACCTGGGAATTATGAATGTTAAATGAGCAGACCCCAGTTAAGAATTAAACTTGAAAGTTAAGATTCTAGAGACCCATTTCATTGGAAGAAGGTCCTCAGCTCAGGTCTTCATTTCCAGTTTTTAATCAGTGTTGGTGTTGCTCGCAGTTATTTTCACAAAATCCTTTGGATTTACATGTATACATGTATGAAGCTCAGCAAGTCGCAAACATGTAATATATACATGCTCAGCTTCTGGCTTTTATTCTAATAATGACCCCCATCCATCACCACAGCTTGGATAGGAGGGCATTTTTCAACAAGGCTTAGGACTGTTTTAACTAAGGCTGTTTTTAACTAAGATGATGAAGTCATTATGTCTTATAAAGGATGTAATTGTTATGAATATATAGGTGAAGTTTTATGACATGAAGTCAACATTGTCAGACTGGACTCTGTCATACATTAATTTAATGTGTGGCATGTTTCACTAACACTCAGTATTATTATCACATTAAAGGTCTTGATAAATGTATAGTTACTTGAACTTGGATGGTATATAATGTTGAATTTGGATGGATATATTTTTCTTTTTGATAACATGGCTATTTAACTTTTATTTTTAGCCAGGTTTTTAACGAAAAAATTTGGCTTATAGGCGAAACCCAGGCGGACTGGGGTGAGTGGACTGTTGGGCGTACCGTGTCATTAACAATTGAATTAAAGTTTTTCTGTACCATATATTTCTGCCATTTATTGTCAGATCTTTATGAAACTTCATACATTTTTTTGATAACATACCATGCCATGAACAGAATTAGAAAGTAACCACAATTCTACCTGCCTTTTTTATGGATTATTTCCCTTTGTAATTTTTGTGTTAAAGCTTTTAGATCCGGCTTAAATGTGGTTTCCACATTACATTTCTTGTTTTTGTCTATAAACACAATCTTGGCCTTAAGTTTTTAAAACCACTTGCCCATTTTATTTCATTTTATTGTGTTTTGCCAAATTTACAACAAGTTTAATTGTATGAAGTAGGTTATTTTCATTGGCCGTACTCAATTTTTTCTAGCCTCAGGCTGTAAGCTTTCACTCTGTGGCTTAAGGCAAAAAACTCACAAGCTGAAAAACTTTAGTTAATTTTATTTGCTGTTTGAATCTTATCAATTTTTACAGTTTTAAAAACTTTAAGTATTTATGTTATAAAGCTCAGGTGAATGTGATATTATACCCAGTAGCTAAAAAACTGCAATTCTGGATTTTCATCCTTGAAAGGATGTACAAGGCAGAGTAATATAACTGTGTGCAAATAAAATTTAACTTAGCCCAGGCATAATTGAAAATCATTAGATCCTCTTGAAAGAATAAATGTTTATTTATCTATTTTTACTGGGTTTAATGCCATGTTTTAGTTTATTTTACGGTGTCCAGTGCACCTAACCTAGCTTTCCTGGACCCTTGTCTATAACCAGTACTCACTTATCCTTCAACAAGGCTGGAAACTTCTCCATATACCTTATTAATGAAGAAAATTGACTTTTTTGTCAAATTTTCATGGAAAAGTGTTATCTCCCTGGATGGGATTCAAAACCCTACCCCTTCAGGACACTAGATTTGAAATCCAAGCGTGCTACCAACTGCGTTACCGACCTGGGTTAAGGGTAAATAAAGTGGAGCATTAAAATTTTCTGATTTTAATGAGACTAGACAAGTTGTTGACTGAAAGTTGGCCATGTTATCTGTCTGTTTCAAGTGCTCCATATTTCTTTCTATTTTATAGAGAGAATATTTTTGTCTGTCTCAACTGAAAATTAATTGAACCTGACATCTTCTAATTTCACGAATTGTGTCTGATATATCTGAATCTAATCAGAAATTTATTCATCAGTGCAAGTCTTCAGTAACTTCAATCGTCTAGCAAAATACCCAGGAGAATTTGTGTTTTCGGAAACTGGTAATAAAACTTATTCTGTGTTTCGTTGTCTCTAAAAGTTGCATACGTATGAATGTCCTGCTACTATCTATATTATAACCTCAGTGTGCATGGGGTCTTCTCCAATATCTAGTCATTCATTACTTCACATCATGCCCCCCAGCTAGCTCAGTTGGTAGCACGCAAGTCTACTGATCTAGGGGTCGTGGGTTTGATTCCCGGGCGCAGCATGCTTTCGTGGAGCTTGGATATGAAATTATTTCTACGTCCATTCTCCTCCTACCAAGATTTTTAATTATGTAGGGCAGTTGTCAGTCACTCACGAAAGTATGTGCTTAGTAGTTGGTTAACAGCTAAATCCAGAGATTAAGCCTTTCCAGGAGGATGGAGTAGGTAAATGACTGACCGCCGTTACATGACCTAAACAATGAGTTGCTACGGCATTAAACCCAACAAACAAACAAACAAATTTCACATCATTGTAACATTTCACTTTTGAAGAGTCATTTCACCCCTCAAAAATTGCTTGTGGGGTATATGGAAGTCAGCTTGAAGTTTATGGTGATGGGTCAGTAGTTTTATGGATTTTACTTGTTCGCTCTATTTTTTCAGCATCTATTGTATGAATTTGATTCAAACTTCACACGTAGACTGGGTTTTAGGCTTTTGGTGAAATTCTATTGATTTTTTTAGTGTAAGGGCCCGGTTACACATAGGTATCGGTGATAGAGCTGCCAGTTAAGAAGCACACATAGGTATCGGTGATAGAGCTGCCAGTTAAGAAGGGAACCGACAAACACCGACTGTATGTGTAACCCGGGTGTTATAGCCCTTTCATGAAAAAAATCTTGTCCACTCATTTCCTCAACACCTATTGTACGGATTTGAATCAAACTTCTTGACAAAGATCTATGGGGGAGGGGGGTAATAATATCATCCCATTCAGTGATAGGTCTAGTTGGTCCAAGTTCAACTAATGACTTTGTAGAATTTCCTGTTTCCTGCCTATAAAACAGTTTAGTCATATAATACATGTAATAGATAGAACACATTGATTCCTCTAAGTCTTTGATGTATATTCTGGCTATTAATATGCACCAGCAACTTATGATTGACTGATAATAATGGAAGTAATGTGTCTGGTAAGAAACTGACTTTTTTTGCCTGCCTGATTAATATGTTGATAATTATTTTCTTTGCTTTGGCAGTTTGATATTAAAATCTCTTAAATTCAATAACAATCTGGTTATTTCTCAACAAAAAATCTTGATTTCATGGAATTCATTCGAAAATTTTATGAATTTTTTTCTTGAAATATTTCATGGAGACTATAGCCAACTCTACCTCGGTTATTTTGGATTCATATGTTTCGAATATTCGTTGTTGTATAGAAATAATGATACTTTTTCCGTTTAGACATGTGTTTTGTATTAATGATGTAAGATGTTTATTTTTTAAATGTTGCCACTGTTAACAATTAATGTTGAACTGATATAAGATGTTTATTTTTACTGTTGGCACTGTTAACAATTAATGTAAAACTCTCATTTGTGTTTCATTCTTACTGTTTCATTGTATTGTGTTGAAAAATGAAAACAAAATGACTGTTGTATTTTCAAAAATATAATTTATGCTATCAAATGAACCTCTTTTAAGTGAAATAAATGAACTTAAGTTAATTATGTAGGGCAGTTGAAAGTCACTGACGAAAGTATGCGCTTAGTAGTTGGTTAACAGTTAAATCCAGAGATTTAGCCTTTCCAGGAGGAGTACCGGTAAATAGGTTGACTGACCTATACAATGTATTGCTATGGCGTTAAACACAACAAACAAACTGAATAATATTATCTCCAATAAAATGCAGAAATGCATTTGTGTGTTCAAATAAAACAGCAATCAGCATTTGACAGTTCTGGGGTAGAAATGTTTTATTTTAACTCATGTCAGTTCAGAAATTGAAATGTTCAAGAGTCTTTTAAGCAAATTCCTAAATCAGCTTTAATTAGTTTATTAACATTTGATTCAAAGTATGTTATTATAAACAAAACTATGAAACAAACTTAACTAATAGTAAAATTATTTGCAGTAAGATTAACCAATTTTCAGCTGGATTTTTTCAACAACAAAAATTCAACTGATAGTTTGATGAAACACGGGTGGGCGGGCGGGCGGGCGGGCGGAAGTCTGGTATCGTTATCAATTGCATTTAAGTTTTCAACTTAGCATATTTCTGCCTTTATTGTCAGATCTTTACGAAACTTTATACAATGATAACATACTCCATGTGATAAACAGAATAACATACTATGTGATGAACAGAATTAGAAAGTAACTGCAACTCTATCTGGCTTCATTATGGATTATTTCCCTTTGAAAATTTTGCGTTAAAGTTTTTAAATCCAGCTTTAATGTGGTTTCCACATTACATTTCTTGTTCTCAATATTTTATTTCTCAAGAACTTATGGAGTGCTCTTGTATACAGTCCAGGAGTACTGAATTAGATCAGCTGACTCCCATAGTATGACTGAAAATTGTTAAAATGAGGTGAAAATGAAACCACAATAAAAATGTATATATGATGTATAATGATGTGATTGTTTTGTACAATATTTTCTACTGATTTTATGTGAAATGAAGAGCATGCATAGATTGTGTCCATTGTAGTTAAAATTGGATTTGTGTCAATGCTGCCCTTGTTTGATTTTCTTTAGTAATTTTTTTTCATCATGATAAAATCTGTAGTAATTTTTTTGTCCATTGTTATGTTTCAGCAAAAAAATGATGAATTGAATATTCATTTTTGATGCGGGATTGTGTTAAGACATTTTGTTCATGTTTTCAATTCAGTTGGTTAGGGAATTCATGTTATTTATTCAGGATGATAATTCAATGATTAGCAATGCTTGGTTTATTTTAATTCAATTGAACTTCAAAATATTTTGATTAAATTTTGTTGTTTGTGTTTTCTATCAACAAGGTTATTAAATTTAGGAATTGTTAACTGTCTTCTTGTTCATTGGGAATATAATATGACTTTTCAGTAGCATTATTAGTAGGGCTTAAATGTAATAAGTTTGTACTTTTAGGTAAATGTTCAATGATTAACAGTTCTTAGAATTATGGACTATTTGTTAATCTATGAAAACAGCTTGGACCTGGATCATTCTAGTAATGTTGAAATTTAAGTTTACTATATTAGTTGCTGCAATAAAGAAAATAATTTTAAAAAGTCTTGAAAAAGATTGCTTATGATAGGTCTTTGGAATGCCTCCCTCAAGCACAAATTTGGAAAATAACACTGAAAGGAACAAGGTGTAATATGAATATACTTATTAGGGCTGTGGATCTTTGAGCAAGTGGCGATCAGATACGAACCACGATTCATGTGTACCGATTTACAAATCGAACCATGAATCACTTGTTAATGGAGAAGCATACACAAATTCATGAAATAAAAAAATAAGTGAAGAAGCTTGTACTATATGGAAAACCATGTACTCCAAACATTCCTATTATTAGTGTTTATTTTCTGATTTATTCTGTAGACGATTGGTGTGCATAGAATGTAAATAAAAGTTTTGTTTTTTCATTTGTAATGCAGCTCGTTTTCAGTGGTAATTAAGCTGAAAACATTCTTTGATGTTTTTCCAAAAATAGATCGTGATTGGAGGATTTCGGACGTGACGAATATTCATGCTTGATTTTCTGGTCGGAATCGCAAATATCCAAGTACTTGGATACTTGCAGCAGCCCTAATACCTATACCCTACATTGCCTTAGGAAATATTTCAGTACTTGGATACACTTATAATATCCATTATCACGGTATACAGTCCATTTTTATATCATAATTATACTGTCAAATAGTGTAGGAATCTCTGAGAGAGTTTACTTCATTTACTTCACACTTCTTAAATTTTCAATAGAATTAAAATTAGAATATTTCAACCACTAGCTCTGTTATATTACCCCTATGTGCTTTTTGTATTTATTTTTTTAGAGAGATATCGCGGGTATAGCACAAAATGGTCGTTACTCAATTTAAAAAAAGAGTGAGTTACAACCGTTTTATGCTAAGCCCCCTGTAATGTATGAGCATGTTATTATGCAGGTGCATACTAATTTTTACGTCATTGATAATGCCAATTTTACTTTTATCAAATGAACTATATTTCTATACAATATGTCGAAATTATGATAAATAATGAAATTATCAAGGTGAAGTGTTATCAATTTTATTAAGTATGATTTCCCTTGTTATCTAGACAGGCTTCTCATACTTGTCAGATTTAATTATCAAATAACTGCACTGTCAATTTTAACATTTGGAAATATAGGTCTACATTATACTCTCCATTGAGCTTCCCTATTGTTATGTAGATATTTTCCATTTATCTATTGTGCCAGATGCTCCTTATAATTGTTCTATGCTTTATCTATTATATACTGATAGTGTATTCCCATTTTGTTGCTAGGTTTGTTCACTAGCTGAACTTTGTTCATGTTTGCTGATTTTGTTATTATATTGTTCCAATTTCTTGACATGTTAGCTGAGCTTTTTTTGTTACAATGGTTCATATACAGTGCACTGAGCACTAATTAGGATTTTTACCTGAGATGGGCATATTCTGTTTTATTTACATGGGTAGAACAGTTGCTCAAATAATCTTACTGCAATAATTATAACAAAATCATTTAAAAGGATTTACAACTAAATTGGGTTGTAGTAAGAGAGTTGAAATTACTGGCCCCAGAACTTTAAATTGTGCTAAAATGGAGGTACAGATGATATTAAATGTGGTCCAATGATGACTGTCCAGTAACAAAAATATGTTTTATTTAAGTTTGTCAACTTTTCTGTCACATTGATAATCCACTAGCCCAAAGCCAAGGACAAGTGAAAGTTGATTTGGGCTAGTGAGAGGTACTTATTTCATATAGTTGGGGTAGTTGATATATTTTCCTTTTTCTAAATAAACTCTAACAAATCAGGCTAGTGCACAAGAAAGTTTAAGTTATTGACTGTTTTAACTTATCTTTTATATCTTGTCTACTTTCAGATTTCTCAAGTGACATCAGATTCATTCAGTCCATTTGGAACAAAATAGACCAAGGGATGTAACTGTGACATTGATATTGTAAATTAGCTGATAGGAGTTGTTTCCCTTTGACTACTCTTATCACAGTTTGATGTGAAAACTGAATAGTTGTTAGAAAAACTATTAGATTGCAAGTAAGGTTTTGAATTGAAAGTAATAGAACTTGATTAGTTGAACCTCATTACGAATATACATCGATCTTAAAGACACCAAAATGACGTCTGCTGTAAGTCACCCTAGTTCTGCCCCACCACGTCGTGAACCTATATCCCCGCGACGTATACCTACACGTGTACACAGAGATGTATCAGAGAATCATTGTGGTATACCTCGGGTGATGAGTACGTCTGCTCTTAGAATACCAAAACAAAGGAACACATTCTGGCAAAGGTATTTAGAAAACTATCC
The DNA here is from genome assembly GCA_025267735.1 of Mactra quadrangularis. Lineage (NCBI taxonomy): Eukaryota > Metazoa > Mollusca > Bivalvia > Venerida > Mactridae > Mactra > Mactra quadrangularis. Next base: position 39,295,970 of record CM046307.1, on the reverse strand, counting down.
TTGACTTGGGATTAGAGTATCAAAATATTATTATGATATTAAAAGTATTTATTAAATTTATTCTATATTATATTCTGATTTGTTCAATACATTTCGTGTCCTATTCTGGCTGTATTTACAAAAAAGTCTGTTTTAACAGTTTGTGTTGTGAGCAAAGTTTGTATGTGAGAGAATGATTAACATTATAGAATAAACTCTCATTTTTTCTTCCAATCAACTCTTTTACCCTTATCTTAGATAATAAATAGTAAAAGAATTCAAACTTGTACTCTTATCTCACAAATATAACACACATAATTCCTACCCCTAAATCCGTGCAAATTAAAAAAAAAATATGCATATCATACTTAGGCAAAATGAAAATTAGTTATGCTGCTCAAAATCTGTGATTTTTTTATATTTCTTGCTTAATTTGTTCAATTTGTATTATTTATATACTTCTATCAAATATTCCACTAATTATTGTTCTCTGTTCTAAAAGTAAAATTCAAATGATTCCAGTATCATATAAGAGCACAAATGTATTTAAAAGATAGCAATGAAATGAAGATTAGAACTTTTTTTGTTTTCAACTTACACTACCAGCGGACAGATTGCAGTTTACCAGTACAAGTTCGTTTTACAAGTTTGTTTACCACTTCTGTGCATGTCTAGTCGGTCAGAGCAAGTGCACTTCCATTGCTATGTAAAAATAAACAACAAAAGCAAATGGTTGCCATTTTTCTCGTTTTAACTTAAAAAACGGGGGTTTGGATGCAGTAGCCCCTGATATAACACGACATAGGAACACGACATTACCATTAATGAAACAAACTGCAATTGTCCTGACTAATGGCGATAACCCACGTGATCTGACATATGACTGAATCCTGCATTTTCATTGGTTGTTAGCTTTAATGATATGCCAGGCTTTTTCACTGATTTTTTACATTCTGGTAATATTCCTGTTCACTTATAATGATATCAGTGCAAGGGAAATAACTGTTCATTTCCTTAACTCAAAGTATTGCAGCAGTTACTTCCCTTTTATTATGTATAATAATTAGATCAAATATTGACAAATCATTTGTCTCAAGGCTTTTGTTTCTTGATTTCTTGATTACAACATGATATCATCTCTAAGTTGGTTTTTTATATTGAATAAAAACAAGACACAGCATTGTTGTCAGCATTCAAGGACACAATGTGATTGCTTAGTTTAGCAGAAATTAGGGAAATCACCCCAGTTGAAAATACTGCAGTAAAAAGTGGATAAATAATTAGAAATTAATTCGAAATACGACAAGTCTAAAACCCTAAAACATTATTTCGTGCAGTTGTACAAACATATATTACATAATAATTTCTTATTTTTGTAACAGTACATGTTGCTAAAATCAGATGTTTTTAGAGAATATAATGTATGTAACATGTTGCAGTACTTAGACAATTTATGAGTTTGATCAATTTGCCACAAAATAGCAATGCTCCAGTTTGAGAAGGCAGTTAATCATATCAATGGATCTAGCTACTTAAGATGTATTAAAGATTGTTAGAGGTAATTTCTCTTAAATCTTAAAATTGTCTGCGCTTTAATTGTTGCACATTCTTCATTGTCCCTGATATTAACTTTTTGTCTAAGCTTCATAAAAAAAGTTAAAGTGCTGTTTAAAGTCTGCTTCCATATACATGTTCAGCCAACTTTACAATCTTGTATGATAACTCCTGATCACTGAAATCACCCTCAGGCAGGCCATCCCTCACGTTACCCATTTACACCTGGATTGAGTGGAACAATTGTCGGTTAATTTCTTGCTCAAGGAAATTAGCAGTGCCTTTAATGAGGATCAAACCTGGGACCTATTGATCCCTAAGCATGCATTCTACCTCGATCTTGACCCCTGCTCCTACATGGACCACAGCTGCTACATTACACTTTCTGCTCTCTATAAATATCATGATGTTGGAAAAAAACTAGGAAATTAATAATAAAGTCTTCAGATCACAGATATTTTATGGCTGACATATGACAAGTTTCTGTTAATGTTTGATAAAAGAGAAGTTGTTGTGAGTTTTCATCTCAATTTATATCTCTTATTTCTTGATATTTTTTCTACTATGTTTTACAACATGAAAGCTGAAAACCTCTAAGGGGAAGTCTAGGTCTAGTGTATAAATATATAATGTATTGATTTGATCGGCACAGAGATGTCTATCATCTCTCTATTGCTCTTTTCCCTTTTTCTAGCTTTCTCCTCTCTCCCTCTAAATATTTCTCCCCACTTTTTTCCCATTTCTGTTCACTCCCACTCTCCACCATGCATGCTACATTTTTCTCTTCTATTTCTCTCTTACAAAATTTGTCTCCTCCTTTCTTTTCCCTCTTTCTCTACCTTCTCCCTCCCTTTCTATGTTCTTCCAATCTCTGTCCTTTTCCTCTCACACTCCTATTTTCCTACTTTCCCCTTCTCTTATTCTCTCACCTTTCTTTTGTTTCCTTCTTTCCCCCTCTTCTCTCCCTGTCTTTCAACATCTCTACCTACTATCCTTTCCCCATTTCTCTCTCTTACACCATCCTCTCACTATCCACCTTTCTCTCCCCTCAATTCTCTCTCCCTCCACCCCCTCTCAATCCCCCTCTCTCTGCCCCCTCTCTCCCCACTATCCTCTCCCCCTTCTCCTTTGTCTCACTATCTAGCTTCCTATCTCTCCCTCTTTCTCTGTGCCCCCTCACTCTCTGCAATCCTCTCTCTCCATCTCTCTCTCTCTCTTCTCTCTCTTTCTCTCTCTCTGCCCCCCTCACTCTCTGCTCTCCTCTCTATCTCTCTTCTCTCCCTCTTTCTCTGCCCCTCACTCTCTGCCCTCCTCTCTACCTCTCTATTCTCTCCCTCTTTCTCTGCCCCTCACTCTCTGCCCTCCTCTCTCTCTCTTTCTCCACCCTCTCTCTCTGTCCCCCTTCACTCTCTGCCCTCCTCTCCATCTCTCTCTTCTCTCCCTCTTTCTCTGTCCCCCCTCACTCTCTGCCCTCCTCTCTCTCTCTTTCTCCCCCTCTTTCTCTCTGCCCCTCACTCTCTGCCCTCCTCTCTCTCTCTTTCTCCCCCTCTTTCTCTCTACCCCCTCACTCTCTTCCCTCCTCTCTATCTCTCTCTTCTCTCCCTCTTTCTCTGCCCCCTCACTCTCTGCCCTCCTCTCCATCTCTCTCTTCTCCCCCTCTTTCTCTGCCCCCTCACTCTCTGCCCTCCTCTCTATCTCTCTCTTCTCTCCCTCTGTCCCCCTCACTTTCTGCTCTCCTCTCTATCTCTTTCTCTCTCTGTCCCCCTCACTCTCTGCCCTCCTCTCTCTCTCTTTCTCCCCCTCTTTCTCTCTGCCCCTCACTCTCTGCCCTCCTCTCTATCTCTCTCTTTCTCTCTCTCTGCCCCTCACTCTCTGCCCTCCTCTCTCTCTCTTTCTCCCCCTCTTTCTCTCTGTCCCCCTCACTCTCTGCTCTCCTCTCTTTCTCTTTCTCCCCCTCTTTCTCTCTGCCCCCCTCACTCTCTGCCCTCCTCTCTCTCTCTTTCTCCCCCTCTTTCTCTCTGCCCCTCACTCTCTGCCCTCCTCTCTATCTCTCTCTTTCTCTCTCTCTGCCCCTCACTCTCTGCCCTCCTCTCTCTCTCTTTCTCCCCCTCTTTCTCTCTGTCCCCCTCACTCTCTGCTCTCCTCTCTTTCTCTTTCTCCCCCTCTTTCTCTCTGCCCCCCTCACTCTCTGCCCTCCTCTCTCTCTCTTTCTCCCCCTCTTTCTCTCTGTCCCCCTCACTCTCTGCTCTCCTCTCTTTCTCTTTCTCCCCCTCTTTCTCTCTGCCCCCCTCACTCTCTGCCCTCCCCTCTCTCTCTTTCTCCCCCTCTTTCTCTCTGTCCCCCTCACTCTCTGCCCTCCTCTCTCTCTCTTTCTCCCCCTCTTTCTCTCTGCCCCCTCACTCTCTGCCCTCCTCTCTATCTCTCTATTTCTCTCTCTCTGTCCCCCTCACTCTCTGCTCATCTCTCTATCTCTCTCTTTCTCTCTCTCTGTCCCCCTCACTCTCTACTCTCCTCTCTATCTCTCTCTTTCTCTCTCTCTGTCCCCCTCACTCTCTGCTCTCCTCTCTATCTCTCTCTTTCTCTCTCTCTGTCCCCCTCACTCTCTGCCCTCCTCTCTCTTTCTCTTTCTCTTTCTCCCCTCTTTCTCTGTCCCCCTCACTCTCTGCACTCCTCTCTATCTCTCTCTCGGTCCCCCTCACTCTCTGCCCTCCTCTCTATCTCTCACTTTCTCTCTCTCTGTCCCCCTCACTCTCTGCTCTCCTCTCTATCTCTCTCTTTCTCTCTCTTTGTCCCCCTCACTCTCTGCTCTCCTCTCTATCTCTCTCTTTCTCTCTCTCTGTCCCCCTCACTCTCTGCTAGGGCTCTATATCGGTCAGAATGATCGATACGATATTCGTATCGATATGAAATGATTGATACTCGATATATCGATATATATGATATTTTAATAATAAATAGATTTTTTATTAAACAGCAAGACAGTGATGTTTTATTCATTTATTTTGATTGTTGTAACACCATACTACTAAATGCACTGTCGTATTAATGTTTTAAATGTTTAAGTCTTTGACGTTTGCATTTTTTAAGAAATATCATTGCATCTAGTGAGTCTCATTCTCATACTCAGAGGTTATCAAGATTCTCGATCTAACCTGAGAATAATGACAGCCTCTTGGTGCGAAAATGAGTGAGTCTGTGTCTAGACATGATCTTTCTGCTGACATGGTGACATGCACGCCCAAGTCTAATTGTATTGCCTCCTTTGCTTAAAATTTGCATTATATTGTTTATTCTGGTCCATCCATTCTTTTTACAACTTAATAACCCTAAACTTTATTTTTCGGAGGTGGCATATTCTCGGACAAATGCAATGTTGCGGAGGAGTTTTATTGACACGATTAGTCCACTTTGATTGAGTGCGTTCGATAATCGATAGTTAATGTACTTGTGTGCAGGATTTACATTAAATGAAATAATTTTGTTGATGTTTTGTTTAAGCTAGATTTATTTTCTGTAATTCATATAAATTTACACGACACTAAACAAAGATCGGCAAAAGCATAAGCATACTTTTTCAGAACTTACAATCAAGTTCTCTTTACATTGCGGATCTACCCGAACGAATCTGAAAGACTTCTGGCTCCCAAAAGTGACCTGTATTTTAAATACTGATCGTTGGCTCCCGGACTTATTGAAAAACGAAAGTGCATAAAATGAATATTCTAAACGTAACAGTTACTTCCCTTTGATTGATAAAGGACATAACATGACGTATCCAGTGTTAGACGTTTGATTAAAGAAATGTCATATTATAATATTGCTCGATCACATATTATTACATATCGAATTGGAAGCAGTAGAATGTTGATTTGGCGATGCAAAATATCAACTGATTTGCAGACCATGGATTTTATTTGTATGACCGTCATTGATCGATATTTTGTTCGATACGGAAACGTTCGATCCGATATATCTATCGATTCTACAATACCGGTATTCGATATATATCGTATACCGGTGTAGAGCCCTACTCTCTGCCCTCCTCTCTATCTCTCTCTTTCTCTCTCTCTGTCCCCCTCACTCTCTGCCCTTCTCTCTATCTCTCTCTTCTCTCTCTCTGTTCCCCCTCACTCTCTGCTCTTCTCTCTATCTCTCTCTTCTTTCTCTCTGTCCCCCTCACTCTCTGCCCTTCTCTCTATCTCTCTCTTCTTTCTCTCTGTCCCCCTCACTCTCTGCTCTCCTCTCTATCTCTCTCTTCTCTCTCTCTGTCCCCCTCACTCTCTGCTCTCCTCTCTATCTCTCTCTTTCTCTCTCTCTGTCCCCCTCACTCTCTGCTCTCCTCTCTATCTCTCTCTTCTCTCTCTCTGTCCCCCTCACTCTCTGCCCTCCTCTGTCTGTGTCTCTTGTTCTCTGCTCCAGTTTATTATAAGATCAATAACAAAAATATTTCATCATTTCTTGTTGCTTTTAGTGTTCAGCGTGTACTGTGTATTCTAGATGTAATACTATAGTTTAAGATGTTAGTGAAGAAAATCTGATATTAGTTTTTCCTCCATCAATCAAAAAACCTTTGTTAACCCTACTTTTCTTGATATAAACCTGCATTCCAACACATAGTTTAACCAAGCAGCTGACATTCATTCTGTAAAAATACTTTCAAATTGACAATTTTAATGGTAAGCTGCTGTATTCAGTTACAAACAAGTGAGCGGCGCTATTCACCTGGACATTGAAATTATAAATTTCTTTTATGTAAAAAGAAAGAAGTTATGTTTTATTACTTCTAATTTGTTACCTAACCTAGACACAAAGTAATTATGCATGATGAGACATTTTAAGTTGGTGAGTTGTAAAACCTCTGACATCTTATGTTGCCAACTTTTCACTGTTAAGATGTGGAGTTAACATATGTACTCCGATTTCAAACAAACTCAATCAGAGGCTTTATATCAATGAAATCTGGACAATGAAGATCTGTTATTGGTCATTTTTAAGGTCAGAAACTAGGTGAAATAAAAGAAGTCTTTGAGAATCAACTTAAAAGTCACATTTTTAAGCTGTAGCATGAAAAACATTTACAGAAACTTTGTCCTGCAAAAATCTTGAAGTTAAACTAGACATAATTAACTCAGATAAGAGACTTAGTACCATCTTGGGCTGCATGTTATCAAAAGAGTATTAGAGCATTGATAATACTGACCCTTGGTCCTTTTATTTGTCCTACAAAATATTTTATCACTGTAAAAGTGATTTTCTTACTTAAACATCATGTGCGATTAATCATTTGGTGCATTTATTTGTATAAATATGGTTTTACTTATCCTCCAGGTACATTTATTGTAACATTTTCATCCCTACAAGATTTCCTCTCAAGAATCATAATGTCACCTCTTATAAGTACAGGGAGAAAGAAAATGTCTATTGATTAATAATGTAGCAATAAGTAATTTATCCCGGAGATGTGAACGATGAAGACCTCAATGTTAAGAGATATTGATATGGTGATGATGTCTTCATCTTTAGACTGTTTTATATTGGTTATTATTATATATACACATTCTTGATAACCAACACACTACCAATTGATTAATGGTCTTGATTTTCTGTGAATTTCTCATAAAACAATACTCTATTCTCAGAATTTTGTCTCCTGTAAAAAATTAGTTTGACTTGTTTAAATATAAGATAGATAACACATCTTAACAATAATTGTTTGTTCAACTTTCTGGTGATTTCTGGGAACATTTTGCTTTGTTGGATATAATTGTGAAGCTGTCTTGTATACATGTATAAGTCTTGTATGTTTCCTTAGAAGTTCTGAAAGACCACCCCTCTCAATTTCTTTCCTAATTTTCTGTTTTAATGGATTGTTTTGATATCAAATATCAATTTGGAAGCAAAATTTCCTGAAAAATCATTCTAATAAATTTCTGACTATATTTGGACTACTAGATATTTTGTTTATTCTTAAATTGTCAGTTATTGATTGGTTAAATTCTCTAGTATTGATGTCAGTGCCATTTCTTAGTTTAATAACTAAACCCCTCCTCCCTGTCTCCCCCTGAGTTACAGCCTTAAATAAATATATAAATATAATTAATATTGAGTTAGAATGTACTTTTATTTCTGATCATTTAATAGCATGCTCAAAGCAAGCTCTTACTATGAACAGCTTGTGTAATTTTTTATAAATATATATATAATTATATAAATAATTATATTACCTTTTTTGTGAGTTATATTTTTAATTAATAAAGTCACCAGGGGAGCAAGTTCTTAAAAAAGAAAATAATTTTCTCTGTATTTTAACAACAATTTGTCTTTGTTATTGATACCATTATAATGTTTTGTTTTCCCCTTGTGTTAAAATTAATGTTAAGTAATTAATTGCCGCTGGAATCAATGAATGACCTAGTTATGAACATAGAGACTTGCATAGTTTTAATTCATATGAGATGATTGCAATGACGTCAATGATTAACCCAGTTTACTGTACCCAATAGAACTTGTACTAATGGCTGTGGGCGATTATTTATTTCTATTTTATTCCATATCTGACATCTGAAATTCCCAGAGCAATTTGTGCCATTGTTTAGAGAAACAGAATTAATCAATTATGAATTTTTTCTTGATGTGAATAGGCATATAGTATTGTAAGAACATTCACTGTTTACAGGCATAGGTACTAGTTACTCAATGATACTGTTATATTTTCTCTTTTTTACCTTCTGTAATTTTTCGAACTGTAGTTTAAATTTCAACTGGTAATTAACGTAGACATGTTCAGCCATAATTATGAAAGGTATACAGTGACAGCTTAAAACTTTAGTGTTGGAATCAGGTTATATAGAAATTCAAGTTGAGCTGACTCAGTGTTGATATTTCCATGTTTAAATCCACCTTTCACTATCATGATGATTTATGATGGTTGGCGTCTGCGCCGAAGCGCGATCCCCCTTATGGAATGAAATCAGATTTTGTGAAAGGGCAACTGCAAAATCTTGGACCTTTTTGTCAGGCATAATAGCCGATCATTCCGATTATTAAGGGTTCTCCTAAAACACTGACTGCTTAACTGACGAGTTAAATATAGAGCGATTATGTTCTTAACTGAGGAGTTAAATAAAGAAGGGATTAAAATTGACTGTATTGCTTGCGTGTTTTGTTGATATTGTTGGGTTTTTTTAACAACATTCAAGATGATATTGTGATATATTATCTAATCAAATAATGCCATTTTAAGAAATTATGATTAGATCTAGATAAAAACATTGTTTAAGAAATGGCAAAAAAGATACTAAAAAGTAGAAAATTGAGAGTGCAATGTTTATAATTAACATTAATAATATTTTTTCACCAATTTGTTAATTATAGTGTAGTTAACAATTAATCAAAACATATTTTTTGAATAAAATTATTAAATATGCTAACCCCAACAAGATCAGATTCTGTGCTCCTAGTTTATTATCCTTTAGTACATTTCTTACTTTTAAACATTCTTTTGGACACCCTTTGATGCTTTGCATCAATGCTTTTTTTGTACTTGGTTAACTTAACATTTGTTCATGTACATTAGACATTTGGTTGTATCTACCGATCTATTGATGACTTGGTTTCCTTAAAAAGTTGTTGTAAATAAGAAAGAGAGGTTCATTGTATTGTACTTGTACTATATGTATGAAGGATGCAAGTACATGTATGTGTGTTTAACTGTCCTTTTGTTGTCTGATGAATAAAAACATTGCCAAAGTTGGTGCTCTAATGATACTAGATAAGGATTGTACAGGCCTTGCTTTTTCATAAATATTTGACTGCTAAATACTTACAGTTTGGTAATTTTTATTCCTTTATAAATTTGCTATAAAAAATAATGCCATGTTATTATTTTTATAATTTTACTGTCTTTTTATGAATTTATTATTCACTTTGCTTATTTTTTTCATTCCAGGATCTACAGTTCTGTACAGTTCTGTAATGACATTGATGAATATAATACTACTGTTAATTTTTTCTTTTATTTATCTACAAAAATCTTAGTTAGATAGATTTTCTATACAAGCAATGTATATAGAAAAAATGTCAATGCATCATTTAATACTATGTAATTATATGAATACTTTGTTTATATTTATTTTGATATCATAAAAATGGTCACAATTATGTTATACATTTTGTATTTAAAAGATACAATGCCTCCCATAAGTCTTTGGACAATATCCTCTGTTTTCTAGCATACATGTATATAGAGTCACATTCGTCCATGAAAAAAAACCCAAAGAATCATCTGAGCTAATTCCAAAATCAGCATTACCAAGGGTGTGCTCGATTGGGCTGTCGGAACTGTGCCAGATTCAAATTTTGACTCTTCCACAGAATCTGCCCAACGAGTGAAATTGGATGTCGGAACTGAATCAAAAGACAATATCCATAGCAAACATACTCGCTTCTTACTTTATTTATAGCAAATAGTAAAATTATTATCGTATACAATCGGGCAAAAGTATAATTTTAACAACATTGCCTTTCAAAACTCCAAACTCATGTTTGCAGTGATGTGGCCGCCATCTTGGGTATGAATAAACTGCGACCATTTCTGTTCACGCCACCTATTTCAATGAAATGGGTAGAAGGCTGCCAGAACACAGTTTCGACACACTTGATTGGAGATCTCCCAGTTCTAATAGTCAGAATTTCCAATCAAGCACGCCCTAAGTTTATCAACGTGTGATTCACACTTAGTGGCATGGATAAGCTCTAATTGTAGTAAAACTAAATGTGATAGGCTTGCGCTAAAAGATTTTATTTGTCCAAGAATTTTTGGAGGGCTATGTATATGTACCTTATGCCAAGTTTTGTGAGTGCAACATTTATATCATCTTATTGTACTGTCCACCTATTGCTTGAACCAAATGCACTTGCCAATCTATTATAAAGTTATATAATGATAACAATATCTGCTAATGATCTCAAACACTGTCATTTTATTGACAAATCAAATCCATTTTTTTGTTTTGTCTACTAGTACCTAGGCCTTACCATATTTTGCTTCTTATGTCGGCTGTACTAGATAGTAATCTAGAACATTTAAAATTGGCAGTTTAAGAAAAGCTTTCAAAAGAATGGGTACAGACCCTTTTTTATCACATAATCTAATTTAAATATGTTAACAATTGTAATATGGCTTCATTTGACTTGTTCAAACAGATGATAGTAAATACATTTTAATGATGAGCTGAAAAGTGACATTTTTAAGCATTTTCTCTGTTCAAAAAGGTGATATTTATCTTAATATTTATCTTTATTGTCTAGATAATTAACCATTGATTGTCTTATTTTTCAGCAAAATTTATCATATTCTGTACTAATGCTTGTTTAATTTTCAGAAGTTTTGGTTATTTTCACTCTAAATTATATTGTACTAATTATTAATGTCATTGCTTCGTATAAAAAATGCCACCATCAAAATCAACGCTACTTTTAACTAAAAATGACAATTTCTTCATGACTTATATTTGCATATTTCTGTATGCATGTATTTGAATCAGGTTTTTAGTTGGCTTTTCCATGTACATGATAGCTCAGTCTGTAGCACGCAAGTCTACTGATCAAGGAGTTGTGGGTTCAATTCCTGGGTTTTTGTGGAGCTTGGTTATGAAATAATTTCTATGGCCATTCTCCCTCCTACCAATGATTCTTAATTATGTCAGTCACTGATGAAAGGTTTGTGCTTAGTAGTTGGTTAACAGCTAAATCCAGTGATTTAGCCTAATTCCAGGAAAAGTGAGTAGGCTGACTAACCACCGTTATATGACCTATACAATGTGTTGCTATGGCGTTAAACCAGACAAACAAACAGAACAAATGAAGGTGTGCATTTTACATTTCATTCAGAAACCATCTTCCTTTACCTATACAATGTGTTGCTAGGGCGTTAAACCCAACAAAAAGAACAAATAAACAAACCATGTACATGATTGTGTTAATCAGTCTTGACTTTTGTGGTTTATCCATACAAAAACTTAGGGTATTCAACATCAAATTACAATATATGTATGTGTTTAGGTTATACCAAGCCTTTCCATGTTTAGCAACTAATCTTATGGCGTTTGTGGTTAGTTAAAATGACTCAGTGTGAACACAGGTAGCTATATTACTGACGTAAGGGAAATCATGAGGTCACAATTCATGTGCCCATATGATATCATGTGACCATATTACCAGTTTAATCATGGTATAAAGGGCGTTACTGTAATTTCATGATGATGTTTCCTTTCTATAGTGACGATATGGGATATATATCATATACTTTTCTTCTACTGACATCATCGCTAAGATTGATAAATTACTTTGCGTTACTAAGCTCTATCATGTATGTATATAGAAAGACAGTATGACGTAGGAAATACAATTTATAGGATATTTGTCAATGGCTAGCCCTTATCTAACTCTCTTCATACAAATAAATCATTCCTCATATAGCTAACTTATTGCTTTATAGTGTCTGGACTTTTTGAAAGTTCTGGCCAATTATGTATATTTATATACATTATATGTGACCTGTTATGGTCAACACATAACAAGCTAGTAGATGTTGGTTTGATCTAGTCTAAGAAATTGAAATTGAAATTCATTTAAACTGTCAACATTTCATTTCACTAGCATATCTTTGATAAATAGCATGATATAACAGATGACTGATAGAAGACACCAACAACAGTTGGTCAATTCCCCCAAATTACTATATGTTTAATATGATCCCGGGTCCCAGCTTTTCTAAAGGGTGTCCCAGGTTTTTACACACCATCCATTATGGCTGTTTGATCAAAATGCACATCATTACACTCATAATTCCTGTGATAATTCGTGATAATTCACTGACTGTATAGTTATGCAAACACAAATTTCTTTATGTATGTTTGTGCATGTTCAACATGAAAACATTCAAATTGATGTACCGGTAATAAATAGAGGATATTCGTCAACTTTGGTGTAAGACCGATTTTTTATTTCACCGAGTGAGCTCAGAAAACTTATTTTCATGAGTGGCATAACCACAAGTGAAAATGTCACTTTCTGAGTTCACGAGTTGAAATAAAAATCATCTTACGTCAAAGTTGACAAATATTCTGTTTCTTTCATGCTTAGTTTTGTGTTTTATTTGATGTATTTTAAACAAATTATAACGTGACGTCATTTCTACTCCATGATGACGTCATTTATCTTCTAATATGACGTCATGAACGATGAAAATATAAAGTTATATTTTCACTACGATGAAAATATAAAATTTATATCTCATCGTTTATTTTCATCGAATAACGCGACGTTTCACTGTAAAGCATGAAAGAATATGATACAGTGCTGTGATTTCTAGATCTTTATAGCAGAATGTCCTTAATATAGCACCCCTCTTCTCATATTAGGCATTTGGGTCTTAAACTTGGCCAAAAATGGCATGATTTTGCAATAAACAAGGTGGCCTTTTAAGGGAAACTTTACTCAAGCTGAATATTTAGTTAACAACACTGATATAACTTGATTCTCATCTAGAACATAACTTTCCTAGCACACTGTTTTCAGTTTCCCTTAATATGGTGGAAATCAGTATTGATCTTATATAGAGATAGAGTGTCAATGTGTAACACTGTCTCATATTGAGTTAGAGAGAGTGAGTGAGGAGAAAAAAACACATTGACTAAAGTTGTTGAATTTTATGTACTTGTACCAATTTTTGAACTGGAGTATTATTAATATATAATAGTTCCAAAAAATTGATTCCATATAGCCTATAGTCTTTTGTATTGATATTGTGCAAAATTCTTTTTACTTGGAATATTCAATCAATACTGATATAGAGAAATTATGTGTGATATTCATGAAGCAGAAAGACTACTATGTTATATCCTATCGTGTCATACAGAACTGTTGCTCATGCATTTTATGTCGTCTGACTATATTTTGTTGTCGTCTGGATGAATAATTTTTGGAATGTCATGAAATGGGATTCAGCAGACTATAATTGTGATAGTTTATCAATTTTTCATATGTTAAACATTCAGAATAGCATCTGAATTTGTTGGAAATTTCCTCAGAAAATTTGTGTTTTCTTGGCATGATCAATATGGAAAATGAAAATGTCAGTTGGTTTAAACATCCTGTCCTGTGCATGATCTTGATTTGTATTCATAATAGCAGACGTACAAACGTTCAAAAGGATTTGTTTACATATGGTGTGCACAATGGATAAGAAATTGTGTTGACTTGCATAATAAGCTGTAAATACAAAACAACTACATGTATACACTTGGGTGAAAATTATGTGCATTTTATAATAATTTGCATAATCAAAATCAGTTAATCTGATTTTTATGTCATTGACATATTGATAAAAAGGGAAATTGCCTTCAAATGTTTAATTTAATTAATGTGAATTTAACCAGAAAATTGATTTTGGAGATTTTTGCCAAATTTAAGTGCATACTAGCTGCTTTGTGTATTTGTTCCTAGCAGTCTGTTCATTTAGTGTTTTGTCTTATACACTTTCATAAATAATGAATGCTAATATGTTTGCATTATTTGATAATTAACATTTGTTGAAAAATAACATTGGAAATTGCTAGCGGACAAAAAATGTTTTGAGAAAGACAGTTGATATTCTCTTTCTAGAATAATTCCTGTGACAAAAATGGATAAAGTCAATTCTAGAATTACTATGGAAAGTGATATTTCAATGTGACAATAATAAAGATATTGTCTAATTGGTTTCAAAAGTGATAAATTATTCATATGATACATTTTTAATATGATTTATTGTGCATTTCACTTTAAAGACTTCACTCACTATTTTTTTACAAGTAGTGTTGTAGATTGATGATGGTGTTTTTAATATCATAGAAACATATGTGTTAAAATCTACTGCTGAAATTGGATAACTTTTGTGTGTTAGTTAGTTTATACTAATTTGTAACATTTTCAAAGGTACAAGAACGCACTATACAGATTATATTGCAAACAGCAACCATGCAGAAACTTGTTCAGTATCTAACACCAAGTTTTAAAAGTAATGGTTGCAGCGTTGTTAAGTTATCCAAGAGAGAAAGAAAGAGAAGCCGAGACAAGAGTCGAGACAGAGGCAAGACACCAAAAGGTCGTAGCGCTGAACGTCATGACGAGGATTGTAGCTTTTCTGAATTTTTTCATTCCAGGCATGCTGAAGACCTCATTGTTACTCCATTTGCTCAAGTGTTAGCAAGTTTACGAAGTGTACGCAATAATTATATTACTTTAACCAATGTTCAAGCATCAAGAGAGAGGTAAGTTTGTTTACATGTTTATTGTAGAGCATTGCTGTATTTTTGCATTGTTTTAATGCCTGCATCAAAAAGTTAAAGTATTGTTCAAAGTCTGCTTCCATAAACATGACCAGCCAACTTTACTGTTTAGTATGAAAACCCAAAAACCCTGATCATTGAAATTACCTTCAGGCAGGTAATCCCTCATAGTGCCAATTTATATCTGGGTGGAGTGGAACTACTGCAGGTCAATTTCTTGCTCAATGAAGTAAGCAGTGACCCTAGTGGGATTTGAACTTGGTACCTCATGAACCTTTAGTGTGCGCCCTACCAATGAATCACTATCTGTTTATGAACAACTTATAATGTCATAATTAAAATAAAATATTTGACCTGATTTTGATGCCATTTATTAAGGTGAAATAAGTTCAAAAACATGTAAAAAAACAACATTTTAGTAAATCAACAAGCCCAGTTAATTTATAGTGATTACTTGACTTGCCAGAAATATGAAAAATGTACATACTGATTTTCTTTTAACATTGTGATGACGTCACTTGCCCATGATGCTATTACCCCTGGTCATCGTCACTTACCCATGATGCTATTACCCCTGGTCATCGTCACTTACCCATGATGCTATTACCCCTGGTCATCGTCACTTACCCATGATGCTATTACCCCTGGTCATCGTCACTTACCCATGATGCTATTACCCCTGGTCATCGTCACTTGCCCATGATGCTATTACCCCTAGTCATCGTCACTTACCCATGATGCTATTACCCCTGGTCATCGTCACTTGCCCATGATGCTATTACCCCTAGTCATCGTCACTTACCCATGATGCTATTACCCCTGGTCATCGTCACTTACCCATGATGCTATTACCCCTGGTCATCGTCACTTGCCCATTATGCTATTACCCCTGGTCATCGTCACTTGCCCATGATGCTATTACCCCTAGTCATCGAGCTACTGGTAGCTATCTATCAATCGGGGGGGGGGGGGGGTCTTTTTGCTCCACTTTGTGCAGCTGACAAACTGGCACAAGGAAATTATACCTTACAGGTACCCTCTTACACCTGGGCAGATTGAAGCAATAGCAGGTAAATTTCTTGCCCTCAGTGGGGTTGGAACCAGGACCTCTTGATCCCTAGGCATGCATCCTACCACTGGACTTCTGCTAAATTTAAATATTCATTTTACCACCTGAGACAAAGTACAGAAGTCAAACATATCAAATGTTGGAAGATATTTTTTAATATGCTTCACTATAAACCTTAACATTGAACCCTAAAAGTATACAAAGATTGTTCAAATTATCCCCCTGGGGTCAAAAATTGGCCTTGCCCAAGGGTTCACTAGATTTACAAACAGTTATGGAAAATCATTGTTTAAAATATCTTCTTTTTAAGGCTACACTACAAGTCATATAGATTTCATATTTGGTTTGTTGTATTATCTTGAGGTCTTCTACAAAGGTTGTTCAAATTATGCCCCTGGTTTGAAAATTGGCCCTGCCCTTAGGATCACTATTTTCATCAGCTGATACTGTTTAACAATCTTTTGTCAAATGCCCTAAGCATCTAGTTCTCAGGTGAAGGGTCCAGGGTCCTCAGGATCCTCTTTTTATAGGAAAATTGTTGATAGGTTTTCCAGGGTTTTTGCAAAAAGTATTAAACAAGCTTTGGAAATCTGATGAGCAGCAAACAGGATAAGAATATGCAAGACTTTAAAATACTTCCAGCTCTTTAAAACTCTGAGTTGAGGTGGATTTCTTACTGTTTTCTTCTTCAAACCATAGTGTGATTTCAGAGTCATGATTACAAATGAAGGTGTACATTTTAAATTTCATTCACAAACCATCTTCCTTTATTTTTTGACTTTCTAAGGAAAGATTGTATCGTACAAATTAAGATGCCATCATAGATATAAATGTATTCAGGACTTGCTGGTCTTTTTTATGAAATCCTTGGCCTAGCCCTTATCAAACATTATGACAAAGATTTCATGGACAATATGTATGATCCACATGCTATGCAGTTATTTATATCAAATGTACTGGAACTGAGCTCTATAATAAATCAAGCTAAATTGTCTGACCCAATATTGTCAATGCTTGTTCTGTAAGGAGAAGTTGCCTGTTTCATAGTGGCTTTTCAGAAAAATAGATTTTGAGTTGGCATGTACTAAGATTATAAAGTCTGTCGTAATTATGTAAATGACATTGGAAATTAAATGATATTTCCTGAAGCTGGATGTAATCTCCAAATATCCCTTGGCAGATCTTAGTTTATCTTGTGATGTTATATAAGATGGTTTGATCTCAAAGTACTTGAAAATGTCATGGTAATTTCTTTTTAAAAAATTCAACTGTCTTAAGACTTTAAGAAAATTTGTTTTGTATTAAAACTCTTTTCTCTTCTTTTATCATTAATACCATACAAAATCTCTGGCAGATTGCAGGTCTCGACATTAAAGGTTGTCATATTGCCCCTGAAGACCTATATTTGCCCCTGAAAACATATTATTTGGGTCAGACAACTTGTTACTATAGTCTGACAATATTAGCCTGAGCTTGACCTTTATGCAAGAATATATTCAATCTCCGTAAACAGATATCCTGTAGAGCGTTGTCGTACAGGATCTCTACTTTCTCCGTGGAAGGTCACGTCGAGATGAACTTTGTTTCGACCAATCAGTGCGTAGCTTTCATCTAGACGAAAACACTATTAATCACATTTTGATTTCGTAATTTCTATTCTTAGACCAAGTTTTGCATGCTAATTTAACAGCGGTATTATTCACAGTCTGCGATTGGGCGGCTCATTTCAAATTGCGTGACGTAGATGATGTAAACAAGTTACGCATCTTAAGAATTTAGTCATGAATATTATGATGAGAAAAGGTCGCCTGAACATGACCTTCGTTTGAAAAAGGCCAGATCTAAATTAGCGAGTATGCGAGCAGAAAATGTTAGATCGGGTTTTAATCAGATTGGAATATATTAATCTCAGTATTTACAGTCTTTTTTTGCTTCTTTTGTAAATTGTGCTTTATCAGAAGCTTACGGCAAAAATACAGCAAAATACAAGTACTGAACAATTAATTTTGTTTTCATAAGAATAAATACTTTGAAATTGTGCCACGTATTGTGGACTTACGTGTTTCCCCCAAAACTAATGTGTCCAAAATTAAAAGAACAATAACATGCCATGTTTACAAAATTGATTTATTAGTCGCATAGGTTGTTATAAACAGGTATATAACCCTATACATGCATACGGAAACTCACACTTTAATGTAAGTGAAGTGTGTAATTATTATAATTAGGTAGTTCAGGCTCAGGTTAATATTGTCGCACTAGTAAACATTTAGCTCAGGAAAGTAAAACATACTGTTAGCCGTCTATTTTGGCAGCCTATTATAAAAAATTAATGTCAAGCTCTGGAATTGTTTCAACTTTTTCCATACTGACTCTGAATGGATGAACATTTTAGATAAGTAATCATGGTCATTTTGCTGTCATCTTTTGTTGTTTTGCAACAGTTGTTTCAAATCACATCTACCTGTAAATGGTGCTTTAGTTGTCTGTTTGTTTCAAGACCCATTGCTGACATTTTAGCCACCAAAGCAATTCAAAAACGATCATTTAGAAAGCATCCCTAAATTGTAGATAACTCCTGGATATGCCTAAGTAGTGATGAAATAGATACATGTACATCACAGGTACAGGAATTGTTCATTCCATGTTATTTAGAAATAACTAATGAAACTGCCAATAGTTTGCTTGGACACGTTGAAGAAGGCATTCTCGATCTAGATTGAGAATTTTGATAACCACTGGATATGAGAATGTTTGATAAGAAAATGAGAAAAACAGCAGTTTTAATTACTTATTTTTGGATATCAACTGTAGTTGGACATGGAAAATAAAACTTGCTTTATCATGCTACTGACTTAGATTCTTGCGGAGATATTACTTGTCCCAGGCATCGGACAAGAGGCTTACGTCGAAGACTACTATAAAATGAACTTCTGGCATTCAACAATTGTTAGACACCCAGCTCTAGCAAATCATAAGCTTGCCATAATCAAGCCTATGCAAACAGTTTGTTACTAGACACATGGGACTGTTTTTTGGAAACCTAATTCATAATTTTTACTTTCCTGCAGTCTTAAATATGAAAACATCCCAAAGAGGTGCACCACTTTGATCCATGTACTATTAGATGTTTATAAAATTTGATGTTTGATTGTATATCCGGTGGACCCATTAATTTTGTCTTGAGTCCATTGTTTGAAAGCATGTGCTTCCTTGCTAGGCTTCTTCAGTCTTTGAATTTTTTTAAAATATCACAAGATACTTCTCCTAACTCCCACCTTCAATAAACATCAGCCTAGTTTCTTACTTGGAAAAAACAGGTTTCATAGCTTGGCTCTAAACAAAAACCAAACCTACAATGTAATGGATTCGTTGATTTACAGGAATTTCATATAATTAAAGAACTGATAAGTGCTGACCACCTAATATTTCCATTTGACCCCCATTTTTTGAACATAGGGGTCATGTGTGACCCTTAAAATTTTGACCCTGAAGAAAACACTTAATTCCTATTGCAAAGATGATTGCTCAGTATTTGCTGTTGTTGATGATTAACTATAATAATTCATTGATTACTGTCTTCAAATGGAGAATTTTTTTCAATGTACTCTACCAAATGTAGAAATAATTGTTAATTGGTTTTTAATGTGTAATTTCTATGATGGGAAATTCAAGGTTTTTTGCATGAAGTCTATGGGAACATTCTTCTCTCAGATACATTTAGATAACATAACATTCAGTTTTATTGTACTTAATTAAGTTTATATCCGGTCTTTGTGTCATAGTATTCACTCTTTCTATGATCAAATTATTCAATTATTTCAAGATTTTTCTAATTTATCACGCAGTCTGACATTAAGTCACAGAATAATTGTGACAGTCACTACTTTACTAATTGAAAAACTTAGAGTTATTTTTATCATTTTCTTGACATAATGGCTGGTTGACCTGCAGTGTGCTTTATTTTATGCAGACTGGAAATCAAAATGGTGTTTTTAATATTAGAATGAAACGTTTTGTTTTAAACTGTTTAGTTTTAAGCCGCTTGGCTAGCTCAATTGGTAGCACGCAAGTCTAATGATTAAGGGGTTGTAGGTTCGATTCCCGGGCGGGGCATACTTTAGTGGAGCTTGGTCATGAAATTATTTCTATGGCCATTCTCCCTCCTACCAATGATTTTAAATTATGTAGGGCAGTTGTCAGTTACTGACGAAAGTATGTGCTAAGTAGTTGGTTAACAGCTTAATCCAGAGATTTAGCCTTTCCAGGAACAGTGAGTAGGTTGACTGACCACCGTTATATGTCCTATACAATGAGTTGCTATGGCGCTAAATCCAACAAAAACAAAACAAATCAACATAACTGAGTCACCATGGAAACAGTTATATAATATTTAAAAATACCATAATTATGACTCCTTTTTGTAAGAAGATAGACATATGATATATAAGCTGGTAAAATTGTCTCCCCATGGATTTATGAACCGTTTATGCATGGTTGTACTGATGACATGCTTAGAAAATGTTCCTTTATAAGTGTGTACTAATATATCTGATTTAATAAGGCACAATCTAGACAATCTAGATTCAGATCAATGTAAGAATTAACAGAGAGAAGTCAAAATGATTGTAAAAATAATTGAAAGTTATAGCAGCGACTATATAAGAAGTCGTATTTAGAAATATAATGCAAGCTAAACACATTCTGGAAGTAGATCAGACTTGGTTGATTAGAAGTATTTCTATAATATGACAGTCAAGTCCCATAAGAAGGTTCGTTAATATATTTCTATAAGCTCTTGTTATTCTGTTTATAGTGCCATTGATTGTCTCTTATTATACAGATAACTTCATGGAATAAAAGAATCCAACAGGGAAATTCAGATGCTAGATTTTAATATAAATGCTAATTTGGTTTCCTTCTACAGCATGTAAATATGTAAGGTTGTCATTTAGTTCAACAGAAGGAAATTGTGTACGGTGTAGATATTTTTGTTCCACTCTGTTTTATATGATTGCAGGAAATGTTGTCATAGAAACGTTCAGTGAACCATGAAAATACATCCATGCCATATATCTCCGTGTTCGGTTTTTGTTGACATATTTGTTTATCTTAAGATTTGAACTTAAAACAATTTCAATAGAATTGTATTGTTTAAGAGACTGTGGTGATTGATAGTTTTTTAGGAGGAGAAGTTTTGCTAATGTTATATATGCAAAATTCACCTTTTCTATGGTCAATTTATTCTAAGGTCAAAGGTCAACATTTAGGCCAAGGTCATACTTATAGGTCACAAGATTTTAAGAGAATTGTACTGTTTGAGTGACTAAGGAGAATGTTTTTTAAGAAGCAAGGTTTTGCTACTGAAGAACATGAAAATTTCTTTCTTCAAAGGTCAATTTATACTTATAGAGGTCAAAAGTCATACTATAGGTCAAGGTCATACTATAGGTCAAAATTCAGCATTTATAGGAACCCAATACTATTTCTTCATTTCGGTGACAATTATTGTTTGTATAGTCTTGACTAGGAAGTTTTATTTTTACTAATACCTGAGTCTATGTGTATCTTGTCAGTTGATTGATTGACAACATAACTCTAAATTATCCTCCTTGACGTCAGATGAGAGAAATATTTGAACCAATCATGTCTCTGACTTCTGATTTGGACTGGAAAAGATTCACAGCTTTGGGTTTCAAATGTTTTCAGAACTAGTTCTAAAGCTCAGGAGTTTTTGGACCTAAGAAAGGGTTCTCTTCCTATTTGTCAAAGTGTTTGAAACTATCAAATTCAGGGAAGATCAGGATTTTGAAATGACTTGAAATTTCACCAATGACTATTTATGGATTCGGGATTTGACAATTATTGATTTTACCAGGAGCCCAATGGAATCCCTGGTCATTTATTCAGGGATTCCTTCTTAATGTTAGGAAATTTGGATACAATTTTGCAGTCACAAATGGCAAAACAATTGATAATAAAATCTAATTCAAGTCAAAACATGGCAAATGTTTAGAGATTCTGACAGAATCCTTACCTAAGAATCACTGGGATTCCTCCCAAATCGTGTTTTCAACACATATTTAGGTCATATATACAACGGCTAGCTCTTCCTACGATTGGTTTCCCCGGACACTTTTTCTATCATCAGTACTAACTTGCCCTACCACGAGGCTGACAACTCATGTATAGGGTATGACCTACCGCGACCGGACTCGAACCAGCGATCTCCGGATTGGAAGTCAGACATGCTAATCACTGTAATGCTACGGCAAAAGTTGTTCAATGTTGTTGGAATGAATCCATAGAGTTTTACATAAAATCTTGTCTATCAATGACTAGATCATTTATATCTTTGTATAGCAACTTTAATGTTAGTCCTTACAATCTGCCTACAGCATGTTTTGTATTGCATAGAGTTGTTGTCATTTATTCAGTGCCTGGAAATTCATTCCTGCCTTGTTGAGAATGTTAGCTAGAAAATCAATATACATTTCTTATGATCTTCTGGAATTTTATTGTGTACTTTTAACAGTAAATTGAGAAAAATGAAGTACATTATCTTAATTGTTTAGGTCATTTAGGTTCGGAATATCTATTTAAACTCATATTGATGAGTTTGTCAATATTGCACCTTTTGGCTATCAGTTTGTTTTAGCAGATAATGATGCTTTTAGCCTTGAGATTTTAACCCATTAAACGACGACAACAGTTTTAATCATATTTTAACCCCCTCATTTAACCAAAAAAATTCTGTCTCTGAAAGCGGATAAAAAGCTCTCAATATAGGATGTCATGTTTTTTAGTTTCTGTAAAGTTGGAGCTCATTTGACTTGATTTTAGAGAAACACAACTATCTGAAGTAGAAATTGAAGAGTAAAAAGAAGCACAAATTGCAGTGTTTGGCCATTTTGCCCCAATCCAGCATTGCCAAGGTACACTGGCTAAATTTGAAGATTAGTTACATTTAGGTCACTTTTATTACAAGCCTGCTGACTCTATATGGAAAGTTGCTGAAATATGTCAAACATTATTGTTTCATGTAGATATCAGTAAAATCTAGGCTAAGATTTCAATTACTAAAAGTGGTAAAATGTGTTTGGAATTTGAGCGATACCTTAGGTAACAGCATTCTGTCCTCTTAATCCTGCTACATAAGTTCAGTGTGTGCACTTGGAAAGTTGTTTATAAAGTTCTCTGTTACCATAGAGACATGTATGAGACCAAAGGGAGACTGTGGACTACAAACATGTGACATTCACCAGACTCATTGGTATCTTCTCTAAATTGTACTGGAGATATCACACCCATGTTGAGATGATGTTGCAGACCATTTTTTTAATATATTCCAAGTCTCTGGAGTTTAAGAGACTTATATTTTTGCCAGTCACTACAATGTATGACAATGCTGTCAGTGGGATAGGCTCACCTCTGGTTTAGACTAGACATTAAGTTAAAAAATGAAAAATACAAGAAATGCCACTCAGTCTATGAAATTAGGACATAAAAGTGGTTGACCGAAGAGGTTATTTTAGTTGAAAGTGCTATAACTAGTTTGTAGATTTTCGGTTGCTCAAAAGAAATAATTGGTTACCTGAACTAAAAAGTAGTTGTACCAGGTATTCCCACACCCAATAATTTCATATACTTGTCTTATAATAATTCTACCTCCTAGGGCTAGACATCATACCCAGGCATCAGACTACAGTACTGTTGTCCAAGTTAGCAATTTGTTTGACTTAATATGTTGGCCTTATGCAGTATTTCTTTTTCTTATTTTTTTCTAAATCTTTTTTGCTTTTTGTTAATGATTCCATAATAAGGATCCAAATTTGAAAAAATTTGACTAGATTTGAAATGTGGATTAAAAGGGTCAAATTGGCATTCTGTTCTAACTGAAAACTTCATTTTGTTTAAATACACAATTTAAGCCTCTTGTAAAATCTAATAGTTATGTTAAGGGTGCTATATATTAGGTTGTTTTCTCCTTGTATGTGTCCAACATTTCTCTCCTTGATATATTATGTATAAATATTCCTAACATCAACTCAACTATATCTTATAGATTTTACATTTTCTCTCAGAAACAAATGTTTAGGAATTTCTGAGCCCATTATTTGATTAAATTATAAAATGTTCATATATTTATTGATGCCTTACAAATGCATGAAGATGTATGGTTTCTTATTAGAATATCACAGAAGTTTTCATTTTCTATGAAATTAACTCATATTTGCACTGAAATTACATTTATAATCCAAGGGGGACTACTCACTGTTCACTTTTTTGTAATGACTATAAGAGTTGTTTCCCTTTGATTAAAAATTATTGCAGCTTTGTCAGAAAAATTACACTAAGTTACTCTCTATTTCTATAAAACACATAAAACATTATTACACTACATGAAATAGATCACACTTTATTACAATATTTAGTGAGAACAAAACTCACTAGATCAGAGATGCAGTACAATTTCAAATTTGTTGTGACTGGCTGTTTGACAATTTTGACATTTATGTTAATTTTCTTCCATTTATAAGGTATGTACAGATATAACATGCTTTGTTGAAGGTTATGTGAATACTTGCTATAGACAAAGGTCAAGGTAAACTAGGTTAGGTGAGCTGGCCCTCCAAAAATATACCATATTTGGGGTTGACATAGTGTTAAACCAATTAAAAAATAAGTTTAAACAGCTTAATGTGTAGAACTTCCTTATGTACAATTGTTATTTCTATGAAATAAAGAGTAAGCTGCCCGGCTAGCTCAGTTGGTAGCATGCAAGTCAACTGATTTAGGGGTCGTAGGTTCGATTCCCGCGCAGAGCATACTTTCGTGAAGCTTGGTCATGAAATTATTTCTACGGCCATTCTCCCTCCTACCAATGATTTTTAATTATGTAGGGCTGTTGTCAGTCACTAATGAAGTATGGGCTTAGTAGTTGGTTAACAGTTAAATCCAGAGATTTAGCTTTTCCAGGAACAGTGAGTAGATTGACTGACTTCAGTTATATGACCTATACAATGTGTTGCTACGGCGTTAAACCCAACAAAAAAAACATGAAATAGAGAATGTATAATTTCTATTTTCAGAACACATACTGGTGGTCCTAGACCCCAACAGAATCACACGGGTAGTAGCCCCTTAACAACCCAGCAGCAGATACAACAAAATCTAGGTCATCTGTCTTCTTCTGCTCAACCGACGCAGCGAACCCAACCTGCTGGTAAGTTTTACATGATTGTTTATTGCTAGGAAACTGTATGTGCTAGGGCAGCGTATAAAATCAGTCTACGAAATTAGTGGGTGTCTCGTTGCGTACTATATGCGTACTCCGTATTCTAATGCACTTGCCCAATTTATTTCATCTAATATCTTTCTTGTTAATAAAGATATTCACAGAAGTGGTGAAATAGTTCTTTAATACCCTAAAAATACTTAGCTTGAATTTCATACAAAAATGTTATTTAAGTTTAATTTTACAAATTGATTTTGAAAAGTAAGGGTAAAAAGAGTAATCCAACTAATTGGACCAACTATTTGAAGAGTATACAAGAGGAAATAACTGACTAAGGTCCCTAATTGAATCAAGCTATATAATTATAAACTAAATTATAAATGATACATGCATGCTGTTTGACATTTTCAATATTCTTGTTAAAATAAAGATCATTTCAAAATGTGAAAACTGAGACAAACATGATTAATTTTAATACATTATTGGAACGATGTTATTTAACATCGTTCCAATGGTAACAAGAAAGTATAAGATTACTCTTTTCACGCTTCAACAATTTTCAACATAGACAAAGAGGCGTAGTTCAAGCGTGAAACTCATTAACATCTCATTTAAATGTAATACAACGCTGGCTTGTGTTGTCGTTCTTGAAACTCTTCAGGAAAAGGGAGGTTACTGTCAGGACATACAAATCTTGCAATGGAGACGGGACAACTCAACCCGTAGACAACTCAACCCGTGACAACAGCAATGATTACTTGTTGGAGTAAAAAGGGCCTACGATGTTTTTGACAATGCATGTTATATGCGTAGCTTAATTACATCATTCGATAGTAATAAACAATCAAAAAATAAGTTCAGGACATCGTTCCTCCAGCACTCCAATGCTTTGATTACTATTATAGTAATAGTCGTGCATGGCTTTCAAAAGGTTCAATCTACCCCACTGGCAATTAAGTGAAGTAATTTTAGATGAGTATTTAAAATATAACAAACATGATAGCTTGATTAATATTCATAATCTAATAAAAATTGAATGCTAAGTTCATGGTAACATTGTATGCTCTCTAAATAAGGAAAGCAGTCATATATTTATAGAAAGCAAAATAAAATCAAATATAAGTTTACATACTTTGAAATAGTAACTGTTGTTGTTTATGTGGTTCCAAACTTAAGTATATATAGAATTTGTTGCTATTTATTTAGAATTTGTTGCTATTAATACAAGATTGATATTGAGAAATTAATTTATGATGTAAATAGAGCTATATTGTGGTTGTTTTGATATTAATACTTCTATTAAAGAGATGAATTACATTTTGTCTATGTTTTGTCATAGAATATCATATAGACATCAATTTGAAATCATGTAATAAATCACATGTGCAACACTTGTGTACAATGCCTACTCACTTCTCATGACGATATTTCATTTGATCCATAGCAAAACATAGACAAATATGTCTAAAGCTATTTCTTTATTTATATACTAATGTTCAATGTGAACTTATATTTATTTTATTATAGACTTACTGCTAAATAAAATAGCAAAATTTTAGCATTTTTCTGTCATGTTGCTGATATTTTTTCAACGTTTGGAAAAGTTTATTATAATTAATAATCACTCTACTGAAAGAATATGCATAAATGATGTCTTGAATTTGTTTACGCCGGAACATGCCTGTGCAGTATATTAACATGTTATTAATTTACAGTAATTGATTAATTAATTGAGATGTTAATGATATCCCCTTTGTCTCACAGATATGTTTGTATAGTTCGTTTTTTCTCAACTGTCAAATCATGAATAATTTCATGATGAATGCGTTTAATGATACAATCATGAGTTTCCAAAAGTGTGTACTATGATCGAGTAAAGCTGCTTATGCCGAATGGTATGTTTTAGTCAAGATATATTTAATAACAATTAGGCTGCCAGTACAAAAACAATGCATTCAGTCACCATGAAATTATTCAAGCTTTGACAGTTGATAAAAAACAGACTATACAGAATATTTACCATACACTTGACCATCATATCACTGTTAAATAATATTCACTTTGGTCATTAGCATGTCATTATTGATTGATACGCTGATATTATATTGTGTTTGTTGGTCAGTCAGGTGACCTGTCAGGTTAATGTCCCGGTCAGTTATTGGTGATATAACAATCATATCTAGGTCAAGGTTGTTAATTTACGACAGTCATTATATGGTCTGGTGGTACAAGGCATGATCACTTGATTACAGGTAGCTGTATCAAAATGACTTGTCTCCCTTGTATCATACTTTACAATTTCTATGGCACTCGGTGTAAAATATGAAAACAAATTTAATATCAATATTTCATCATTGATTTATTTTCTTTTTAAACTTAAGTTTTATGTGAAGAAATACAACATGTATTTTTTAAAAATGTCAGAATTCTTTATTAATACAAAATTATGAATTATAACATTGTAACTCCATTTTTTTTTTGGCTCTATGGATCTTTTTTGCCTTTATAGTATTGAATCATAATTTTATAAGTTGTCTTTCTGTACATCAATCTATGGTCTTGTTATGTCAACAACAATTACAAACATTATCTTGACCATTGACCACTGTGTATGAGTGTGTCACGTTTTATGGGATGAGTTTCATAATTATTGATATACAAGAGTTATTTCCCTTTGATAGTACCACTCAGCTTACAATAGATCCATGGAATTTCCATATTGCATAGCCTTGTGGTTAATACCATTAACTTTGAAAAGTGGTTAGACACTTGGTTGTTGCAGGTCATCATATCAAAATTTAATACATGCCTTGATTTGCCTTAGTATATGGAGAATTTGTTGGTTCTTTGAAAGTGACGAGAACTGCAATGTAAAAAAGAGTCCAGGAAAGCTAGTTCAGTAAGTTACGAATGACTGATAAACTTATTTCTTGCAGAAAAAATCCTCATTGTGATATGAACTGTTAATGCCATAAAAATCAACTGAAAACAATAATTGCATTGATGACTACAATGTAACATATCTATGAATGATTATGATAAATGATAATATCTAGAAAACAAATAAAACCTAATATAGTCAACCTGTTTAGTGTAATTGCTGAACCCTTACAGTTTTTTCTTCACCTCATGTCAATGTACTCACAGTGCTTTGATTAGTCTAGATTTTGGTCACATACATACATTAGGGTTGTTTTTATGTGAAAAACATAAGATGACCATTGGTATCACCTGGTTTACATGATCAATTAATGACTTATACATTGTTTTATACCATTTATTTTATGAGAATATTATAGTATTTGTAATAACCATTATACCAAATGTTCTATTAAATTACTAATGATAATTATCTGTAGTTATGGGTCACAAGGTAGCGTCTGGATCATGCATTAGGAGCATGGGATAAATTCCGCCTTCCTCACAGGTCTGAAATTTCTTTGAAATCATGCAGTTTTCCCCATATTTGGAGTTTACCTTTGAAGTTGCATTTTCCCCTATCAAAGATAGTGTTAAAATATCGTCATATTTTCTATAAAAAATAAGGTCCTAGTTGCCAGATACTGAAAAAATGCCCTACAATGTGAAATCATTGCATCAAATTAATATATCATACACTTTTATCAATGCATGCAAATTAACATAAGCTTTAACCTTAGATTAGCAAATATATAATACTGCTATGTAAATGTTTTGAACATTGACAATACTACTATATTTTAGCTGGATTGTGATACGTTCTTTACTTACATTTATCCCGTTCGAGTTCCCCATTATTGAGTTATTAGGATGAAATTTCTTGCTTAAGGAAACTATGCGGTAGGTTTTGGATGGGATTTGACCAGTGAGGAGCTGGATTATCCAATGACTATGAGTCCAGTGTTGTAACTGCTCAGCATGCATGCTCCAAATGTTGATGTTGAAATTATAGCAACTAATAAATTTCTATGACTAAGAATACTAGTAGAATGCAATAGTATTCATTAACTGGTTTTCATTTTTGCAATAACTTTTAAAGCATTCTGTAGTTGATCAGGACAAAACAAATCTACCTTTTAAAACTTTATTTACAAGTTGTTAGTCTAAGTTTTGCATTATCCCATTGATTTATTCAATGATCTTTTAATACAATAGTAGGTCGATAGCGCAGTTGGTAGCGCGCCGGGATTTGGATACTCGTGCCCGAGGGGGTGCGGGTTCGAATCCCACCCGGGGAGGTTATACCCTTCCATGAAAATTTGACAATAATGTCGATTTTCCTCCATTGATTAGATAATATGGAGAAGTTTCCGGCCTTGTGGAAGGGTAGGTGAGTACTGGTTATAGACAATGGTCCAGGAAAGCTAGGTTAGGTGTGCTGGGCGCCGTGAAATGACCTAAATTGTGTTGATACGGCGTTAACTCCAATAAATAAATAAATAAATATTAATACAATAGTATTGTTGTAATAAGGTTACTAGGTTTCCATGTTAATTTAGTTTATTGAAACTATAAAATTTTAATGGCCTTTATCACCATAATGAATCTGAGTATGTGAAAACATTAAGATATTTGGTAATATTTTTTGTCAACAAATGGAATATTTTTTCCATTTGTTGTTAACTAAGCCCATGCAATAATGTTTCAGGAAATTAGTACATATTACAAGTAGCTGTGTTTTATTTCCCCTGAGTATTTTCTAAATGTCAGGGTGTCTTCTAGACAGAAGAATTCAAAATTCAGAGAAACTTCATGTCACCTACTGACCCACATATTCAATGACAAAATGTTAAGGTTTTCTCTGTCATAGAAACTTCTAGTGTTGCATGCATGGGACTATTGAGTATGAAATAATAACTTAGAACAGACGTAAAATTGTTCTGTCTGATTATTGTATTTTTGTTTGACGTCATACTCGCTGTTTTATGATGCTTATATGGAAAGTGATCTTTTTTTTGTCTGTTTCTTTTATTTCCATATTTGTAATAGTATTATTTATAATTGGCTTTTTACATTCAGGGAGCAATTGGTTTTGAACTATTTCTTTAAAAAGTAACATTTTACATTTTGTCTAGAGGATGTTAATTTGCTCTTGTATGTTATTTGGAAAAGGTTGAAAAATTATGATTTGACTGATAATTTTGTAATATGGGGGTGAACTACAACAGTCATACAATAATGTGTTCCTTATTAATATATAGATAGGGTCACTTTAATTATAGAGAGAAAATCCTCATGCCTATATTAGACTCATGTACAGTCTTTGAGTTCAGCTAGTTGACCACAGACAAAGGTCATCGAAATCAATGTAAGTCCTGTGACTCTAAGAATATGAGTTGTCAGTCAGTCCTCTACCATTGTCCTTATTCAATAAAACCCAGGTCTGTAGGGCAGTTAGTAATGCGCCTGGATTTCGAATCTAGTGTCCCAAAAGGGGTACGGGTTCGAATCCTAAATCTCTAACTAGTGTTAGACTATTGTCAGTGTGTTATTAAGTCATACATCCCTTTTAGACAAAATCTTGCCCGTTTATAACCAGTTGACCCTCAGTCTTACATGTATGTCAGATCTGGCAATAGGTTGATTATTATCTGTCAGTGTGTAATCAGATTTTTTTTCATACCAGTGTGAAAAAACTATTGAATACAGTGTGTTGTCAGACAAAGCTTTTTATTGTCAGTTAGAAATCATTGTAGTGTAAGCTTATACCAGTTTAGTGCAAGTGTGTTGTCAGAAACTGCTTTTCGTAAAGATAATTAAATATGTTGAGTAGTTCTAGATAATGTCTTATTTTATTGCTAAAAATCAACATAACCACACAATTTTGTATTGTTGTATTTTGCGCTGGTGGCCTTGATTTTCTTAATTAAAATTTTGTATTGTATTTTGTTTTTAACAATATATAAATGTTTCTCAGTCTCTAGGTCACTTGTGTATATTTCTAGTACATTAAGATCTAAAATCTAGGTATGATATTTGTTATTTAGACTTAAATCTTCATCTCTGACAGTCTATTTCCTTCTAATGTTAACCTTGAATATTGTGACAGTCAGTATGAAAACTGTTTCATAACTTAAATGTTCTGTTTCTTAATGGCAGCCATAATATATAACTGTCAGTTGACATTTATTATAATCATACTTTCCTTTTCTGTATGGTAATAAAAAATAAAAAAAAACTTTCCTTACTCCAGGGTTCATACAGACCTTGAAAAGTGCTTGAAATTAAAGATCTACATTTAAAATGCTTATAAAAAACTTTAAATGCTTGAAAATGCTTGTTTTCATTTGCAACCTTGAAAAATGCTTGAAAAGTGCTTATTTTCAGTCCAATAGTGCATTAATGATATTCAGATTATATTCTAATTTCAATGCTCTATTTGTTTTACATCATTTATATAGTTTAAATTATTAGTATCATTAATAGCTGTCGGCGCGATATGACCTTTCTGTGTTGGTGCGCCGTAAAACACAAACAAACAAACAAACAAATCAATGCTCTATTTAAAAAACAAAACTATAGCAGTTTATGTGCCACAGTTTTGTTTTGACTTCTGGTTGACGTATAATGGACAACTAAAAATGCGGGCAAATACATGTGTCTATAAAATGTTTTGGTCTAGCAAGTACCACTGGGTTGGAAGATGCGGCCTCTAACCTACAGGCTCATTGTAGAATATGCAACACATTAAAAGAAATTGCCAGCTGAACAAGTCAGTCTGTAAAAACATACTGTTCTTGAATTTGGCGTTTTAGTTACTGAAAAGTTCTTAAAATGTGCTTGAATTTTGTCCCTAAAATTCTGTATTAACCCTGCACTCATTGGTACATTAAAAGTATTACAGGGAGCATTTATAGATAGATCTAAATGAGACTTGCAGAGACAACTGTGTCTCTTTAGTTTGTCTGGGCATAACTTTGCTTCCTTTTATTCAAATTCAAAAAATATTTTATGTGCAAGCCCCTTGCATTGCATTATGATTAGATCAGAAAAAATATTATGTTGTTTTGTAAATTTCTTTGCCACACTTGAAAAGGTTTATGAGCATGTTCATTATGTAAATATACATGTATTGTTATAAGAAATACAACTATAAAGTTAGGCACTAGGAATTGAATGACGAGGTCCCAGGTTCAAATAAGGGCCACAGCAGGTTTAACCATTCCAAGAAAAATCAGATAATTGATATCAGTTCTTCACCCTGAAGAAAAATGACATTATTGTCAAATTTTCATGGAAGGGTATAACCTCCCCCGGTGGGATTCAAACCATACCCCCTTCTGGACACAAGATTCCAAATCCAGGCACGCTACTGACCGCGCTATCGACCAAGGTCTAAAATGTCTTTCAGGTCCTTTGAGACTTGTTTTGGTCCTGTAAAATTTTGATCTTCACAAGACTAGTACAGCCCATTAATAAACTGTTGAGTTTTGTGTTGACAGCTAATAGTGTAAGCAAACTGCAGGCTTGGCTGGATGAAAACTGAAACAACTTTGTTGTTGACAAGATAAATGTATCACCTGTAAAACATGATCTGTCCAGTAATTAGGAGATGTTTACATTGTTAATTATAATTTTTCCCCTTAATGCAACAAGTTACCATGGAGTTCTTAAATCTTATTATATGATGGTACCTTTTTGCAGTAATGGGACGAAATTTATATGTTCTATTTATGTATATGTTCTGTTTAATATGCATACTTTCATACACATTGCTTTAATTGTCTGGTCTCAGTGGCTTGATTGATTACAGCTAAACTTCAGGTCAAGGATAGCTTAACATGTCAGAAGATTTTATAGTTGGATGTTTGTTTACTTTCTTTGGTTGAAATATTATGAGCACTGTTTAATGACAATGTCTCATACTGTAACTCATAGGCGTGTTGTATCCATGACTTTTATGAATGAAAACTTTACTTAAATGAAGGACAATTATGTAACCCTCACCATGCATGAAGTAATTTCCTGTCACAAGCAATCATAATTAATAACCAAATTAATAATGCACATGCCATGTTAATGTTATTACTGCATTAGTTGTAATGCATTTCTTTAGCAGTACAATTTTTATTACTTCCCTTCAATTTTATTTGTTTAAATTTCCTCTTTCTTGGAGGGATTGGCTGTTGAATATCTTAAATATTCTTCATTGTATGAGTGGTTTAATTGTATTGTTTTAATAAATCTTAGAATAATAATTACCTATATATTTTTATCTTAAATTTGAATACAACAGTTGTGTGTTACTAAAAATAGCTTTCAATGAGTTCTTTATGATTTATGTAATAGTGCACTTTCATAATGAGTGAAAGTACATTAATTAAATTTGATTCAGTATGGATGCAAATATTTGTTATTGATTTTGCCACTATGATTGCTCATGGCCAAAGAAGATGCTTTCATATTTAAATATATACATGTATATATTTTGGATGCGGATTTAACACTATTGCCCAGCGGCCACTTGAGGTTCTTAAACATTTCCAGTCTCAAAATTAATGCCTTTTCAGGAAGAGTGAGTAGGTTGACTGACCGCCGTTATATGACCTTTACAATGTGTTGCTACGGCGTTAAACCCAACAAAAACAAATAAAAATAATGAACATCCAAACAACTGAGTGTTCCAGCTAATTAAGTCTTGTGACTTAACCTTAAGAGTACAACTACTGACATTAACCTACAGAAATTTGTGAATGAAATCATAGACTTTGATATAGACTATGTTTCTGTTTTCTTTTATATATTTTTTTATGATTGACCTAGTCTAATTGCCTTTGTTATTGAATTTAGTGAAGTACATTCTTTGAAAGGTTTTTGATGTTATGTTAAAGTAAACTATTTTAGGAATCAATGGGAGAAATTATTGTTTATAATGTACTGTACGTGAACTTTAGTAGGATGAAATAATAACAATATAATTATTTGTCCATTCAGGAAACTTCTGAGATATATTGCCAAAACCTTCTAAAAATGACAAAACATAATGATAGTACATTAGTTTTGTCAGATAGGTTTTATCATATTAATATTCCATTGTTTTTGTTATTACTTTTGTACTTTGTTATTGTTTGGATGCACCTGTTTTTTTTGTAACAGTTGTACTTTATAAGATGTCAGTTAGTACTTCATTCTTAGATTTATGTACTATCAAGCCTTAGGTTTAATCTAAATGGATGTTATTTTGTTGGCTTTGGTGAGGGATCAATTTTTTATTCCACCAAATGAGCTCAGAAAGCTTTTCCAAGAGTGGCATAGCCGCGTGTGAATACATCATCTTGTGAGCTTACTTGTTGAAATAAAAATAACGGTATGCTATTCGAAAATTTGATAAATGCTCTGTTTCACTGTTTTCTGTGTTTCATTAGAAATACAAGTACTTCTTTTACACAAACATAAGTCACTTCTTATCTAAGAAGATGTTGTTTATCTTTTAAAATGACTTAACTTTCACACATATTTTCGTTAAAATAACTCCTAAATAACCCTAAAGCATAAAGTAAAAAGCTATTAATTTACTGAGGTAACTAGTTCTCTAATGCCCTTTTTTGTTGTACCCGCATGGACTATTTGACATTGGACAGGTATTTTGCCTTGCAACAAAGTAAAAATGTGCAGATTTCTACAAGCCTTAGGAAAGCTCTGTTTTCAATGTTCCAAACATGCAAGTATATCCCTGATACTTAAAGATTAGAACAAAACAAAAAATATGTCAATATGTTGTGCCTTAAATTGCTTAAATAATTTTTGAGCATTTAAAATGTTATATGATGTTAGTGGTTTATTTTGTTCACCTCATACTGTAAATTTTGCCCGTAAAGAAATTGTTGGTTTTAATTTTTACACATTTTTGTACAATTTTATGTTGGTTCATTTGGCTAGCAGCTATTACATATATACGTATTTAGGGTTGCCCGCAAGGTTGTAGTAAGTGCATTGCGTTAAAGAGCGAGTTACTACAGTCTTGCCTGCAACCCTTGGTTTATAAATTTGTTAGACATGTCCGGTGTGACAAAATATCATTGTTGAATACTTGTACTTTATAGAAGGTGAGTCAGTTTGTAATTAAATATGAAAATACTCATCTTTGTATTGTTTGACCTCTCACATCCTATGACCTCAAGATTGTCATGTCCTCTTCATCTTTGTTCCACTGACCTACTGACCTACATTTATGTGATTCATTTCAAACTTTATCTAACTTTTGTAATGGTCTAACTTGTTTGTAGAAAATTTATGTTTTGTGATTGAGAGAATAAAAGGTAAAACTCACAATTGGTGATTTTGTCAAGGAGTGTTGAAAATATGTTTTCTTTTTTAGCATCACTGCAACCAATTATTTGAACATGTTTTGTTATTGGTCTAGTTTGTATTGGGCATTCCGGAAAAAATGTGCATCACAATTTAAGCATTGTTTACTCTTTCCTGCCCCCATATTTGGACACCAGTCTGCTGGTACATATTGCCTTTATTGTTAAGATTATACATATCACACATCAGACTGTTGTCACCATTTAATCATAATATCTTGAAATGTATTTCTTGCTTTTTGTTATTTGTTCGGTTTAACGCTGTAGCAACACATTGAATAGGTCATATAACGGCGATTAGTCAACCTACTCACTCTTCCTGGAAAACGAAATCTCTGGATTTAGCTGTTAACCAAGTACTAAGTGCACACTTTCGTCGGTGACTGACAACTGTCCTACATAATTAATAATCATTGGTAAGAGGGGGAATGGCTGTAGAAATAATTTCATGACCAAGCTCCACGAATGTGTGCCCCGCCCAGAAATCGAACCCACGACCCCCTCATATTTCTTGCACATTATAGTTCTAATGCAGTGATATTGACTTTGAATTTCTTCTTCACATGGTGAATATTTAAATCTTATTACTACACCATTGGTAATGTTTTGAAATATAATCAAGAGCAGGTTTATTTTTGTCGGATCATTCTATCTGATGGTTTTATAAATAAACTTTACTAAATATAAATATAGCACAAAAATACAATGATTTCATTATACTCCCAGTATATTTTTAAAATGAAATCTTTCTTGCAAGCAAGAAATCATTTTTTACTTGAAATGTTAAAATGTTAGATAACTGCATGTCAGTTTGTATTTTCTACTTAAGTTTATTCTAAATGACCTTAACTTAAAGGTCCAATCTAGATCTTGGTGTTGAAACAATAAGAATAAAGGCTGATGAGTCATTAATGCTGCCGTCTGTGACCCCTGACCCCATCCTTCATATGTTTTTATATTACATCATGTTACTTAATGTAACAGCTCATTAAAACATCATCTCCTGCAAGAAAGGTTGTTACTTGTTACATTATAAAACAAGTATTTAATTGTTTCTACAAATTAACAATGGTGTTTGTTCAATGTATGGTGTTGAGGTGTTTTTATGAGTAACAATAATACATGTTGTATTACATATTATGAGTAATGTCTAGATTTTATCTGCAACAGATGACAGCCTCATCTTACTTACAGCTTAAGGATTGCCCACGTTAGTGCATTACATAAAAGAGCGAGTTACTACAGTCTTGCGGGCAAACCTTGAACCATTTTGAATTCTCCTCTCTTAACATAAAGTTAATAATTGACCAATTACCTCCCTTTTACAACTTTTCAAATTCATCTCACTTGTAGCTTTTACTAGTGATGTCAATCGGCTGGAAAATCCACAATCGATTAATGGGAGAAATGGGTTGGGCTAAACAGACTGATTTTTCAATTATAATCGGTTGGATGCCTTAATTAATGTAGCTTTATTCTGGTCATTTTCTTACATGACCATGGAAAATACACATTTACTCAAATGAAAGAAAATGTGTTTTACATGTCTTTAAGTTTATTTCTGTCAATGGATTGCTGCAGAAGGATATAGATAAGTTGTTCATTTTTTCTGCCGAATCTGCTGTTTAACAAAATGCAGACTAAGTGAATTACCTTCCTTGGGTAATGGCTAACTTTCGGCGACATCACCGTTCATGGAAGTCGCAATCAATAATTGTCGCTCAAAATTTTCTAACCAATTTCGGCGACGTCAGCGGTAATTGGTACATCACTAGCTTTTACTGCAAAAATATCCATTCATGCAACATACAGCTGCTTTAAATGCTCCTTCCTCTCTTGACATCCATATTAAGTTAGTAGTGACAACTCATACCTTCCTTTTCTAGTCTTTGCAACCTCTCATGTTTTTCCATTGGAAGTAACCCTTCATGTTAAAACACACGGGTCGATAGCGCAGTTGGTAGCGCGCCGGGATTTGGAATCTTGTGCCCGAGGGGGGGGGGGGCGGGTTTGAATCTCACCCAGGGAGGTTTTACCCTTCCATGAAAATTTGACAATAATGTTGATTTTCCTCCATTGATTAGATAATATGAAGAAGTTTCCAGGCTTGTGGAAGGGTAGGTGAGTGCTGGTAGACAATGGTCCAGGAAAGCTAGGTTAGGTGCGCTGGACGCTGTAAAATGACCTAAATTGTGTTGACACGGCGTTAAATCTATAAAAAACAAAAAAACAAACCTTAATGCAAAAGCTATGTATCTATCTACTACAATTACCGGTAGTATAACATAGTACAATTAATGCTTGTAGCTGTTGTTAACCTTTGTTTATTTAAATGTGTTTATTTTATTGGTACAATTTCCAAATTTAATGGCTTAAAAATGCCATCTTGGCAAGCTAACACGTATTACCTCAAGTTAACAGGGACCACTTCCAAATAGTCATGATAAAATTTGCAGCTTGGCAAGTATTGTACTTTCAAGTAGAGGTTTATAGTTTCACTTGTCAAATATTTTAGATATCAAAGTGCTGCCTACTTTCCTGTAACCTGCCTCATCAACAACATCCTAACTTTACTAGAAACAATAACTATACATCTGTACTGATACTGTTTATAATTTATGGCTTTTCAAACAACAACAAATTATTGTTAATTGCTTTTGAATACTCATTGGAACAGAATTAGAGTTTCGTCAGTTAAAAAAACTATAACATAACTATTAACGTCATAACAATATACAGCACCAACTAAAAGTTTGGAGACAAAAGAAATTTACTACAATTCTTGAATTTTGATGATTATTTTGTGGAATCATTTTCTTTAATATCTTAAAGTATGGTTTGTGATAAAATGAAAACAAACTTTAAGTATTAAGTTTGAGACAAAATGAAAACAAATTTCATGAATGCAACATATCTTTAAAATTCAGCATCTGATATCCTAAAGCCTCCAAAACCATTGCTTATTGTAATTATTTTCCATAACATAGCTTTTTTGCTATTTTTGTAGTCTGAGTTATAATTATAATGATAATCAAAACTTAATTCTAAAAGCAAATCTAAAAAAGCATTTCAAAATTATCAGTTATCAAATTTTAGAAAAAGCTATTCAGTAGGCCTACAAAGTGAAAATGTCTCCAAACTTTTGGTTGGTTCTGTATTATTAAGTTAGAAAGCCAATTGTCAGCCATTTGGCATAAATTATAGAACTATTTTGTAAAAGCATATAAAAATCATTGGCTAACATCCTTGTTGTTTATGTTAAAGGACTATAATTGTCAGGAAACTGGAATGTTATCCAAAACATGATTGAAATATTTTTACATTTTAGATTTCATTGTTGTAGGTACGTTGTAATTATTGATGTGACATTAGACGACATTGATACTCTTCATGATATGAAGTTTCCCCACTTTGTTCACACATAACTAAACATTAAGTCTATGTCATTGTCATCTAGCAAACCCAAGATAAAAGAAAGTCTTCATAAACACAAGCTAAAATATCAGTGACTATATAAAGTGCCCTGAAAAAATTCTTGGAAAGAATCCTGCTTTAGGATAAACTGATTCACTTTTTATCATGAAAAACAGAAATGAAGAGTCATCTGAGATTATGTAAATTTCAGTAAATTTGGGATTATTTACTGTCTTCTTAATGAGGATATTCTCTGACTTGATAAATTCAAACAAACAAATGAAAAAAAAAAATTTCTGACTGTATTTTTTAGACCAACTTGTCTTCATGCATAATTCATGCATAATATCATTTTCTTGACATTATGTCCATGCTATCATGAAACTAGTATGCCTTCATTAGCCTTCATTTTTGTGACCGTATTTTACAAGATCTACTGAATGGTTTTTCATGCATAATTCCTTGAATATTAGGTAAATCATTTTTGGTTGACATGGTTTTCATAAAACTTGTAAGTTTACTTTCTGCATGTTTTAAGCTATGTTTTTTGTGACCGTATTTTTCCAGACCTATTTGTGCTTCAAGCATAACTTCTTTTAATATTTAGTAAACCATCTAGGTTGACATACTTATATGCCATGCTACCATGGAAACTTGTAGGCTTCAATGCTTAAGCTATCATTTATTTCCATTTGTGTTTGATGTGTTTAGTGGTGACACTTGCACAGCCTGTATAACTGTGGGAACCATGCTTACTGGTAAATGGTTGCCTGACTGAGATACCATTAAATATGATGACATTAATGGCAGGAAATGTAATCCATTTATGAATACAATGTTGTATAGTATTTTAGAATAAACTTCATTCATTCATACATTGCATAATAAAACATAAATTCTCATCATTATGTCATTCAGTGACTTTCATTCTTTTGTTTTATAGTGAACATTGTTCATTTTAGTTTGTTTTTCTGGTGTGGTTTTTTAACTCTGGTTTAGAGGGGGGCTTTTTTTTCATTATCCTACTTTAAGTTTTTCAGAACACGGAAATTTAATTGTTTAAAAAGTACAAAATACAAGTGTTTTTGCAGTTGGAGTGAGTTAATTGCTGAGATGACATTTAAGAGTTTAATGAAATCTTATGTACTTTCAATTATAGTCTCTTGTATTATCTTAAGTTATATAATTATACCGCAATATTTATCTGGTAATGGGAGCACAAAATTTCATCATGGAAAAAGGAGATGCATCCCTTTCTGGCCATATTCAGAGACACCATTGTAAAAGGTGCACAGTTACAGAAACTAATGGCAAAGGTGGTGCACCTTAGTAATGCCATAGTCATAGAAACCATTGGCAAAGAAGATGCACCTTATTAAGGTCATAGTCATTGAAACCATTGGCAAAGGAGGTACACCTTATAAAGCCACAGTCAAAGAAACCATTGACAAAGGAGGTGCACCTTTTTAAGGCCACAGTCATTGAAACCATTGGCAAAGGAGGTGCACCTTATTAAGGCCAAAGTGATAGAAACCATTGGCAAAGGAAGGTGCACCTTATTAAAGCCACAGCCAAAGAAACCATTGGCAAAGGAGGTGCACCTTTTTAAGGCCACAGTCATAGAAACCATTGGCAAAGGAGGTGCACCTTTTTAAAGCCACAGTCATAGAAACCATTGGCAAAGGAGGTGCACCTTTTTAAGGCCACAGTCATTGAAACCATTGGCAAAGGAGGTGCACCTTATTAAGGCCAAAGTGATAGAAACCATTGGCAAAGGAAGGTGCACCTTATTAAAGCCACAGCCAAAGAAACCATTGGCAAAGGAGGTGCACCTTTTTAAGGCCACAGTCATAGAAACCATTGGCAAAGGAGGTGCACCTTTTTAAAGCCACAGTCATAGAAACCATTGGCAAAGGAGGTGCACCTTTTTAAGGCCACAGTCATAGAAACCATTGGCATAGGAGGTGCACCTTTTTAAGGCCACAGTCATAGAAACCATTGGCAAAGGAGGTGCACCTTTTTAAGGCCACAGTCATAGAAACCATTGGCAAAGGAGGTGCACCTTTTTAAGGTCATAGTCATAGAAACCATTGGCAAAGGAGGTGCACCTTATTAAGGCCACAGTCATAAAAACCATTGGCAAAGGAGGTGCACCTTTTTAAGGTCATAGTCATAGAAACCATTGGCAAAGGAGGTGCACCTTATTAAAGCCACAGTCAAAGAAACAATTGGCAAAAGAGGTGCACCTTATTAAAGCCACAGTCAAAGAAACTATTGGAAAATGAGATGCATCCTCTAATACAGGTACTAGTCTTAGAAACCATTTGAAAGGAGATGCACATCCTTCTGGCCCCAGACATAGAATCCATTAGTAAATGTTGTTGTTGAAACTCTGTTTTTATGAACTTCATTGTTGATATAGGTCAGTGACTTTCCTCATGTTTAATGACTGTTCACATGTTTAATGAAATTAGACAAAACTTGTGTTTTTGTTATCACATGGCTATGAGGCAAACATTTTATGAAAATTCACATTTAGCATATTACATAATGGCTGTCACTTAAGGTTTTTGTCTGAATTTTATGAATTAATTCTTTACAAAGGTTATTAATGCTTGTGTTACATAATCCATCAAAGTCAGTCCATTACCGTAAATGAAAACATGTTAACATGTAACATAAAATTTCCATTGACAAAAACAAAAACAAGTGGACATTTAAATGTTGCTTATAATAAAATTTACAGTTGCTACGTGGAATGAATGCAACACTGCTCTAACTTGACTTTTTTTCAAAAAGGATTTTTGCAATTTTTGAATTAATTCCATGGCATACTTCTAATAAATAGGAAAGAGTTTGATTAGATTTTAAAGTTTTAAGGAAAATAGGCACCAATTGGCATTTTGATGTAGATAAGATACAATGTATATAAAGAGATAGGAAATGCTTCCCTCTCCCTCTGAATATCTGAGTAAAATACAATTAGATCAGTGTTGCATTCAAGTGATGGCATGTCATTTTCACTTGCACATAATTGTATCATGAATATATTAAAATTGTAATGTTGTTATTGTTATTTATGTTGTTTTGTCTGTTGTTTTATTATCAATATAATTGTCATGATTGTTTAATGATATTTTGCATATTTTATTTAATAATACAGTAATATTATTGAGAATAAACATTGTATTTGTAATGACTTGATGATGTGTGTCATTTTGATGACTGTATCCTATAGGATGTTTATATTTGTTCACTACAACATACCTAGTCTATGATCAATGAACAATCCGCCCAAACAACATCCTGAGGTTATGGTCAAGATAGTTAAGTCAGGTTAGTCTATATATGTATAATATAACCAAACCGGAATGAAGGATAAAACATGGTATACCATAATAGGTGCCCTCTGAAACTGTTAATCTTCTTCAGTTTAGTCAGTTTTTACTTGGACAATTTGAACACTTGCAATATTACAATCTCTTAATGTTATACATACATTAGTGTCCATTAAAAATCCTTGAAAAAGTCCTTGTTTTAAGGATAAATAGATTCTCATTTACCTATGAAAAAAAGAAACAACTTAACAGTCATTTGAGCAAATTTGAAAATACAAAGTGAAGTTCTGCTATTAAGACCAGCATAATCTTTGGTTTTAATAGAGAAACAGTCTTATTATAGAGACATTTTGTTCACAAATTAAGCATTTGGGTCTTAATAATTGTCAAAAATCACATGATTATGAAATAACAAAAGTGGTCTTAATAGCGGAACTTTATTGTAGCATCAGTTTATCATCAAATTCTAAGTAATGTTACATGAATAAACCTTTTATGTAAAATTCCTTGCTGTAGGCATGATCAGTTTTTCTCATAATTTTATTTGTTCAAGAACTTATGGAAGGCAAATTGGCAATTTATAAAGAACTTCATATTAAGGGCACCAATAAAAGTGATGGTTTTCTCTTAGTTGCATTGTATAAGAAAACTTTACG
Source organism: Mactra quadrangularis (assembly GCA_025267735.1). NCBI lineage: Eukaryota > Metazoa > Mollusca > Bivalvia > Venerida > Mactridae > Mactra > Mactra quadrangularis. The sequence continues at coordinate 39,253,105 of CM046307.1, read as the reverse complement.
TGTTTATTTTTTATATGTTATAATTCCTTGCACCATTAATTTTGTATTACATAGCTAAAATAAATCTATCTTTCTAGCATAAAAGTTTAAAAACATTTGTACTTCCTGTGTAGTTAAAATATGTTGCCATTATTGTAATAAAATGGTTTTGGTACATGCCAGCTATGACAAACTGCATGACACATGCATGCTTTTTATATAAAACACAAATATATCATACAATATATACATTGTCACATAGAAACTTGTCAGGAAATAAAACCTTGACAATTACTGAACGAATATTTGGTGGTTTTTAGAGTATGATGAGATGTATCTATGTATTGAATTAATTATGAGATACGATAGTTTAGACTTGATTTAGGTTACATTTTACAGTTATAAGGATACAATTTTGAATCATTTTCTTTTTGGCATTTATTTCCTAATATGGTGTTTATGTTAAATATTCAGTTAGAAGTAATTGAACTGAAATATTTTAGTTATTTTAAGAGATGAACTATTTGCGGTCTTCATAGATTTTCTTCTTATATCCTGCTAGGACTTTTTTGCTCTAAACCCACGAGTCTTTAATGAACAAACTGTATTTTCTTTTATAATATTTGATCATGCTGACAACACATGATTCCTGTCTTAAAAATATGCTACTTCCGATACTACTTGTATATATTTACATATATTTCAACAATTTAATTACTTTTTCCGAATGTCTTATTTTTGTCTTTCTTTAAGTATTCAAAATTATTATATGTATTAAGTTCTATAGCTGCAAGTTTTTGTATAAAACATTTTAGTTCTTCCTTTTTTATAAGAGCTGAACAGAACAGAACATACAATATTTGTACATTATAAGTGCATAATTAATATACAGTTTTAAACAATACAAGTAACAAGGATATAAAAGAAAACATTGAAATATACGAACCTTATTTAAATGACGATCTCATAAGTTATATACTGGTTAGTGACCCTAAACTGGACAGATTTTACTGTTTTTACTGAAAAATGACAAATAATTATATTTGTCGCTCAAAGTTTGCATAAGAAAGGTTTTATTTGTGATCTTACTTTATGCAAAATTTCTTGGCTGGAAAAGCACTTGAGATTCAAGAAATTATTAAAAAAAGTATCTCCATTTTGCTTTAATTTTGAATGGGAAATTAGGCACCATATTTGATGATCAATAAGTTTAGGTCATCACTCCTCCAGCACTTCTCCCCTGTGAAATGAAGTTCTTATGGTTCAAGAACTTCACTTGAACTGCTCTTAAAGTTTTCACAGCAACCGTGCTTTGATTAAGTTTATGTGATGTAAGACCTAAACATGCTAACAAGCTTTTCACTAGAATTTAATCAGTTTTGATCTCAGATCATTCAACTTTCCTTTGTATTTCTTAGATTTCTGTCAAGTCACGATACAATGCACTTGTTTGTGCATACTACAAAAATATGTTTTCAATATGCAACTTTATTGAAGGTGGTTCCACCTGGTCATTCAACTCTCATTTTCGTTTAAAGTCACGTTTACAGAGGATTGGACAAATATTTTTTCACAAAATTGTTTATTTCCAGTTATTGTTTATTTACAGTTATTATTTAGCTGAGAAGATGCCATTTATTTTAATGTATAAAGTTTGTTACACCTTACTATTAACTTATTTATTGTGTTGTGGAGGGTTACAAAAGTTGAACAAACCCAGCTTATTATCACATTACCTTCCCTTTAAATGTGATGTGCATTTTCAATTATCCTGATAATATTGAAAGTTCTGAATTTCATGCTTTCTGAAGCTCTTGCATACAAAGTCCTTTCTGGTCCTAAATGTCCTGAACTCCAGGACTTATGCATTATTTAAGTTACTGAATTCTAGAAAATCCTTAAAGTTAGTGATAGTTATCATATATTGACTGGATGTAATATGTTCCAAAGTGGTTTAAATTCAAGTAAGTTGTTTTCTTGAACAATATCTTGTCCTAATTGATTTAAACCCTTAATGATAAACCTCATGAATTTTTATCAATCAACTTGTTTTTAGCTCACCTGAGTACATAGTGTTCAAGATGAGCTATTGTGGGGGGTCTCACCAATGTGCATTAGTGCATGTGTGCGTTCGTCGTCAACAGTTTCTTAAAAAGTATTTGTCAAAAACCATATAGTCTACAGTTATTAAATTTGGCATGCAGCATTCACTAGAAGGTGCTTTACAAATATTGTTCAAATTATGCCCCCCTTGTTTGAAAATTGGCCCTGCCCCTGGGATCACTGTTTTCATCAGCTGAAACTGTTTTACAAACTTTTGTCAGATGCTCTAAGCATCTAGTTCACAGGTGAGCAGTCCAGGGTCCATAGGACCCTCTTGTTTCATATAATTGAAGGGGACTTTTGTAGTCATTATGAAGAAATGTGCAAATGGCAGTATAGTCATATCTATTCAGATTGCTGTAATGAGCAGGCTTGCCTTGCTGTATACTTGTGGCTATTGTTTTGACATTTTCTTTCAGCACAGTCATTACCTTAACCCATAAGCCCATAGTCTTGGTCCAGTGAAAATTAATTCAGTCTTGTCAAAATTACTTATTTCATACTGTCGGTCTCGTCAAAATATACCAGTTGGATTAGTGCTTGGAAAGTTAAGAATTCATTAGGACTTGGGACCTGCACCAAGTGGACTGGATCATGGGATTTATTCCATAAGGATGAAATTACTGTTTTATTTGTTTAGTTATGAAAGCACACTGCAAGTTTTAAAGCAAATCAATCTCAAATAAAGTTCTAAAAACTTAACATTTTGATCTTAATGATTAATATGTCTAGAATTTTATAGTTAATTAGTATGAATAGATTGAATGATAAAATAATGGAGGGTAAAATTCTTTCACAGTTGGTACTGCAATTGATAATTATGTTACATTAAGAAAGGCAAATATTTAGTGCATATTGTGCAAGTTAGTCTGGAGTTTAATGGTTAAGTCTTTTGGTGAAACATTTGCTAGCTTTAATATTGGTAAGGGTAATCTTCATCTGTGGTACAACTGCTCTATTAGTCATGGTTTAGGATTCATGTCATTTTTGTCTGGGTACTTAACTGTTCTCATTATGGGGAAAGTCGGCCGGCTAGCTCAGTTGGTAGCATGCAAGTCTTCTGATCGAGGGATCATGGGTTTGATTCCTGGGCGGGGCATTCTTTGTAGAGCTTGGTCATAAAACTATTTCTACAGCCATTCTCCCTCCTACCAATGATTCTAAATGATGTAGGGCAGTTGTCAGTTACTGCGCTTAGTAGTTGGTTAACAGCTAAATCCAGAGATTTAGCCTTTCCAGGAAGTGAGTAGGTTGACTGACTGCCATTGTATGACCTATACAATGTGTTGCTACGGTGTTAAACCTAACAAAAACAAACATTATTATAGGTAGTAAGATATATATTAGCTGCCAGGTAGCTTTTTCATGAGAACACTCCTCTTGTAAGCTTTGGAAGGTCCTGAGATCAAGTCTCATTCAGGCTGTGTATTTTCTCACCTTGTGGTGTTAGTTTGTTTTTTCTATAATCATTTTTTAGCTCGACTTTACGAAGTAATGTAGAGCTCTCCTACTCGCCCCGGCGTCGGCGTCCGCGTCCACACTTCTGATTAAAGTTTTTGTGCAGTAAAATACTTTCTTCTATATCTTTTTTATTTCTTAAGATATGAACTTCAAACTTTACATATATGTTCCTTACTATCAACCACATCTCATGTGACAAGGTCCATAACTCCAAACACATTTTTTCAAGAATTATCTCCCCTTGAACTGATTGCAGTTTTTGTGCACAGATTAAAGTTTTTGTGCAGTAAAATACTTTCTTCTGTATCTTTGTTATTTCTTAAGATATTAACTTCAAACTTTAAATATATGTTCCTTTCTATCAACCACATCTCATGTGACATGGTCCATAACTCCGAATGCATTTTTTTCAGAATTATCTCCACTTGAACTTAGAGTTTTCTTTAAAAAATATTTGTTTTTACTGCAACTGTTTTATTTCTTTAGGTATTGATTTCAAACTTTAAATATGTGTTCCTTATTATCAACCACATATCATGTGACAAGGTTCATAACTCCATATACATTATTTTCAAAGTTATCCCCCTTGAACTTATAGTTTTCTTTAATAAATATTTGTTTTTACTGCAACTGTTTTATTTCTTTAGGTATTGACTTTAAATATATGTTCCTTACTATCAACCACATCTCATGTGACAAGGTTCATAACTCCAAACACATTTTTTCAAGAATTATCTCCCCTTGAACTGATTGCAGTTTTTGTGCACAGATTAAAGTTTTTGTGCAGTAAAATACTTTCTTCTGTATCTTTGTTATTTCTTAAGATATTAACTTCAAACTTTAAATATATGTTCCTTTCTATCAACCACATCTCATGTGACATGGTCCATAACTCCGAATGCATTTTTTTCAGAATTATCTCCACTTGAACTTAGAGTTTTCTTTAAAAAATATTTGTTTTTACTGCAACTGTTTTATTTCTTTAGGTATTGATTTCAAACTTTAAATATGTGTTCCTTATTATCAACCACATATCATGTGACAAGGTTCATAACTCCATATACATTATTTTCAAAGTTATCCCCCTTGAACTTATAGTTTTCTTTAATAAATATTTGTTTTTACTGCAACTGTTTTATTTCTTTAGGTATTGACTTTAAATATATGTTCCTTATTATCAACCACGTCTCATGTGACAAGGTTCATAACTCCAAATATATTTTTTCAGAATTATATCCCCTTGAAATTAGAGTTTTCTTTAAAAATGTTTGTTTTTACTGCAACTGTTTTATTTCTTCAGGTATTGACTTCAAACTTTAGATATATGTTCCTTATTATCAACCACATCTCATGTGACAAGATTCATAACTCCTTATACATTTTTTCAGAGTTATTCCCCTTGAACTTACAGTTTTCAATTTTTTATTTTTTTTCTTTGAATTTGTTAAGGTTATATTTTCAAATTTTAAAATATGTATGTTCCTTATCATCAACCACATCTCCTGTGACAAACGCTTACTAAGTCGAGCATGCTGTCTCCTCTGACAGCTCTTGTTTAGTCCTGCATCTAATTTTTTGCAGTAATTTTACTGGTTGACTTTGTATATCATTTGATCTGCACAAACTAGTATAACTTCTTATAAATTCAGAAGGATGTTGACTTAGTCTTGGTTTGAACCATCATATGAAATTAACTTTGATGTTGTTATAAAAGTACTGTTTGTGTGACTTATCTACTTTAAGTGTGCATTTATCATGGTATGTTATTGGTGAATAATCTGTTTAAATGAAGTGGAACTAGTTTATATTGGATTTTAACAAGATTTGATTTTGTCTGTCTGCTACATCATTACAGTTAAATGTGTGCCTAGATAACACAGGTTAAAAATTCTGAGAGTCTTGTATTATGAACTGTTTGCTGGGCAGACGTCAGAAGGTAATAGGTTTCTTTTCATCAAAGAAACTTATTTTTGGCTGGTTTATTTTTGTAATACAATGGTTGTCCTGTAAAGACCATGAAAGATGTTATGTCTGCTATTTATCGATAAAGGAACAATCACTTTTTATGACCTGTGCTTGATACATTATAGAACAAACAAAAAAACAGTTCATGAATCTAATCGAGTAATTATTGCTTGGTGCTGTGATTAATCTCAATTACTTTTTGCTGATTCTGACAATCAATGGTCTTACATGTAACACAATTTTTCTAAAACTTGGTTTGAATTGGCATAATGCTTTTTTCAGTGCATGGCACATCGTTCCATAATGAATAATTATCTGTATTTAACAATAGAATTTGGTAAATTTTGTCAATTAATCTACCCCAGCTGATATCATGCATACCATTACTGACTAAATGAATACTGGTACTAGGATTTCCAGTCAACATATAGTATATTTCAATAAGTAGGGCAGCTGAGGTTACCATGAAAGTGAGTGTTTCAAAATCGAATAAAAAAAAGATATCCAAAACATGTACCATGATTTAAGTTCAAAAATGTGCTTGTTATGTGTTATATGATACATGTTAATATATGTGACACTAGGTGTTCCTCTTTTTAACTTTACAACATTTGCACAAACTTTTGATATTTCTTTGATGTTCAACCTTATATCAACAGTCCTGCTGCTCTATTATTGTAATAACTTCTTTATTTTTGATCCTGTTACATCTATATCCTCATCTTTACTCAAATAAATGTTGTGTGTTGAGCGCAAAACAGTCATAACTCACTCTTTTCTTATATTGAGTTACAATGTATGACCGTTTTGTGCTAAACCCGCGAAATTCTTGTATTAAAGAATTCTCTCTTTTTGTAAGTATGTCTAATATTTGGAGACTGCCTTCTAAGTAAACAGTTATATTTAATCATTTTAACAGTAGACTTTGTATGAATATCCTAGTTTTAAGATCATTTTACATTATTTTAAGACTTTAATTTGTATTTATAACAAATATTACTTTATTGCTATGACGTTGTATCTCTTTTTTGATCTTTAAATCTATGAAGTAAAAATAAACATATTGAAAGGTTGAATTGTGTGACTATTTTTCTCTTAAAGTTGCATTTTTGTATTGAGATGTACAGCATAGTGTCTTTTAATCATTCTTTGTGATTGTGACATAATTTTAGTACAATTGTACTGAAGTCATAGTGCCCTTCAAAAGACCTTGGGCAGAATCATGTGTTTAGGTTAACCAGATGAACATTTACCAATGAAAAAAGCAACAAAAAATCAGCCTCACTAAGTTAATTAGCATATGATTCGAACTCTGTTACATAAAGCTTTAGTTTTTGTATGGTCATTACTTGCAGTACTGCATTATCATTTTTTTCTCTTTTTTCATTTTTTTCCTGGAACTTCTGAAGGGCCCTGTATAGTAATGTGATGAAAATGTAAACCAGTGTTGGATTGGGTTCACTCCATAGATTGAAATACTGGAACTATAATTGCAATCAAATGTCAGCATGTGACTGACCTAAGCATGTCATGGTTCCATATAGCTTTAATGCACTCAAACTGGTTTCATAGTGCACACATCTTTAAGTGCACTTTCATAATGATATTACAAGACTTCATTCTTTTAAAATCTTTTGAAGTTTGACAATGACTGGCATTTGAATTGTCTGAAATTTTTACATCAAAGTGCAGAAAGGTAAATACAATACATTGACAACCATTGTGTTCAGTTCTCATCATGCGGTTTTACATTACCTGTACTGATTATTGAAGTTACTGGTACTTTTTGTCATCAAACGATTTTTTCATTATTTTACATTAAAAAGGTATATTTTAAGAATAGTTGATTGTTTATGATAAAAATGCATCAAATGTACCTTAGTTTTGAAGAGTTCATTTCAATACTCTATTTTAGTGCCCTCTAATAGAGTGTACTTCATCACCCTCTTTCCTTTTATTACATATAGTACATTTTTCAATGGATACTCTTGAATTGTCAATATTATAAAAGTCCCCAACCATTTTTCTTAAAATATAGGTTGTCATTTTTTGTTGTAAATGACTTAAGTCTTCATGAGACAGTACAAAAATAGTTTTTTATGTAAATAATATGTTTACTTTTAAGATCAATTGAAAAATTAAAAGTTACATTTGATAAAACTGGGGCTGCTTTGGTTTTGAGGTCTCAGGGTGCATTATAAAAAGGATGACACTGGTGAGCTAAAGATAACATGAGTGATTAATATTTTTGTCATGAAGCTGACAGGTTTTCAATATATCAAAGCTTTTCAAATTTTTGTGAGGTATATTTAAGTGCATGAGAAAATTATTGTAAAGTAATTGTTAATGAAAGGCCATTCATATATGATTTGAAACAAAGAGTGCATTACCTTGTACTTCTGTTAAATAAATGTTATAGTATAGATTTTACAAGTTCATTCATGTGTCATGCATCTTTTTATAGGATTTATTTGTTTATTGTTTTAGCTGATGTAAAAGGGTTCAGCAAGTTTATTTATTAAGTGTATTGAGTATCACTCTCTTTGATCCTATTAAATCATTGTGATGATGATGTTCGTTGTTGATGTTCACAACAATTGTTTTTTCCTTTTATAGAAAGTATATTAATTGTATCATTTCCTTGTGTAATTAATGCAATAGGATTTGGTTTCTGTCTAGTGATGTCAATCTGTACACTTACTCCCATTGTTGTTTTTGATTAAAATTTACTTTTGGGGCATCCCATAGAAGATCAGACCAAAGGTTATCCATATCGTCCAATGAATAAGGAAATTCTTAACTCAGATTCTGTAAACATGCTCAAAAGTATGTTTCATGATTGGTCAAATACTTTCAGATTCCATATTCATCATGTATGTTTCAACTGACTCAAAGAGTGAAATATTTTAAATGTTGGTTTAAATCAAATGAGTTGTTTGAAAGTTCCAAATGCTTTAATAATTTCAGAAGAAAAGTCCTTCTATTCAGACCATTCTAGTATTCAAGACCATTGATTCTGATGGTCCTAGACAAACAGGAACTTAACTGTAGAAATGCACCATCTACCTGGTAAAAAATTACCAAATATTCTTGTTTTCTATGGTTCAAACCATAATACTCATTGACCTGTAAGTTCTATCCCGAGTCACAGGGTGTAGAAATTGATAACAAGCACGAAAACAATGTTCACCTTTGTTAATCAAGTGATTTTACCGAAAAATGATCAACCAATTTCTTGTAATTGAAATTAGATTTTTCATAGAAAGTAAACCAAATCTTGATTTAACCAGTTAATGGTGATAGACTTGAATTTGAGTAAATACGTACATTTTGATGGGTTGGGACAAATCTGGTATACTTACAAATAAACGAGAGATGTAATGCATGATTCATTAACATTATTTTATGAGGTATTTTATTGTACTTCTAAGAAATACAACAATGTACGAGTTTTATTATGACATACATTATAACAATATATTCTTTCAGGGATTTTAAAGGTTGCCCGCAAGACTGTAGTAACTTGCTCATTAAAGCAATGCACTTACTACAGTCTTGGGAGCAAGCCTTGATTAAATCAATGATTTATTATGTAAGGTTATATAACCTGTCACCTATTGTTCTATATGCCTGCTAGCCACACCTTACTTGGTATGACATACTATATGCATTGTGAATTTAAACTGCACCATATGTAATGTCATACTGAACTGATGAATTAAAATGCCGTTTCATGATATTACATTGAAACACAATGAAATTTAATTATGCTATGCGGAAGATAAGGTTATTTGGAATTGCGGATCTCACGTTTATTTTAGTTAATTAAATTTGACATCTTGAATTGCTGCATTGTATTAATCCATTAGTTCATATTTTAACATATATTGCATGGAGTGTGTTGTGGAATTTAAATAAATGATAAATAAAATAGTTGATTACATAGATGTCATTTTGCTGATCTAGTTAAATAAATCAAAAGCTTGCAACTTTATAATGAGGCTTAGCTTAGTCAGACATGCAAGATTTCATGATATGATTACAGAGTTAACAAAATTGTCATTAAGTCTGAGTGTGACTTTCATGATAGACAGTAGAGGTGCGTCAGTGGATGAGTGCAAAACTAATCTATAATCTTCTTTATTTACATGTAGTAAGACTTTTTGTGAGTTGATCCATTAAAATGGTTCATTGACAACTAATAAGCATCCTGTCTACAATTGATTTTATTATGTTTTAATTACCATTTGGTTAGACTCTATTAACTTTAGGAACCCTAGTTAGCATAAGCAAGTTTTGTCTGGTACCCAGTCATACTTTGACAGGTAAAAGTATGTCAGGCTAAGCATGATAATGGCCGCGTTTGATGTAATGAATTAGGTATTGGATAATTATGTTTTCAGATGAACATTTCTTACAACACAGACTTAAATCAAAGGGTCATTGTACAATAATTACAGTGGTATTCTTTTTTTAGTTGTTCGGTTACATTTATGCTGAATAAAGTATCCGAAATTCTAACGAGACTAATCCACTTCCAAATTGTGTTAAATTGGAGACATGTTTTTTTGTTTATCATTCACTAAATATACGGGAAATCAGAAAAATCGAAAGCAAATAACCCATATAGTACCAAACTCTTACTAAAGTTATTATCGTCAGCAAATGATCAAGCAAAATTTAGAAAACGTAAACGAAATTTTTTTTACCTGAATAATAACTGAGGGGACAGCCATTATTGCGGTTTGCCTGACCCGATAACGATAGTGGTAAGGGGCAGGTAATCCAGACTAAAGCAAGTTATCAACTTGTTTTTTCTCATGATTATTCATACAAGCATATAAAGAGGTTTCCTTAAAATTTTCCTTACTAATTTATATACATATTTTTAAAACAGCCTCTGCAATTTTTAAAGTCATATACCTCAGATGTTTAAGCCTTAACATTTTGAATTTACTACTTAGGTTTTTCACACGCTTGCAGTGTTCAATTATGAGGAACTTGTAATTATTTAGTTATAAATTTTGAATTTAAGCAACTTTATAATCAAATTATTATGAAACATGAAAATTGACTTAGTCATCCTGGGTATAAACTGTAATGAATTATTAATAAAACTCATATTATTAATCATTCTAAAGACCCATACTAATAATTCATGCAGAAATTTACCTATTTTAATATTTGCAATATGATTAGTTGAATTTTCCACCAATCAATGGCAGTTACAGCTTATTGGGTAACAGTCCTTACCATGACGTTTTTGTGTGCTACATTAACAGTCCATTAATATTTTTATTAACTATAAAAGTAATGAATACAGTGCCCTCCATAAGTCTTTGAACAAAGACCATGAAAAAAAGAAATTGAGTATCCTTTTAGCAACTTACAAAATCAGCCTTTATTAGTTAATCAACATATGATTCAAACTTACTGTTATGTAGGAGAGGTATAATACAACACTTGTACTCCCTTGTCTTCAAGCTTGCTTTTATGGCGACGTGGTAGAGTGTCCGCTTACGACTCGAGAGGTTGTAGGTTCGAATCTCAGTTTGGGCCTTGAATTTTTATTGGATTACATTTGGCACTCAAAGTAAATAACCCTCTAGGAATTGTGTGATTGCACCCTTAGATTATATAGTCCCAAAGACAATCAAGCTTCAAGAATTAGAGGACAAATTCTGTTTAGGAGGGAGTGTGTGTAGCAGAGGTATAATACAGCACTTGTACTCTGTTGCCTTCAAGCTTTTCTTTTATGGCGACGTGGTAGAGTGTCTGCTTACGACTCAAGAGGTCGTGGGTTCTAACACCTTACCTTGTAACCATGAATGAGATTTTAATTATATTGAAATGACTTGTGGCATGCATGATCAATTAACACAAAATACCATTTTTCAAAAACTTATGAAAGGCACTGTATATTTACTTAATATGAGAAATGACTCAATGTTCTAGCTATGATCATATCATGTGAAAATCATGTCAGTCATATAGATAATTTGCTTGGTTGATCATTTGAATTATCAATGGTTTTTCCACAAATTTGGGAATATGACCCATACCCCTAGAATTGGGAATTTTATCGGCATTTTGGATAAAATGTCCAGCAAATTTAATAACAATAGCAGATTTAACAAGATTTTTAGTTTCATTTATCATTAAATTAGTTACTTAATTAATGAGAAATATTATTGGTGCGTATAGTTTTAAGCTAGTCAGCATTCATTAAATAATTAAGGGCTCATTAAGTTAATGTTATGGGACAAACTAGTGTTTATAAAGCCATGTTTTGTTTATGTGCAGCTAACCCATTTACATCTTCCTGAGTGGAGTAAAACAATTGCAGGTAATTACTTTGCTCATGGTTTTACCAGTGCCTCTTGTATTATAATTTGAATCCTTGACCTCTTGATGCCTGAACACATTTCCTATCACCGAACTACTTTGTCTGTTACTAAAAAGGTTTCACTAAATGCAATGGCAGCTGTATCTACGGTAAGCAATGGTCATTGTTGAAATACTGTATGATTTCTTCTGCCTGCTCTATAATGTTGGCAAGAAGAGTGTAAAGAGGAGGTGAAAAACAACTGAACTTAAATGTGATGATCATAAGAATCTAAAAGCTAGATCACTGTAATTCAATCAAATGTATACTTACCAAAAACTGTGCTGTTTGTGTCCCATTATTATATAGCCAAATGTTCCATAAAAGCATGAGTGGTTGTACTTATCCCTTAGTCATGTTTGTGGTCAAGTTTTTTACCTGTATACACAATGAGGTCACTGAATGATTTGCTGTAAATGAAGTGCCAAGGCTAAAATTCTGAAAATAATGTATTTAGGTTACCAGAAGTACAAATGATGTACATGTTTTCCAGTAGGCTTTCTCTTCATATTCTTTGTTTGTGTGTTAATTATACTTGAAGGTCAGCATCAATTGGTTTATACTGTTATAATGAAAACTTAAATATTTTGTTTACCTCATGGATTCTATTGTCAGTCGATCAGTGGGTCAGTTATTGTCCTCCGTACAGCTACAATCAATGTCTACATGTATATATGTTAAAATAATATGTAAACATGGCCTCAAAATGTATGTTATTGTATCATTATAGACACTTATTTCTTTTATGTCAGGCATGAACCAAGTTAATGGTGTTATTCAATATTCACAATAACTTCATCAGCATATGTTGACATTTGCATTAAACACTATTCATTGCTGAATTAATTTCAAAGTCCTATACAGTGCCCTCCAAAAGTGCTTGGGTAAATTAGATTGATTCACACTAACACATTGAAACAAACCTCGGAGTCATCTAAACAAAACAGCTGCCTGGCTAGCTCAGTTGGTTGCACGCAAGTCTACAGATGAAGGGGTTGTGGGTTAGATTCCTAGGCAGGGCATACTTTCTTGGAATTTTATTTCTACGGCCATTCTCTCTCCTACCAATAATTCTTGATTTTGTAGGTCAGTTTTCAGTCACTGACAAAAGTATGCGCTTAGTAGTTGGTTAACAGCTAAATCCAGAGATTTACCTTTTCCAGGAACAGTGAGTAGGTTGACTGACTGATGTTATTTGACCTATATTATGTGTTGCTATGGTGTTAAACCCTACAAAAACAAACAAAAACATCTAAGCAAATTACTAGGGCTTCAAAGATTCAATAATTCAAAAATTGATTGCCAGGGTGCGGATTCAATTTCTACTCGGTATCTATAAAGTAATAAGAATTAAAGACTTTTAGTTATTGAATGTCAAACTAGTGAAAAATGAATCAGTATGAAAATTCATTTGCTTTTATTGCTCTCGTTCTGAATTAATTTTGAAAATTTAGATAATACTTCTACTGGGTATTTTATTAATATTAGTTAGTTGTCTCAATGAATGTTTTAATTTACATTTGGAATAAATGATATTATTCAATGACTCAAATCGAAAATAGTGCAATAGTGAAAAAAATAGAATCACATCAAATCCACTTTCCCGTGAATCGTTGCAGCCCTTCAAGTAACCAAATCAGTATCAATAAGTTTTATCTCCATATAAATCATCATTATAATGATTGGAACTATTTTATGTAATAAGATGTAATTTAAGTAAAATTACTTTATTATACCCCCGCTTCGAAGAAGAGGGGGGTATACTGTTTTACCCTTGTCCGTGCGTGCGTGCGTCCGTCCGTTACAAAATTTCCGTCGCAGTTTTCTCAGCAACTATAACATGCAGCAGCCTAATACTTTGCATATTGCTTCATCCCATAGTCCCATGTGGTATAAAGCGATTTCATGCTCCTTGCTCATCTACTTCCTGTTTGTCGCATATTTTTAGATTTTTGCGGGGGTATCACTAGTGAGCATTAGCTCACAGATTTACTTGTTATTCATTTTTCACCCAAATTTTAGTTTTAGATGAAGCAAATACTTTGAAATTCTGTAATACATTATTACATGCTATGTTATACTGTTTAAAAAAACTGAAAAAAATAAGCAATAAGTCATTGCTGAAATTTTAAAAAAATAATTCTCAAAATTTCATATGTCCAGAAACTTTAGAATTGGCACTGTAAACGCGGTGATGACGTACTTGAAATAGTTAACCTGCATTTTTTAATCATAGTGTTAAAATGCCTCACATGTTCAAATATCATATGTTCCCTGGCCTTACTTTAGTTTTTAACTTTTTATTTCATAATGTAACACTGACCTGCTTGTATTTGTATTAGGTGACTGGGTGACTGGTACAAAAGAACGACACACTCAATATAATATAATACAATTCAATGAAGGATGCACTTTATTTATGTTTATATAGTACTTGTTTGTATCAATAATGCTTGGTTACTTTTGAATAAAGCAACTCTTCCCCTACGTCATATGTTTACCAATCAATCAAATATTTTAAATGAATCGTGAAATATAGAATGATAATGTTATATCACGTACCAAATGTGTAGACGCTAAACTAGTCTTTACTTCTTGTAAATAATGAAAAACTTAGACTAGTTTGGCGCTGGTCCATTGATATAACCTTTTGTCAGCATTATTTCTAGCTGTCTGAGAGGAACTGATGTTCTGATTTTAAACCAGGGTTATTTGGTGTCAAATCAATTTGATTACATCATAGAGTTTTAGATATTTTTTTTGTGTTCTAGAAAACAGTTTAAGGATGTTGGTTTTAAATGAGTTCACTTAAATTACAAAGAATGATGTAAATGTTACATTTATCACTCTTTTCAACTCTCTGTTATTACTCACTAATTCTATTGTTAAATCTTTTTTAACTGTCAGTGGCACATACATTAACCCTGCTGATTTAAATACTTACTATAGTACTCCTGTACTCATGATTGATTTAAATAGATATCTGTTTATGTGTTTATGTTCGGGGATTATCAAAACAAATATTGAGTATTTAAATCAGCAGGATTAATTTATGTGTCGCTGAGTCAGTTAAATGAAATTTAATGACATCAGTCACAGAAGTTACTGGACTACAGATGATTAATGAGTTCACACATAAAAATTAAGCCTCTTTAATAAATAACTTCTTTCTGCATATTCAGGATAGATAACTCAATAGCCAATGATTTTTTTAATTCTCTGACTAAGCCAAGCCTAGGGAATTTTCTGTTTGGATTAGTCAATGGCATCATAATTAGCCCATGCCAAACTGGAATTCTGTTAAGCGTCAACTCAAATTTGGCTAACCTAGGTACCTATTCACAAAAACACAAACTGAAAAGGAAAACACAAATACTTGTACGGCAAAAGCAATGCATTATAATCTATTTTTTGAATGGAATTACATCCTCATAATATAAAACAATGGTCTAAATTTAATATAAAATGACTAGTGTTTTTTTTCACATAAATGTATATTGTATCAATGACGCAGTTGTGATAAATTGCTTACGACGAATAACGTCGTTGCCGAACATAATTTTCCCAGAATTAAAATGTCATATCAAATCCCGGAACATCGGAATTATTTAAGAAAATTTTACCAACAATTTTGTATTTTTCGGATTGAGGACTCTAAAACCTACGCGCACGTGGAGGCTTAACAAAAATTCGATATGTCATGGCCTTATATGATTATGTGTTTGTTGACTGAAATTTTACTAATATATCATTTGAAGGACATATATACATAATTATATTGAACTGTATTTCTTGTGGCTTAGAACTATATATTACTCAGAGAAATGCTATTTTTGAACTTTGTATCTTGTGGCTAGAATTATATATTAGATATCTACTCTGAAAAATACCCTAAATTAAAGTTTTTCATATAAAATATCCTGTTTATTTATACATATTTCTTGATATTTAAATGTCACAAATAGATCTTACAATAAAATTGTGTTCCATTAGTTGCGTGGTTCTTTTTGTTTTCTACCATTTCTATTTTTGATTTTTATCCCTTGATATTTTAAAATCTTATATAATGTTATTAGGAATATTTATGTTCAAATTATATCTAAAAATGTATACGGATATACTCCAGAGCTATTTTTAAAACATTTTTGGTTCTTGTTTAAAATAAATAACCCTATTTATGGTGTCAGAAGTTTTGGAAGATGTCATTAACATGGGTTGGACTTCAAAGAAGATTTTTAAAACCTCGTTAATCCTATCAGTGTGGGAATTAGTTACATATAAATGTCATTTACCTTGTCTTTTTCATCTTAACTTGTTGATCTGGTCGTCAATTTTGCCGTGTTAGGAACCATATAGGTCACGTGATTTCCCACACTGCCTATCATACTGAACTTTATGTAAATTAGTTACATTTATTTACTAAGTAGGAAAAAAACACACACAAAAATCGAATTCTGGATGAAGCCTTTTGAAATATTGGTTATGTATTTGGCTGATTTTGTATTAAAATATAACAATTTAGAAGCACAAAACTTGCATGACCGTCAAAACAAACTACAAGAGCTCTATTTGTTAAATGGTACAATTTTAAGCCTGTAAACACATATTTCTAAGATCTGTTTAAGCTAGGTATTTTAGAGGTAATTGCAAATGAAACAACCATAAAAAACCCAATCTTAAATTCTCTGCCCTAACTCTTACCTGTTATAGATCTGACAATCTTGCAGAATGGGTCATTTACAGCTGACCTTTGTTTTTATATATTTCATTTAGCAAGTGGCAACAATCACAACAAACACCATCAAATTGCTGGAAAGCCCAATCATTCTGATACTATAATAAAAATAATAATAATTAAGACTCTATTTAACGAGGCTACACATTTGGATAAATTCAACCTTCCAATTGTGGACCTCTGATAAAACATTATACTATCACTCTACGAAATAAGGATATGAAAGTTGTTGTCTGAACAGATAATATTAATAGCAAGCACTATATCTCATTTGCAGAATTTTGGTTGCCCTTAAGAAATTATTGGTTGCCCGAACTAAGATGTTGTAGTCTTGGGCAACCCAACACCCACTAATTTTGTAGACTGTACTATTGATAGTGTTTGTCTAGATAAAAGTTATGAATTGATAAGTCTACACAAAGGTCATCCTACTTTGACCATTTGTGTGCTGTCAGGGGACCCTAAGGAACAGCTTTTAAGCATATATTTGTGAGATCAGTAATATATCTGTTTCAGGAGATTATAAATGAAGTAACTATGGTAACTTTTTCTTTGTAACTTAATATTTTTCTAATTGTATATTTTCAGAAGAAGGATATCAGAAGATGGCTATAGAAACATTAGAAGAGCTTGATTGGTGTTTAGATCAGTTGGAGACTATACAGACACATAGATCTGTTAGTGATATGGCTTCCAGTAAGGTAGGTACACAATTATCATAGAAATTAAGGTAGTGATCCAATCTTGAGATTATTTTGTGATACAGAGAATGTTTTGAAATAAGGCTTTCTTCTGTCTGTGGTGAACCAAGATACATGATTTTTGAAGAGATAATGTAAAAGGTTTTGTGCAAACCTAGTCTACATTGTTATTGACATGTAAATGTAGTTAGACTAGTTGTTTAATAACCCATTGATGCATTTTTATTGGTGAAAGCACATGGGCTTATAGCCATTTCATTTCAAAATGATATAGACAAAGATGTGCATGCGCTAGCAGAGAAAGTTTTATGAAGAGAATTTCATTAATTGTATCAAATTTTAATACGACAAACTCTTAAACTGTTTGAAGAAAATCTGACCTATTGCCATTGTACAAACACTTTCCAAGTTGACATCCTTAGCCTTGATCTCTCTTTCCTTTTAATAATGTTGCCAAATTGGTTAACGGTGACGTTTTAGCTAACCTACTTAAGATGATGAACTTTGGACTGTACTTCAATGACTCATTTAAGTAACCATGTAATTAAATGTTAAGTTTTGCTATAAAGATTTCCTTGGTTATTGCACATTCATACAATTATCTTTGCGAGGGTTGCTCGCAAGACTGGAATAGCTCAGTCTTTAACACAATGCACTTTCTACAGTCTTGCAGGCAACACTTGATTGATTCATTTAGAGTTTGAAGTCAAAATCTTGAAACTGGAATGTAATTTTTTGACAAAAAAAATGAAATGCTTCAATGCATGTACTAGAAATTTCATTATTTACACTTGATACCTTGATATTTTACATCCTTTGATAAAATGAACATATTTTTTACTAAATAAGAGGTGATATTAATTCTTCTTCGTTTTAATAATCATTTTTCTATTTTGTTGCTTTTTGCTTTAGTTAAGGCTGTATGTGTATGTTGACAACTGCGGAAGTTTGTTAAAGAAAATCTAAAAACTGACAAATTTTCTTCCATTGCTTTGTTGGTCAGACAAGTGCAATCACTTTTTGTATTGATGTTTAGTGCATAAAGGCTCTCCGTTCTTCCTTTGTATTATTTTGTATTGTTAAGGTGAAATTCATTTTTTTGTCATTTAACCACTGTCTGAAGTAAAGATGACACCATGCACTTAAGAAGTAAAACATATGATTCATTTATGTATATATTGTCTGTTCATTACATTATAACAACAATTTTTATTGTATAAAGATGTCTTTTAACTTCCTGAGTTAGGATATATAATTTATGTAAGATTAAGTTTTTTAAATCATTGATGATGGAATTATGATAGTTTAGTATTTACAGTTTGATATTTAGATGATATGCTTCTATATTTAATTTGCAAACTGACAGAAAATCGCGGGCATGTTTTTTACCACCATTACGTCAAATATTTGATCGACTTAATGGACTTTAACCCTTCATTTGGTGAGATCCAAACCACAACGTTCCTAAGTTAAAAAATAGTATATACATGCCATCTCATATGTTGAGTTCAGAGAAGCTAACCTGCAATAATTTAACCCTTTATTTGATGAGACCCAATCTACAACCTACATTCCTAAGTTAAAAAACGGTAATGTTGAGTTCAAGAAAGCTAAACCACAATTGCCTTCATTTGATGAGATCCAACCCACAACCTACATTTAGTTAAGGCAAACACTAGTGTGTACATGCTGTCCACCTATACATTGAGTTCCAAGTACCAAGCAAACCCACATGACCACAATCAACCTGTTGGTTGAATCCAACCATAAACCCTCTAGTTGAGTTCCAGGTATCTTTTCCACTAGGGTCCAATGCTTACGTAGAAGCTTTCTGTCACCTGCAGGCTTATTATTATTGTACATTTCTTCAACCGCAAATATTCAATTATACAGACCTTAAGACTTTGTGGCTCTAGTTGTCTAGTGTAAAGCTAATGAAAATATGTTTATAAATCATTACCTTGGTAATTATAAACAGTATTGGTGATATCTTTCAACAGCTGCTGTTTTAACGTCTTCTATGTGCCAAAATGTTTAGACATTTTTCCTTAGTGTTTTCATGATATAAGCACTGAAAACAGTGCATTCAGAAGTGGCAGGTTCACTTATTGATGTAACACATTTGCATTAAACTTTTGTTGGTTGGAGCGCTTGGTGCAGTTGTTGTAATTTTATTGTTTTTTAATGTTTACTTTTAAGTGGATCGATTAAAATTTCAAAAAAGTCGTATTTTAATATCTGAGTTAAGTTTAAGTATAAGAATAATTGAATGTTTCTTTTTGGATCATTACATCACCTCGGAACCCAAGTACAAACAACTTGGCCATTACTATTTTTATGCCACTATGTACAAACTATTCTAATGTTAATGTTAGACTACTTGACTGTGCATTTATGTAAATATCTTTCAAAAGAAATTCCTGTTGTTATGTCAATTGCCTTCCTTGTCTATAGGTGAAATTATGAATATATGACTGGTTTATTTGGAATAAAATCTAAGTTAAATAACCTTTCAGAACATGGAGTCTTTGTTAAGATTACAAATACCTTGTTGAATCAGGTGGTATCCTATTGAGACCTTAAAGACCTTTCGGAACCAGGTTGTTACACTCTTGTTAGATCTCAAATACCTTGTTTAACATTGTGGGCTTTGTTTTATCATGTTAAGCTATTCCAATTGTTTGCCTTGATCAAAACTTTCAGTAAGTACTGGTATTTAATTAATCCTGGGTACTCTTAAACCTTTTTCATTTCTGTTGCACCTTTTGCAAGGACTTTCAAAGATTATTGTTAGTGCATGTAATGACCTTGATTGAATATTCTAGAAGTGGGTGTGGCTAGAATAGTACCAAAAGTAGGTGTGGCTATAAGTTAACTGCGGCATTGATTGTTACAAGTTTTAACTTACACCTGAACAACAATCGTTGTGATATGTTCAGAGGCAAATGGCATACTAAAGGAAATAAGTGGTGTTTGTGGTTGGGTAAGAACTTGGGATTTTGGGATCATTATGCATTTGTTAAACATCTTAACTACTGCTCTTATTATGAACATAATTTAATGGCAGCTTTTCTACTTTGATAGTAATCTAAGAAGGCATTGATCATGGGATTTAATTAATGTGCATGGAAATGAAAAAGTGTACATGAAAAATTCTACTATCAGAACCAACAGTATCAATTGACAAATAGTGGAATGGTCTTAATACATTTGGAACTCCTCAGCCATTGGCTGCGATAATCTCTGACATATTTAGACACCATTTTGGAACTACCCATGTTGAAGTAAACAAATACTGGATCATTTAGGCAATGAGTGATGTTGGATTTTTTAGTCCATTGATTTAATATATCACAGTTCATTGATATCGCTAAACAATATTTATATAAATATTTAACATAGAAATATGTTTCGACAAAGATCTGTGTGTAAACTACAAGAACTATTATGCATAGCAGTATGTTGGTAGTAAAAACCCTAGCCGCCAGGGTAGACCTCCCACAAATCCTTCCGAGATTATTCATTTATGAAAGGTCGAGGTGTTCCAAATGGGTCTTAATATAAGGATCTTTTTCTTCTTAGATTTAGCATTTGGGACTCAAAATGTTCAAAAATCATACGGTTTTTAAATAACTTAAAGGTGATCATAACATAAGAACTTTATTGTATGTACTTATAAATTGTAAATATTTTATGTGATTTATAATATAATATAAACTAAATTATGGTTTTGTACTATTAAGATCAATGATCACTGAAGAGCAATGTTGTTTAGAGTCTCAGTGTTATGTTACATTATATAGGTTATAAATTATTAAATAGATGAAACTGAACAAAATTGTCTTGCATTCTCATTGGTTAATATCAAGTGGGATGTTGTTATTATAAATAAAAATAGACATTTTATAGGGTATGGCTGATTGAGTCCACATGCAGCAACATTTTTTATTTTGTTATATAACTTGTTCATGAATTGTCACTCAGCCATGATATTATAAAGGTTTTACATCATGCATTATTTAGATAAAAACAATGTAAATTCTCTTCCTTATTCTGATTATGCAACATGTTAGCACGCAATGCTTCAGTGCATAGATATAAGTTTTCATAACTGTTCCTGAAATTCAAGATTTTTTAAAACTTGGAACAGACTTTAAAAAGACTTGATAAGTCGATATAATAGGCTTAGCCCATTGAGGATTCTGATTTTTTCAGGTCTCGACCATTTCATGTGTTCGATATCTTGTTTACATTTGTATCAGTACATTAATTCGCCAAACAGTCTTCATTGCGTGCAGGTTGTCACACAGAAAGAATGTTGCATGCACATAGAATAAAAACAGAATAAACAATGCATGGTACACAGCCACTATTGAAACCTTATTTGTGCTGACATAATCCTGCTGCATGTTGCACAATATTAGAGAACCCGGATCGATAGTGCAGTTGGTAGCGAAGGGGGTACGGGTTCCAATCCCACCCGGGGAGGTTATACCCTTCTATGAAAATTTGACAATAATGTCAATTTTCCTCCATTGATTAGATAATATGGAGAAGTTTTCGGCCTTGTTGAAGGGTAGGAGAGTACTGGGTATAGACAAGGGTCCAGGAAAGCAAGGTTAGGTGCGCTGGACACTGTAATATGACCTGAATTGTGTTGACACGGCGTAAAATCCAATAAAAAAAAACAAACAAGTAAATCTGTGAGCTAACGCTCACTAGTGATACCCCCGCAAAAATCTAAAAATATGACAAACAGGAAGTAGATGAGCAAGGAGCATGAAATCGCTTTACACCACATGGGACTATGGGATGAAGCAATATGCAAAGTATTAGGCTGCTGCATGTTATAGTTGCTGAGAAAACTGCGACGGAAATTTTGTAAAGGACGGACGCACACACTGACAAGGGTAAAACAGTATAACCCCCTCTTCTTCGAAGCGGGGGTATAAAAACATTATTAGAGAAACACAATTGTCCCATACTATTTAAGATTGACACTTAATGTTGAGCTATTACAATTTCTCTAATAATATTATGATGTACCTTCCATTGTTTTACTTACATTCAAAATTTTAATACTTTTATACATTTCAGTTTAAACGAATGCTGAATAGAGAATTGAGTCACTTTGCTGAATCTAGCAAGTCTGGTAACCAGATTGCTGAATATATCTGTAGTACATACTTAGGTAAGTGATCTCCCTTTGTTTCAGTAGAGTAACTTCCCTTTGTAGTTAGTGACACATAGAGTTACTTCCCTTTGTAGTTAGTGACACATAGTAACAGCACTTGGAATTTTCAACCTACAGACCTGAATATCTTCCAATTTGCAGAAATGCCAATAGCTGGCCTTACGTATTTGTAATTGCCTGTCTAATAAGGTATTGCCCTCTTTCTTTTGATCTTTCTTGAAATATTTTGCTAATCTTAGTCAGATTTGTCAATTTGTAAAGATTCTGATGTAAACACATACCAAGGTCATTATCAAAAGTCTTATAGGTCAATGTTAATGATCCAGAAAACATACTTAAAGGCCTAATTCATATATTTACTTTGTTTAATACCATTTTTGGCATATTTGTTGTATTGGAACATTTGGCGAAATATTACTTTCAAGAATAAACAAACCTTGTATTAGTGTAAACCAACATAATTATTTTTTAAGCTTTTACCTTAATCCAACATCTTCTCTATTAATGCAAAAACTTCTCTAATGCAAGTTTTAAACAATTCATGGTGAACTGTCAGTGAGCCAACTTTACTTGGAGTTTTGTTACAGCTTTCCTCTAACTTATTCAATTGTTTCATTTTTTTCTTTCAAAACTCTGATTTTCTATTTATTTACACAATCATTGATCTAATTTTTTCGTTCTCTATACAAAGCCTGGTAAAATTACAGTTCAAATACTGTGACTTATTTTTTTAGGTCAGTTCCATTAGTACCATTAATTATGACATACTCAAATAACTGATTTTATTGAGGTCAATATTTCATGTATTTTCTTATGTAGTAGACTTTATTAGGTCAACAGTCGAGGGCAGAAGGAAACACTAGTGTAACTCCATTCGAAAATTAAGGGAGGTACAATAGTGTTTTTTGTTAAGCCCTTGAGCTGCTGATACATTTTAAAAACAAGAATGTAGTCATGTTGATGTACATGTTAACACCAATTTCTACTTCAGCGACAATTTTGTCCGATACTTAATTAAGACAGTATTCTAGTTAAGGTAAACAGTCCCTAACGTCACTCACATTAAAAATAAAATTTCTGAAAGTATGATGAAAGTTTACAAAACATGATATATTCCATTCGTTATGATATGTTTATCATTTTGCATGGATTAGATTTTTTTATAACTTGTAATTTCAAAACTATTTGACAAAAATTTTTAATAGGACTTAAAAATTACCTCCCTTGCATAAAAAAATGGAATAATTTTGAATGTGTGTACAAAAAGTTTATGTAGACATTATAAAAATCTCTAACATGTTAAAAAGTTTAGAAATACAATGTACATGGAAATAAATCTATTTCTGAATTTATTCAACTACCATAAAACATAGTTTTTAGTTAGGGAATGTATACCTTAATTAAGACAGTGTTGTAGTTAATTAGACAGTTAGTTAGACAGACTTGCTTGTATAATTAAAGGTTTCTAGGTTAATTGTGTAAAATGGTTGTCTTCTCAATCTTCATTCTGATAATTAATCTTAACTTGGTAATCAATAATGTTGGTGTATATATGAGCAGTACAGTACACATGAACCAGTAAACCGGTCATTTACGTCATGTCATAATTATAATGTCCTCGGGGGATTCCATGTATTTTGTTAACATTTTGAAGAAAATGAGAACAGAACAGAACATATATTTTATTACAGGGCTTGAGCAATACTCAGCACCAAAATAAATACAATATACATTCATATGAAATTACATGCAACATGAAAACATATCAATTGGTCTAATCGTACAAAAAGAGGGCAAAAATACTTATTATATAATCAAGTAATTCATTTTCAGAAAAAGATTAACATTAAAAGTTAACATGAGAGGACCTTAGGTTTATATGTCAAAAGTTAACATGAGAAGACCTTAGGTTTATATGTCTAAAGTTAACATGAGAGGACCTTAGGTTTATATGTCAAAAGTTAACATGAGAGGACCTTAGGTTTATATGTCAAAAGTTAACATGAGAGGACCTTAGGTTTATATGTCTAAAGTTAACATGAGAGGACCTTAGGTTTATATGTCAAAAGTTAACATGAGAGGACCTTAGGATTATATGTCAAAAGTTAACATGAGAGGACCTTAGGTTTATATGTCAAAAGTTAACATGAGAGGACCTTGTTACGTCACTTGTTTTCATTTGCTTGTGAGGTTAAAGTTTGGTTTTGTAGGTTGTCCTACATTATTGACACTTAAACCACAATTTTGAATCGAAGGTCGTTATTTTATTATTGAGACTTTAACCAGCCATATTATGAAGGAAGGTCTGCATGAACATATTTTTTGGGGAGCTATAAATTAAGCCTTCTTTTATTATTAGAAAATCTCTAACTTAAAGGCCTATATTTGGCACCACAAAACTCCTGAAAGATTAGATCTTATTATGCCCATATAATTATGGTCATTCAATTCTTTGCTGTAAAACTTGAGGCCTACAGTCTTTATATTGTAGATAAGGATGCAGTTAATATAAACAATAAAATATTTTAAGGGTTATCTGGCAAGGTATTGCTCTTTAAATCATTTTGGCTCCAGTTGAAAGATCTGGATTTTCAGGATGCCTGAGTTAAACTAAACTCTATACAGCTCAACTCAAGCCCAGCAGGTTTTGTTGAGTGGTTGGACTGGTAATCATTGGATGGCTAGCTCTGTGTTAGTTCAAATCATATCCATAATCAACCTCCTTGTTTTTTTTTTCATTTTGCAACAACAGTACAGATACTGGCTTTAAGTACTGGGGGACAAGGAACCAGAATTTAGAGCAAGTTTAAGGAACTTGTTTCACAAACGGGCTAACAGAAATTTAGTACAAACAGCTGAACTGCTGGATGTGAGGTCAAGATTTGTCGCATTGACCTAGATTTGAACTTGCGTAACTTTGTGCAATTATACCATTATTATTTTTTTTACAAAAATAGTAAATGATTCCATAAAATGATCATATATAAGTCAATAAATCACTATAAATGGCAACATAATGGGTTATGTCTCATGCATTCAACAATTCCAATGATAATATATTTTTTTTATTGCATATGAAACTGCAATTTGTGAAATTGTGCGTCACTATACGTGTAAGTCAGTTCAAGACTAGGCTATGAGGTTCTTTATTTATATATAGTTAAGATTTTTTGCACTGAAGCATCAATAACTTTAACCTTGGAATTCAGTGTGGTATTGCTTGCAATATATGGATTTCAGAGGCCATCTTAATTTATAGTTTGTTTGTTTTAATGCCATGTTAGGATTATAAAATGTTCATGGTCACATTTTCTACTCTCATATGTCGCTTATGTGTTTAGTTTAAATATCTACAACTTTAGTCCAATTTCGTACAAAAGTCTTTAGTTAATATTACCAAAGCCTGACCAGTTTAACATTAAGGCTTAGTGCACTCAAGCCCATGTTCACGTGCATAGCACCTTATATCTTTTATCCTAAATATTACCCTTTAAATCTAAATTTTGTCTGTCAATAGCTTTAGAGGTATAGTTCTGGTTTAATTTGTCAAGTTTAAGAGCCATTGTCAAGTAAATGTGCCATTTTAATGCTTGAAAACTCAAAGACTTTGTTGTAAGTCATGCATACAAGTCGACCTTTGAACACAGTATTGCCTTGTAGCCCAATACATTGGTGGTCTGCTTGTTTCATTGTTACTAAGTATAAATAAACTTTGTGGCTAAAATATTAGTAATAGACAAACTAGATATAATAAATTATTATGTTAAAAATTTTAATGCTATATTGTTGTTTTTTCATAATTTAGTAAAATTAGTAAGCCACGGTTGTGCATTAATCTTATTAAGGTTTGTTAATGTCAGTTGAACAGCTAAGCTAAATAAGTTCATGTTAGTTATTAACAATATTTCATTATGCACGTGTTCTTCAACCTGATCAATTAATCATTAGAAAATAGCAGAAATGCATTTGTCGTTGGTTAACCCATTAATCAAATGTTGTCTTTCATGTGCGTCATTTTAATGAATATTTTATATTCACTGCAAAAACATTTTTTATAGTTCATATAACCATATGATA
This sequence comes from Mactra quadrangularis, assembly GCA_025267735.1. Classification (NCBI taxonomy): domain Eukaryota; kingdom Metazoa; phylum Mollusca; class Bivalvia; order Venerida; family Mactridae; genus Mactra; species Mactra quadrangularis. The sequence continues at coordinate 39,226,505 of CM046307.1, read as the reverse complement.
AATTGTGAAAATTGACAATATTCTAGTTAGCTACAGTTTAATGAATAACAATATGTAAAGATGCATGTAAACCCATACATTCTTTGAATACAGATCTAATTCCATCTTACAATTTAACTTGATCATTGGTAAAAATAGACACCTAATGTCTTCACCTTTAGAGACCTAAAGATTGGTCAAAATTCTACACGTTTCTGGGCATGACATTGCAATTCATTCGAATTATTATAGAATATAACGGTATGCGTTCATTCAGTTTGCAATACTTTTGTCATGTTTACCATGCTAATTCACGTTTAAATTACAAAGAACAGGTGCTTCCAGGTAGTTAACTTGGAATAGATCTTCTGAGGAATTAATCTGAGTATCAGAAGGCTTATCAGTATTATGATGCAAATTGATGCAATTATTTAGGTAAACGTGTAAAAACAGCAGTTTCCTATATTTACTTAGTAATGTTTTATTTCTTTTTATTCGTCATTTATTGTATATAAGATATTCTTTAAATCAAAGGTTATCAAACACTGTTTGATAAAGCGAGTGCCGGATATTTATGCCTAGATGATCTTCGTTATGGTAATGATGGCTTACGTGCAGATTTCATCGTGTATCTTCATACCACTGTTTGATATAACATCTCTAGCATTTCTGGTCTATGACGTCAATTTATTTTATATGTTCAATAGTCTATGATTTCATTTCTACGGTTACTGAAATATTGCATCGTATAAAGGAATAATTTTTTTATGTCTCGTCATAACAATTTATAAAATTTTGCTATTCTTAAAGTATAAAGACAGCTATATCATGACTTATTTACAATATAAAAGAGTAAGGAGGAGTTTCTAGGAAATCTATACAAAACTGTGGTCAAAGTGTCAGTATTAAATGAGTGCTGTTATTTCCACAAACCTGTAGGCTTTACTTTATGTTGTTGTTTGTATTGAAAGCATTGCATTCTAAGCAATAACATGACTGTGTGGGCTGCTATAAATATTGATAAATATGATGTGATAAGTTCACTAATGTCATGTCTTTCATTTAATTACATGGAAAAGTTACGAAACAAATAAATTGCACATATTAATTTTATACTTTCTTACGTCATTCTGTTATAAAATATTATATGATATTATTTCATTGATGTGACAAGACTCGGGGACTAGCAGGAGAAATTGAGAATCTTAGTATAGACAACCTCTATTACATGTACTTGTTATGTCTTATGTTGTTTATTGTTTTAAAACAATTTTGATGGGCACAATACATGTAAATGTTAATAAAATATGATATATTTTATTTTATGATTTATTTTATTTATTACACTTTTTATCATTTTGCATTGCCTATAGATTCATTTCATAAATAATTGCATCAACCCATTAATAGACAACAAAGTGCTTTCGTGCTTTTTACCCATGCCCTTCAAATGACCGCCTGGACACTTCTGCGCACAAATAGTGACAAAATAAATAGTATTTTTAGAATGCCCCAATGCATTACAGTAGTGAATTCAAAACTAGTATTGGGTTAATATTGCCAATGTGAGTGAGTCATTATTTCCCTTATCATATGAAAAAAGAGCATATTAAATTTCTTAGTATTATATAATGTTAACTTAAAATCTTAAAAAATCTGTCATGGCAAAAAAGAATAAATGAAATACTCAAACAAATTCTCAATTTCATGGCCTATGGTATATTGACAAGTACTTAACTATTGCAGAGGAAAGCATAATGCTCGTATCACTTATGTAGCTCTTGTTGTATGATATGACTACTATATTATACTTATAGCAAACTAATCTATGACATAGTAAAGCTCCAACTATGAAAATAAACAAAGAATTCCAAAAACAATTGGTAATATTGTCGTCATACACACTTTTGTATGTGATTATAATTGTAAGTTGTCTCAAGTATTTGTAAATGCGTCATAATAAAAGTGATTATAAGACAATATATCATATAGTTCCCGATCGGTCGTCTACCCCTGGATAAAGCCTGAAGTGAATTTTGATGCAATCAATTTGCGCCTGTCATCAATTGTAATTATCGAAGAAGCCTGCAAGACTTCAAATTGATTACACATTTCTATCCTCATCTGATGATGATTGAATGCCAATATCAACAAGCTAGGTATTCACACTAGCGGATGTATGAACAAAGAAAACATATCATCAATCCTTATCTGACTTATAACAAACATATGACACGAAATGTTGACTTCGTTAACCGACAAAACTGTTCTACTGTCTAAGTTCTGTATGCTTTTCAAAGTTCAATGTTTTTTATAAAACAATATTTGACTTACTTGTTTCAGTTTGAATTTCTGAATATCTTGTTTTACAGTGCCTCTCATAAGTCTATGAACAAAATCCTGTTTTTAGGATTAACTGATTCATATTTTATCTTTTAAAAACAACAGACTGAGTCATCTGAGCAAATTTACAAATTAACATTAATTCAGGGCTTGAATTTAAGCTCACTGAAATGATACTCGCAAAATGTGAGTGGATTTTGAAAATAGCGAGTAACTTTTATTTTAACTTAGCGAGTTGAATTCACAGCAAAACATTACTGTCTAAACTAATGAGACTCAAATCAGCATTGAAATGGCTAGATAGATGGATAGTATCAATTAAAGATTCACAGTAAAACATGTTTGATATTCTTTGTCAATGCCTCAATAACGACCTTGATCTATCTATACCTGTAGTTAAATATAGTACAATGTTGTTTTATATTGCATATATGAATACAGGTTCTACTATGTATGCTAATAAAATATGAAAAAAATGTGAGTGCTATTTCTACTTTGCAAGTTGAAATAAAATCAACTTGCAAAAGTCTGCAAGTCCATTGTTTTGTAAAATTCGAGCTCTGAACAATTAGTTTATCAACAAATGATTCAATCTATGTTACATGAATACAGTTTTAAATTAGTAAAAATGCTTGCAGTATGCTTGATCAAATTTTCTTAAAATTTATTTCAGTCTACAACTTTTGGTTGAGACTGTATAAAATTCAAATTATCTATTATTTATTCTCAGATGACATTGTGATATTATTGTTTGAACAAAAATAGTCAGACCTTACAAATAATTATTAATAACAAATGTTTGATTATAGATATTTTTTATTTTTCATTTTATTGAATGAAGTTAATATATATAGCACAGTGCTTCAGATAAACTATGTTTCATGCAAAATTTCATTTAGTAAATAAGATCTGTGTTCTATTGCTTGCTACAAAAATATTGTATCTAATATTTTCTATGGTGACAAAACATTTCCTCACAATATACCCATTTGCACCTGAGTAGAGTGAAACAATAACTGATAAACTTACTAAGGGAAATAGCAATGCATATATAAAGAAATATTAAAAATTCTATTTAAAATCATGTTTTAAGGAAGTGATCAACAATAACATTGGAATGTTGTATAACAACCTTGTTATGTCAATTTCTATAAAATGTCACTGACTTAAATCACAGTCTGACAAAACTAGAAACAAAACAGAATGTTCATGTTGTATGGACGTCACTATTAATCCTATTAATGTTTCTGATGTTACCACAGTGCTGGTATATCCTTTATATAACAGTTGGCTATCAACATGACATGTTTGTGAAATTGACAAACTAGAAGATGAGTATCACGATCTTAATGAATGACACACGGCTTATATATGTCATTTACCATAAAAATCTATTATTCTGACTGATTATGAGGCATCACATGGTAATACAATGTGATGCCAATCAGTCAGACATTGTCCCAAATATGGGGATCATACTGGATGGTTTTTTTTACTGACTGACTTTTTTGTCCAAATTTTGTATTTTCACTATGAGGAAAAAATGATAAAAAATTACAAAAATATTACCAAAAATACAAAAATATTACCAAAATTTCCCAATCTTAGCCAGGTTAGTTTGTAGGACAACATGCAACCATGGTTTAATTTAGTGTCTGTTTTGTTTGTAGTAAGATAAGAATGATTCTTGAAGTCATTTGGTGACACTGAAAGCCTTTCAATGAAATTTGTCAAAAAAATTTAATAGTTTGGCCTCAAATCTTTCTACAATTTTGGATAATAAAATTCACAATTTGATAGGGCAGGGGCTGTAGTTTAAAAACCTAGTTAAACACTCCAAATGCTATTTTAAAAACCAACCAACCCTAACACCCATACACTGGCTACCTGCTATTTCCATCATCAATAACCTGCCAGAATACATCTGTCATAGTGATAAATATCTTATATTTTTTAACATAATTATAGTTATAAGGGTGGTGTTTAGAATAAGGAAAGAATTAAGGGTGTGTCACTAGGTAGGCTTAGGGTTGTGATCCAGTTGTTTTATTCATTCAATACATATATCTATATAAATATATGATAGTTATATAATCCTAGCTGCTCCTTACAAATATGTTCCATTTTTAGTCCTGTCTTAAGATTGCTAATACTGTCACAGTTCTTTCTTGGTATAACTTCTTAGAATTTTTGTCACTACCAGCTGTGGTTTAGTGCAGTGCCATGATGTCATGCTTGATTTTAATTCTTGGAATCCTGGTGTAGTTATCTGCCATACCAGGTCATAGTACCCTTTCGTTTAAAGGTGAAAACAATGTCAAGTTTTCTCAGTTCATGCAGGCAGTAAGTGTTGGCAGAGAAGAAACTTCTAGTAAAAGACATTATTAGAAAAGAGCATGATTGGCAAGGTGGATTGTACATGCAACACTTTGAAATTTCTACCAATTATCTGTGTCACACTTTTGTTTACTGACTGAGTTAATAGAAACTAACTGGTTCTTATCTCATTTTTCTTCTAGTTACCAGACTGTAACATGATCACATGTTGATCAGGCCTGCATATCAATGATATCTTTATTGTTACAACTTGTATTTTTTTTTAATTTGTAAGGAATACAATATCTTTATTGTTACAACTTGTAATTTTTAATATATAAGGAATACAATATTTTTATTGTTACAGCTTGTAATTTTTAATATATAAGGAATACAATATTTTTTTTTGTTACAGCTTGTAATTTTTAATATATAAGGAATACAATATTTTTATTGTTACAGCTTGTAATTTTTAATATATAAGGAATACAATATCTTTATTGTTACAACTTGTAATTTTTTAATATATAAGGAATACAATATCTTTATTGTTACAACTTGTAATTTTTTAATATATAAGGAATACAATATCTTTATTGTTACAACTTGTAATTTTTTAATATATAAGGAATACAATATCTTTATTGTTACAACTTGTAATTTTTTAATATATAAGGAATACAATATCTTTATTGTTACAACTTGTAATTTTTTTTAATTTGTAAGGAATACATATTTTTATTGTTACAACTTGTATTTTTTTAATTTGTAAGGAATACAGTAACAAATGAACAATAAAACATAAAATATCAAAATACAACCTGTCAGTACCAATGTAAGGTATATAAATCATTATAAATATTTGTTTCTCTAGGGACTTAGTGTGTCAGAGAGATAACTATAGGGTACAATGTATAACACATACCCAACATTTCTAGACAATATAGATGTAACCTTTGTTCCAACCTTCTGTTCTACTTATTACTAAAACATTTCAAGGTTTACTGAATCTAAGACAAACTTATTATCATTCCTTAGTCTTGTTCCAACAACTTTTTGATTTTCCAAAGTAAAAAAGTACTTATTTCTTGTTTGGCATAATTCTTGGCACAGTTTTCTTAAATTTTCAACCGTCTTCACTGCGAGAGATTTCCTACATCTTGGCATTGATTTATACACCTAGCATATCATAAACAATAATTGTTATTGCAAGAGCTTAATAACTTGCTCATTATATAGGTATAATATTTTGGCTAATTTTCTTCCCATACCTGGCATAGTTGCTTTGAAAATTTTTGTTGGTATCGGTACCATTTTCATTATCTTGTTGTTTTTTTTAAATTTTGATTAAACACCGGCTCTGTTATGAAATCCATCTTCTAGTTAACTATTTATTGACGTAATAAAAATACTCAGCTGAAATATGCAGAGGATGCTGTGTGGATTACAAATTTGAAAATTTTCCATGTTCTTTTCACATTTTAAAAATTTCTATGACCTAAATTCATTACATCTGCTATAAAATTCTCTGATAGCGTCACAAGGAATATTCTGGAATTAACTTCCATATTTTTAGTTTCCATAGAGATTAAAATGCATAAATTTGAATGCCAATGAACTTATGACATTCTCCCATTACGTCTTTGCCTGTAAATTTATTATTGATTCAATCTATGGAGAAGAAACCAAATGAAATGGCATCAGAGTCTCATTTATCATGTACGCTAAAGTTCTGCTATAAAGACGCTAAAGTTCTGCTATAAAGACACTAAAGTTCTGCTATAAAGACACTAAAGTTCTGCTATAGAGACACTAAAGTTCTGCTATAAAGACACTAAAGTTCTGCTATAAAGACACTAAAGTTCTGCTATAAAGACACTAAAGTTCTGCTATAAAGACACTAAAGTTCTGCTATAAGATCACATTGGTAATTGCAAAATCAAACAATTTTTCTACTATTTTTATTTCCCAAATGCTTATTAATTTGAGAAGAAAAAAGTCCCTTTAGTAAGATCATTCTGCTATTAAGACTAGAAGCGTATCACGATCCATATACTGCAATACACTGGCATCATATCCTGATACGTACTACGATAGATTGTGGGCTTTTAGATTCGATGTGCCTCCGCTGTATTTAACAGAAACATTGCAAATCTTACATGCAGCTACTGATAGAGTCTAGCCTCTATAAGTATACATGTATACTGTCATTTAGGACTGTGATGCGCCCTGATTGGTTAAATTCTTGTAATTTAAGGTTAGATGGAATGAACGATAGAAAAACTGTTTTGCTACTTTTATTTCGCACAGGGAAGAATTTTCTAATGAAATAAAAAATATAGCCAAATACCGGTACGCTAAATTCGTACCGCGGTACATATTGCCTCAGCTGGGTATTGCATTATTCCAGTATATTGTGACAGCCCTAATTAAGACCATCAGTTTAGATGGAACTTTTGGATGACACTGTATCTAGTATGACAACATGGCACAGAATCCTTCAAGACTTTATAGACTAGCTAATTAATATTCATTAATATTTCATGAGTAATAAGACATTTTATGGACATTCAAATTTCTTGACTTAGTGTGGGCATTGATAAACTTACGCATCTCATCCGTAATTTCAATAAGTCTTTGTATTTGATTTTATTAATCTTTTGTAATTAGTTTTCAACAAAAAACACCAAATATTCTGAAATTTTACTTGTTGAAACAATAAAAAAATAATTTGACTTCAAGTTTGCGTAGGAGGATAGATAATACTTCAAAATTCTGTTTAAATATTCAGTTTCTGCTTGGTAAATCTTCATCACTTAAATTAGTATGTCCTTGCTATGGTTTTGAAGCATCCAACATAAGGAAAATCATACTTCAATACTTACTTCTCATCAAAAATATTGAATAAACAGTGACACGTTTAAAGTTGTGTATTGAACACTTTAAAAAAAGGGTAATTTTTAAAGTATTCTAAAACCATTATCCAGTAATTTGCATGAGCAGTTTCTCAACTGTCAAAGCTTGAATAATTACACGGTGACTGAATGCATTGTTTTTGTACTGGTGGCCTAATTGTTATTAAAAATATCTTGACTAAAACATATCATACAGCATAAACAGCTTTACTCAATCATAATACACACTTTCCGAAACTCATGGATGTATTACAACAATGATTTTAATAAATGCATTCACCGTGAAATTATTCATGTTTTGACAGTTGAGAAAAAACGAACAATATAATGGTATTTTTCTAGAAAGTATAATTCATTGACCAAATTTAAAGAAATATTTTACGAAGCTTAGAGCTGCTGTTTGTTTTGATGTTGACTATATTTTAAATCTGCATTATTTTATTAGTCACAATTATAACTCTGTATAATTTGTCATAAAATGAAAAACAAACGTTTTTAGTAATATTTTTCTTAAAATGATTTATGGTACTGTGGAACTTGTTTGTTACTATGTATGGTATGTTGATATAGATCATCACAGATTTCAAATCTGATATTGTTGTTATTGTTGTTAATTAACAGTCACAATTATAAACAACAATTATTCATGAGTAATAACCACAAGACAATACTTTGTTGATTTGAATACTTTGTTCTTAAATTTCACGTAGTATTGTTTTGCTTGTTTTAAATGATTTGCTTCTGTTGACTAACATAGCTATTTCTTTTTGTAAATACTAAGTAAATACGCAAATTAATCCAATTTTATCATAAAATTTGTTTGTTTGGGTTTTACGGTGCACCAACACATAAAAGTAGGTGAAATAAACAGAATGCAAGATAAATTTGGTCAATATAGCTTTTTCAGGATAATTTTAGACATTTTTTACATAGAATATCATTTAGTATAAGTTATAATTCATCAGTTATCCCGTTATCATGTTATCATCTTGGTTTTATACTCTAATCTACTTCTTGGTATTTCATTGATAATATAGATATCACATGTTAGAGTGAAGTCACCCATGAGGTCATATGACCCAGCGTACATATCTTAAATGTTAAGTTTATATTTCACCTATCAATGAGTCAGTGCGACACCAGTCTAATCATATGTAAATAAAGAAGAATGATAGACTAGTTTAGCACCAGCCCATCTATATCTTCCTGAATGATGTACCTCATACCACAGTAGATAAAACACCCTGGTTAAATGACTAGGTAACCAAAGATTTGACCATGAATCTAACCTGTAAACTTGACCGAATTACTTTCAGTATTCATGATAGTAAGTACATTTCATGTCCTAGTTCATTATTAAAGTCATTGTTACTGACTTTAACAATGTTAGGTCATGAAGTATCATGATCAAAGTGAAATGACAGTTCATAGATTTGTTACCATTTTATATATGATTGTGCATTAATCAATTGTAACTCTTCACCTTCCTCACCCAGGAAATAGCAGGGAATTAGAGCCTAGTAAACACCTGAGGTGCATTCCACAATGCGAGTGCTTCGCGAACTGTTAGGCTATTAACTACTGCATGGGCTCGCTGTAAAATCAAAGATGACCTCAAACAGCACATTATTGAAATAGTGGGTCGGGGACAATTATTTCTGCTGATACATGAGATCTTTCACATTTTTTATCATATATAAATCATTATGATACAATTTACTGTACCTAATAAATTATATTATATGCATTGCGTGGATATGTTATGTGGGACAAGCAACACATAGTTTGCGTCCCACTTTTCAGAGATAATTATTTGAGATAAAAAATTTAATTTTTCCAGCCGCCATCTTTGATATCTAAGCGAAACACCTCTCGAGTTGAATCACTAGCACTGGCGCAGGTGCCCATGTTCAGAATAAGAGTGCTTGTTAACAAACATTATGGGACAACTCAATCCGAAGACATCTCAACCCGTGGATAACTCAACTCAAAGTTGGACAACAGGTAGTAGAGGATTGAGTTGTCTCAGGTTGAGTTGTCTTTGAGCCAAGTTGTTCCGACCCTAACGTTATGGAACGTTTTGGAACGTTGGGAGTAATTGAACAGGCACCAGTTGTTCAGCACAAAACTAGTCAAACAACTTTATTTATTCAAGGTTTAATGCTGTTTCAGCACATTTTGGTTAATTTACTGCGTCCACTGCACCTAACCTAGCTTTCCTGGACCCTTGTCTATAACCAGTACTCACCTACCCTTCTACAAGACTGAAAACTTTTCCATATACCTTATTAATGGAGGAAAATTGACATAATTGTCAAATTTTCATGGTGAGGTATAACCTCTGGGGGTGGGATTTGAGGAACCCATACCACTTCAGGACATGAGATACCAAATCCCAAAGCACTACCAACTGTGCTAGGTCCAACCTGGGTTTGTCAAATTACTTGTTAATAAAGGAGAATGTAGACTAGTTTTATACTTAACTGTCAATACCCAACAATTATCATCATGTAGGTCATACAAGCTATGACCTATATTTTAATTCATTCATTTAAGGCTAATGTATTCATGATGTCATAAGATTCATGTCAATGACGTCAATGACATCAAGCAAACTTAGTCTACATCCTTCTTTATTTTCAGGCAGTAAGATTCAGTTTGGTTCTGATCCATTGATATCCTGTTTATAAGCTATCATGATTAAAGGCTTAACAGCTTATACGTTATTTACATTGCAATGTTTCCTTGTCCATCTGTCTCAGTAAAATTGGAGATAATATTCAAATAATCCTCCTTGGTTTGCTCCATAGATCCAAACATCTAGGTCAACTGACCACTATATTATATGACTGAAAAAATGGCTCCATAGATCCAAACATCTAGGTCAACTGACCACTATATTATATGACTGAAAAAATGGCTCCATAGATCCAAACATCTAGGTCAACTGACCACTACATTATATGACTGAAAAAATGTCAATAAATCACCATTTATTTTCCTAACTTAACCTTATACCTTATATATTAGGTTCCAAAATAATAAATCTAGGTTTGTTTCTCTTTACTGTGAAAACTTTTCCTTGCCCATCCTGCTAGCTCAATCAGTAGAGCTGAGTCTACTGATAGAGGGATTGTGGGTTTCCATTCCTGGGAGGAGTAGACTTTCCTTGAGTTTCACTCAGGTCATGGAGTGATTTCTACAGCAATTTTTCCTCCTACTACTAATTATAAATCATGTAGGACAGTTGTCAGTCATTGGCAGAAGTATGCTGCTCCTAATGACTGGTTAAATTCTAAATCTAGTGATTTTAGCCTTTACAGGAATCGCTGATTAGGCTAACTGACCATGGTGACATGAGTATGACCTATACAAAGCGTTGCTATGACATACTCGGGTACCTCAATGATAAAACTAGTTTTTTGTTTTTTTTCACTGGTTAAACCTTGTCCTAATATGAGGTAACCTATTTAACCTTTCATGGAAGAACCCACTTTTATGTCAATAGTACAGTCGGTTTAGATATAAAGCCTTTTGATAAAGGAGCATGGTAGTAACAGATGATTTCAAAGTTGAAGAATTTTGTTGTACCCTAAATTGTTTGTTATGGGTCAACATAGTTGTACTAGAACATTATTTCCTGATAAATGTTTGTTATTGTACTATCTATATGGCCTTTACCTCAGTGGCTTACATATGACAGTTCTCTCCAAAGGTTCTTAGACAAATGATGAACAAAACCGATCATCGCAGCATACCACTTGTAAAATTGCCTTACTTAAATCCTTTTAGCGCGCCAGGATTTTGAATCTCGTGTCCCGAAGGGGGTACGGATTCGAATCCCACCCAGGAGGCTTTACCCTTCCATGAAAATTTGATAATAATGTCAATTTTCCTCCATTGATTAGGTAATATGGAGATGTTTCCGGCCTTGTGGAGGGGTAGGTGAGTACTGGTTGTAAGACAAGCTAGGTTAGGTGCACTGGACGCAGTAAAATGACCTAAATTGTGTTGATATAGGGTTAAACCCAATTAAAGAAAAAGAAAAAACTAAAATCTTTTTTGTATAGCTACTATATTGAATCATATGTTAATGAATTAGCTAATACTGATTTTGGAATTGGCTTCTGTGACTCCTTGTTTCTATATTTCATTTTTTTATCCTAAAATCAGGATTTTGTCCAAGAACTTTTGGAGGGCACTGTACATGTACTTTTTTGATGAAATCATGATAAACTCGGATGCATGTCAAGTTATCACATAGTATGTCCTTTCTCATTGGGGTAATGAAAAATGTGTTATCTTGACCAAGTGAACTCAAATTAAACAGAAATGTACTTTTAAGTCATAACTAACATGGTTCTCGGCATTCATGTTTTTCATTTATATGCTTTTACAAATAAAGGAACCAAAAGTTTTCTGTCCTCTTAAATTGAAGGCCAGTTTTTTTTCTACTACATGTAGTACTAATGTATTAAATTTATTGTACTCTTGAGCCAGGATCCATGTTTTATTAATTATCACCTTTTTAATAATGTACTTTTACAACGGGAACCATGCAGGCTTTATATTGAATGTCTACACTTTAAGCCAGGAACCAAATTTTGTATTTATGAACTTTTATGTACTCTTACAACAGGAACCATGCTGGTTTTATATTGAATTTCTACACTTTAAGCCAGGAACCAAACTTTGTATTTATGAACTTTTATGTACTCTTACAACAGGAACCATGCTGGTTTTATATTGAATTTCTACACTTTAAGCCAGGAACCAAATTTTGTATTTATGAACTTTAATGTACTCTTACAACAGGAACCATGCAGGTTTTATATTGAATTTCTACAATTAGAGCCTGGAACTATTTATTATACAAAACTAGTTGTGTGACAATGTTGACGTCATTGTTACATCTCTAAGGATTTGAAATTGTTTAAAATCCATACTTAAATTACTCCCAGATGAATACCGTATGATGATCTGTATAGCTAGTAGTTATATAGGATATCTGGTACATCTAGATACTTGATAATAATCATGACAAATTGTCTCTGAAATATTATATCAAATATTCATGTTAATATTGAAGAAAAGTGCCAGTTTACAGCTATTTTCTTCCATTTCTTTAAATTTTGCTTCCATGTTTTTTACCGTCTGCTCCTAACACTCTTTTCTTCCATTTTCATAAATTTTGCTTCAATATTTTTTACCGTCTGCTCCTAATACTCTTTTCTTCCATTTCTATGAGGTTTGCTTCCATATTTTTACCCTTGCACTGAGTATATTAGGTATTCTTAGTATGTTCACTGTAGCTGAATGTTCATAAGTGCATATATATTGGTATCTATTTGTCTTGGAAATGTTTATGTTTGTTACCCCAGTTTTGAGTCATTGCTATATTAATTTAAAAATTTAAGATCTAACTGAACAAAGTGAATATATCCATAGTCATTTAGGGTACATATGAATTATGAAAGCCAGTTCCCAACAATAGTTCAAAAGCTGACATAAATGATTTCAGTAAGTCTATGGAAATATTTTGTTGTTTTCCATTTTGATATTATTAAAAACACCATGGACTCACTGTAAGTGAGTGCATGTTTTATTACTTAACATTTCAATACCATAATTTGAGGGTTGCCTGCAAGACTGCAGTAACTCTCTCTTTTACGCTATGCACTTACTACAGTCTTTCAAGCAACCCTCACATTGTAATAATCATAACCTTTATGGACAATGTTACATCTATATATAGTGCTCTTGTAAAGTCATTGAATGTAGTCCTGTAAACCAATTCTCATTTACCCATAAAATAGAAACTGATTTTCACTACCCATGAAATGGCCATCTGAGCTTATTTTAATTATGAAATCATCCTATTTTAATCAATTTACCAACATTTGATTATAACTTTTTTACTCAAATAATCTTAAAGTATAGCAAAATTACTGGCAGTATACATGACAGGGGCGTATCCATGAATCGAATCGAAGTAGCACAACTGTCTTGCACTCTGACATTTAAGTAAAATGTCAGTTCTCTTAATTATTTTCTTGACTGATTACATTTACATAGACTCCCTTACAAAATGTGATAATTAGATTGAAAATGTTACTACATGTATAGCAATCAATAAACAGAAGAAATACTATGTCTGAATTTTTACTGAAATTTAAAATTATAACTTTAAAGTATAAGCAAAGACTTATATGAAGAACAAAGAACTGCTTATAGTTCTATTTTATTAACCTGTCACATCTTGAATAATTACATGGTCACTGAATGTGTTATTATTCAACTTCTTTTTAACCATTGAGCCACTGATCCATATTAATTATTGATGATCTAACTACATATGCGGCGTTTTGAATATCAGGGAAATAACAAATTCGAAAGGAGTTAAAAATAACAGATTCAGTGACCGTGTAATTTTATAAGTTGTGCTTATAAGAACTATACTTATGGCATATGATATTTCTTTGGTTCTTCCCTCTGTTCAGTATTTTAGTCCTAAATATACAAATATTATAACACCATCTTTCAGTGCGAAATCTTTATATTGCAATTGATTTCCCTAGGTCAATACAAAACTAATCTTTATCATATATTAGCATGTACTTTTTAGATTCGGTTTACACTGACCTTTGACTGCTTTTCAATCCATCTTCAATAAGGGTTATCCTTTAAACTGTCATTCTCTTTGGTACAAATCTATGTGTATTCAGAAAGCATTACTGATAGACCTTAAATAAAAGGCACATGGTCGAATAAAACATGATAAAATGCCATCCCAGAATTCCATGGGATCTACTTATCTGTGAATTTTTACATTACTATTAATTCAATGTCTTTCTAATCACATGAAAACAAACTTTATAATTAAAACTTATTTTTAACTTGTCTGTGATTTCAAAATCTTAGTTCTACTGAAACTTTGCATTGTTTTATAACATTTATTGATATTCAAATTTTTTTGTGATCCTTTCTTGATCTTCAAATATACAAAGACCTAATATGGTAATATATTGAAGATCATTATAATGATAGTGGCTTTGCTTAAGCAAGAATTATTTAATTAATGCATGCCCTTTCTCATATAGTTCTTATAAGGAGAAAAACTCTGAGATATTTGTTGAAATAGCCAAGCAGTCTATGCCTTTGGATTTTCTTCCTTCAATATAATGTTGTTTTAAGAAATCTTAGAGATTTAAACCTTATTTGGTCATATTTTATTATAAAATTTTACATTTGACATTTTGGTACAATTTTAATGTTAAATTGACTTAATGATGTATTAATTTGCTTTGATTATTGTCAAGTATAATGTTTAAGCCATATTTGTTCACATATTTGATGCAGTGAGGACTGTTCCACCAGTCATGTACATTTGCATATACAAGAACAAAAACATCATACATTATGAATAGTTTAAGCTAACATAAGACATTGTTCCAAACATCTGCAGATTTATATTTATTTCATTAAATCATGGACAGCTAAGTTTTTAACTTTATAATAAAACCTTTGGTATTACTTTTTTCTTAAGTAAGAGTTGAAACTTTTTGGTAATTGGTCTATAATGAATTATCATGTTTTGTGAAATCATTATTATACCCCCGCTTTGAAGAAGAGGGGGGTATACTGTCCGTGTGTGTGTTCGTGCGTGCGTCCATCCGTTACAAAATTTCCGTCGCAGTTTTCTCAGCAACTATAACATGCAGCAGCCTAATACTTTGCATATTGCTTCATCCCATAGTCCCATGTGGTGTAAAGCGATTTCATGCTCCTTGCTCATCTACTTCCTGTTTGTCGCATATTTTTAGATTTTGGCGGGGGTATCACTAGTGAGCATTAGCTCACAGATTTACTTGTTTTCATATTATTTTGTGAATTCTCT
The DNA here is from genome assembly GCA_025267735.1 of Mactra quadrangularis. NCBI lineage: Eukaryota > Metazoa > Mollusca > Bivalvia > Venerida > Mactridae > Mactra > Mactra quadrangularis. The sequence continues at coordinate 39,211,055 of CM046307.1, read as the reverse complement.
GTGTGAAGTCACAGCTAATTTGCTTCTAAGGTGATTCTAACAGCTCAAAGCATGATGAAGCACTCCTTTAAGATTAACCGAAGAAAACGGCCCACGTTGTACTTCAGTACCTCATTAATGCATGCACTAAGAGTAATTCTAGACTGTTCGTACAGTTTTTGAATAGTTTTGCCAGCACATCGTGATTGGGTAATTATCCTACAAGAAAATAGTTAGAAACAAAAACCCAATGTTTTGACTTGATACTCATGTAACATCGGTGAGCCAGAATGTTTATTAGCATTTGTTTTATGAGGAGTAGAGTTCAGTAATCACTTGTTTTCATTACCTGTTGATTGATGGCTTCGTCCTTGATATCACCTGTATTTGTTGATAGCTTTCCTTGTGGATTTTTTTAACACTTGTGTTGTCTGTGGATTCCACTGTGCCTCTCCTATTCCAGTTGCTTTATATAGTATCAGAAGTTTATTTGTGAACTTGAAAAAGGCATGATTGACTTAGTTTTTGGACAGTGGTTTATCAGAGTACTGGACAAAGTTAACAAATCGTTACTTTCAGTAACTTGTATTGGCTTTTATAAACAAATCAAAGCCAGTCCGATTCAAAATGCTGCAAAATCTCATACAGGTTACTTACATAAAATTAAGCATTATTATTGAAGTATGAGAAAATTAGCATCCTCAGTGTGATTACTTTTCTAAAAATAGATTGCAGACAATATATCCTTCATTAGTGGTTGACTATAAGGGCTGCACAAATAACTGCTCACTCCCATAAAAACTGCACACTCCTATATAAAGCCAAACTCTATTAGATATTTTGGTGATTACTTAGAGTGTAGCTAGCATTACCCTTCCCCCTCATTTAGTACTATCAGTACTTAGTTAGTTTACTCTCTTAGAAAACTTGTTTCTTCAAGTATTGAATAAACTTTTGTCTAATGTTTTACTATCAACATTTTGTATTCTAATTTTCAGATTATCAGTTTTTACATACTCGCTCAATTTAACAGCTCTGTTAAATACATAGTAGAAAGTTTTCATGGCTGTCATGGCTGTTACTGATCCAATTTCAGGATTTTCAGGGACAGAGAAGGGGTTGTTTTCCTATGTAAAAGCTTCCAAAATGAAAAAAAAATTAGAATTTTTATGATAATGAACTTTCTCCTGATGATTATGTCAGTTCTATCTATGATGGTAAACAAGTTTATAAGACTATTGCTGGCAAGCTGTGGATTACATAGACTGGATTATAAGTTCCAAGGTTAATGATACAAATGAAGCCAAGGTTCAAGTCAGTACTAGTACATGTTCTATTACGCACAGCAAGTTTTTTGTTTTATTGTAAGAATAACAATGATAATAGTTATAACAATAACATAATAATGATAATAAGTTCATATAGTATTGGCCACACTCAACAAATTCTGGACATTTTATGCTGTTTATCCTTAATATATTCCACCTGTGTTAGTTTGTTATTTATGATATTCCCCACAAGACCCAGTAAGATTTCTTGTAAGTACATTTTTAATATGGATAGGTTGTTGGGCTTGTAAAAAACAGTTGAGGACTGGTTATAAACAATTTTTTAGGTCCCTGAAAGCTAGGTTAGTTGAACTGGTCTCCATAAAATCATCATAACTCATGTTGACATGGTGTTAAGCCAATCAAAAAAGTTTGAAATTCGGATGTGAAGTTATCTTAACTTCCAGGCCTTAAGTCAATAGTCCTGCAGAATAACACACCTGAAATCCATACAGCTAGTGATCTTATTCACCTTTTAAGGTCGCAACTGATTAAAATTTATTTTCCAAAACATTTTTTTTCAATTTTAAATGTCAACACAAAAACTGTTATGGTTTCAAACCAAAGAATGGGAGTGTTAGGTAATCAGCTGTCATTAATTGAAATTTTAGAGGTTGCAATTAGTCCTTGCAATAAGGAGAAAATGTAAACCACAAGCGACGACGTTATATATTAGCCTTGATTGTGTCTGATGGCCGATAGCACTTGTGTTTGATTTCTCATCGGAAATGAAATGTTAGAGGGATAATTGATTCCAGTTTTTGTTGTTTTTCTCCAGAAGACATGATCCTTGGCATTTACTATTGGTGCTGTACTCTTAACAGAAACAGTAAATCAGAAATGTTAATTGTTATTCCAGCTGATTTATATCCTTCCTTTGTTTTTTCTTGTCTTATTGGTATAGTCTATAACATTAATAATTAGGTTGGTGTATCAGAAGGTTAGTTAGTTTCTAGCTTGTTTATTGTTTCTCCACCTCATCACCATTAATTAATGACTTAGGTAGTGGGTGTTTTATCTATATATCTGTGCTAGAACTGTTGTCTCTTCCCCCTCTCTTCTCTCTCTCTCTCTCTCTCACTCTCTATTTGTCCATCTATCTCTCCTTGGTGAAAGCTTGGGATTGTTTTCTCACCAAATTTCTCAAGATGTACTTTTGACCTTTGTTTATATTCTTACTTAGATTCCATGCAGGGTAATTGTGATGAACCATTACTACCATCATTAGTTTTCTGTCTAAAAAAAGTTCAATTATTAGAAAAGCCATTAGTGTTGGACTTTTACAGTTCATGGACCTACAGACTTGGAGCACACCATGATTTTGATGGTCTGCTAATTATGACAATTTTGGATGGAAGTTGTCACTGTTGGTTACCAAATTCTAAAATGGCATCAGACTTGATGTAGGAAAATGTCTAAACTTAGGAATGTCAATGCCATTGTAATGTTCCTTTAAAGTTCGCAGTCTGGAACTTTTATAGACCTTTGTATTGAAAGTTCTTTCCACAGAATACCAATTGGGTGTTCTTTTAAAGTTTGTAGTCTGGAACTTTTATAGACCTTTTGTATCAAAAGTTCTTTCTTTACTCACACCTCTGATGATTGCTTCAGTCTACAAAATAAGTGGGTGTTGGGTTGACTGCAGCAACCACTTTTTAGTTCGGACAACCAATAATTTCTTTTGGGCACCTGAAATGCCACAATCAAGAGATAGTGCTTGCTGCTAAATTGACTTGTTCGGTTTACCACTTTCATATCCTAATTTCATTGACTGTTGCTTTCTTAAATGCAAAGAATATCATCATTGAAGTGTCCTAAAAAACAGACATGAATTACTCTAGTGTTTCAGCTGTAGGGTGTTTTATACTTTTTTAGTGACTGTAAATGTAATTATCAATTTATATTCAAGACTGTCTTTACAACTGACATCATGATCAATTGACTGATTTATGTAATTACATGTATTTAAACCATACTGTCATCACCACAGAATTTAATGTTAATTAATGATCCTCCTGAACACCTGACTAATGAGTTCACACAGTTTGTTGTCAATATTTCCCTTTAATTTCTTATCCATACTCAGAGATTTTAGTCTTTGTTTCTGTTAAATTAATTAAGTATTTTGTTTATACCATAGTAGTATTGTGCCCCAAACTGGGTCCAGAGCCTTGTGTTGACAGTATAGGTAAATAATGGTACAATACCTCGCTAAACCGAATACCTCTCCAAACCAGACAAATGGTCCTGTCCCAAGCTTGTCTGTTAATGGGGTGATTCTACTGTACATGTACTTACTAATTTTAGCTAATTTGAGAAACAAGTTTTTACTTCAGCTATTGAATTTTTCAAGTAAGCAGATAAGTAAATTTAAGTATTTTAACTAGAGACCAATTTCTCTTTGTTGTACCAAATGCATGATTGTAAAGCTTGCTAATTTTATTTTTATTTGAAGTCTATTCCATGTGAGCATACTAACAGAGCTTGCAATGCTATATTTCCAAGAAACTGGTCCAATTTGAAATGGCTTGAACACACATATAAATGCTGGCTGCTAGCTTAATATGCACTATAGTTTAGAGGCCTGTCCTATATAAACTGAACTGAACTTAAATGTAAATGATGGCTATTACATTACTTTCAAGCTGCTATGACGCCTCACTTTCATATTATGAGCAGTTTTAAAATCATGTTAAAAAGTCAAATTTGCTGAGTTATTAACATTTTCATAGCAGTTAGTGTGTGAACAGCTAATAACTGGTTAAGGTCAAAGATAATGGACAACAATAATGGTTTTATTCATAAAATAGCTGAGTATTTCCTCATTGTAATATAGGGACATTCTCTGAATTATATATCTTAAAATGATTGTTACTCCCAGCTAAAATATCATGTGAATTAAAATATTTAATTATACAGGTTTTATTACATATGAGGAACAGTCTCTCTTTTGTTAGTGTTTATGAAATATTCACTTCATTGAAAATGAGAAAGATAAAAAAATTCCAGGTGTTTTGACTGGTTGCCAAATTTTTAGAAAATAAATGAATGAATACTGATGAAGAGATGTGAAACATTTTAAGATAGGAATACTTCTAAGCAAACTTGGCTGCTACTCAAATATGTGTCAAAATATTAGAACTTTCAGGTATATTACTTTAAAATTTTTATAGCAATTTCCTGTTGACCTCAATTCTGTTAAGTTATGAAAGACATTCTACAGGTGAAGTTTTTTATTGGATATGTATTATATAATATATAGTGTCTTCAAGTGTGTGGCCATTTGTCTACTGAATGTCCATTAAAAAGTTGATGTTTTCATTTTATATTCCTTTGGCCAAAATTTTTTATTTCACCTGACTGTTTTTCTATCTTTAAACTGGGAATGTTAACATTAGAGGAAATTCCTTGCAGAAAAAGCCTATCAAATAGTCTATGTATAAAGGGGTTAAGCTATAACAATTTCATGTTAAAATGTTTTGTTTTCACAGTACATGAATATTCCTTTGGTAAGAAATCTTGAGACCACCTTGTAACTGCATTCCTATCTTAAACCCAAGAATGTTAGGAAACTCAAGATAAATCCTATTGCATATTCTATGACTAGCTTTTTTCAATTTTTCTGAAGGGGTTAAAGCTATGACACCTAAGAGAAATCTAAATGTAAGTAAGAAAATAAAATTATAAATTGATATAAAACTTAGCCTGACTTCCTCAAATAAATCAACTTGGTATGACGCATTTCAGCAAATTAACTCTTTACATAGTAAGGTCATTGCATTCTTTGAAAGCCTTTTGGCTTTACTTTCTTTATTAACTTAAAAATTCACTTTTATTTGCTTACCAGGGCAGTCATTATTTATTCATCATTAAGTCCAGTGTTTGATATCTGTGTAAGCCTGTTTTAAATGGTCAGTCACCTCATTGGTTGAATGCTATTAATCTAATAGACAAACAGCACCTTGTTAATGTTTATTATTTTGTCTGCATCTTTGACTAGAGCATATCTTGGGTTTAGAATAAAATCTAGTTTTAGGTGATATCTTCAGGTCAATGAATTTTGTCAATGTCTGGTTTAATCTCTTTTAATGTTAGTATATTTATTTCCCTACATGTTCTCCTGTAGTAGTGACCGGGCTAGCTCAGTTGGTAGCATGCAAATCTACTGATCGAGGGGTTGTGGCTTTGATTCCTGGTCGGGGCATACTTTTGTGGAGCTTGGTCATGAAATTATTTCTAAGGTCATTCTCCCTCCTACCAATGATTCTTAATTATGTAGGGCATTGACGAAAGTATGCGCTTTGTAGTTGATTAACAGCTAAATCCAGAGATTTAGCCTTTCCAGGAGCAGTGAATAGGTTGACTGACCGCCATTATATGACCTATACAACGTGTTGCTACAGCGTTACACCCTACAAAAACAAACAATCGCCTGTAGTACTAAACCTGTTTGACAAAATTATCTTCTTTTGCCTTTGATTTCTAGTCATTGAACTCTCTCTCTCTGATAGTCATACTATCAAAATATGATTTGCTTTAATGCAACACTGATCTTGAGGCCTTCTGTTGCAAAGGTCTATGTCTATGTTATCTGTGTTGAACTCAAAACAATTGTTGAATGATTGTAACTAACTTGCAACTATTTGATTGGTATCTTTTTTTACTTTAGGCTACAGTCGGTCAGATCTTACTCTTTTTTGTCAAAAATCATTTTTTGCATTTTTAGATAGCTCCATGATATTTAATATCCAAAATAAATAGACTTAACCAGATTGTTTAATCTTGGGGGCCAATTTGCCTTTGCTTTAACTGCAAAAAGATTTTGTTATAATGTAGTATAGTTCGGTTTTTAGGCTTTCTGAAAAGTTTATATAGAGCAGTGTTGCATTAAACTGTCCATACTACCTAACATAGAAATTGCTCTGGTTGCATGACATCCATTCAGTGCAACAAGTTTGTTCTGCATCTGAAAAACATCTTGTAAAATGCTGAGGCTATCATTCTTTCATATTTTATCTTATGTAATAAAAAATTCATGTCTTGAAACAATTTGCACCACCTTTATATAATCTGATGAATGAATAATATCATTTGTATAATTATTATTGTTTGATAAAATATTGTTACACCTCATTTCTTATATCTCCAGTATCAGTGAGGTCACTATTAATGTTGTGATAAGTTAATTTACTTAGTTACTTTACTTCCGCCCTCAGTCAGCTATCACTGTATACAGTACAGGAATAAATTAATGTATTTTCTGAAATAAAATTAGCCCAGATTTTTATATGAGTAATCATTATATTGTTAACTTGTACTTTAATGTTAAAATATAATAAAAAAATCTTCAATTTTTAATAAAGATGTCTTTTTAGTTCAGTGGTGACAGTAGTTTGGATTCAAATGTCCATTAAAATAATTTCTGAAAGGCAATTGGCAGGAAACCACTTGGCTTAAACATTAAGTTTCATTTCTGTGATGTTAAATTGTGATGAGCATATATAATTAGAGCATCCTTACAACTAAAGCCAATTAAAAGGTCAATTTATGGCCAAGTCATAATGCTACAGGGTAAATTATATCCTGACTTAACTGTTGACCCTAACAAGGGAATAAAGTTGGAACAAGTGAATGAAAATTTTATAAACTTGGTGAAACATGTGACTGACAACTGATCATATGGCCTTCAGTAGTACACCATGATACTCTCAGTTGTCAGGAGTCAAATTTCATTAAATAGTTGACAGTTTTCACAATGGATGCTACATCTTTAACAGCTGAGGCCCTCAATTAGCAAAGATGTTGTGACCAATTTGAATTATTTTCATGACAAATGCTAACCAATTTGACAATTTTTTGTTGCATATCTTTCTAGGGATATCATATAACCACATATTCGTGATGATTTTTGATGATATTGCCTCCAGTTTCCCTTCTAAATTTTTAACATCTGATAAAAAAAACTTAAATACTTACCTTAAAATTCTAACAGGAAATGATGTACTAATTCATTCAAGTGTAAATTATTTGTAACAGTGAAAAGACAAGTTAACAACATGAGGTCAGTGACTTCAATATCATTTAACTAGACAAGTCTGGTTGTAACTTAATACTGATGATAACCAAGCATGGTCTTCAGTCTTCTTATACATTATGTTGTTGGTTCAGTGCATTACTAGTTTAACTACTTACCAATAAAGAATGATCTACACTAGTTTTGTATTGACCCATCGATGAATAACATAAAAAACAAATGTTACAATTCATGGACTATTGTTAAAATTATGTAAAAAACTACATACTTAATTAATATTCTATCATCTTTAGTTTGTTTTGAACGCCATTGTATGTAGCTGATGAGCTTAGTACACTGAAAATATAGTCTTAGTTCATTGCTGGTGTTGAGATCATTGATATTAAGATTATGGATTTCAGTGTTAAAATTACATTTGAAGGCTCATATGCTTGAGATCTTGTGTTAAGATCATTGATTGAGATCATGGCTTTTAATGTTTTACATTCCATAATGCTTTTGTTGAGATCATTAATTGAGATTCATGGTTTTCAATGTTTTACATTCCATAATGCTCATGTTGAGATCTTTGACTGAGATCATGGATTTCAATGTTTTACATTCCTGAATGCTCATGTTGAGATCTTTGAATGAGATTATGGATTTCAATGTTTTACATCCCAATGCTCATGTTGAGATCTTTGAATGAGATTATGGATTTCAATGTTTTACATTCCATAATGCTTATATTGAGATCTTCGACAGAGATCATGGTTTTATATGTGTTATATTCTAATGCTCATGTTGAGATCTTCGACAGAGATCATGGTTTTATATGTGTTATATTCTAATCCTCATGTTGTGATCTTTGACTGAGATCATGGCTTTCAATGTTTTACATTCCAATACTCATGTTGAGATCTTTGACTGAGATCATGGATTTCAATGTTTTACATTCCATAATGTCATGTTGAGATCTTTGACTGAGATTATGGATTTCAATGTTTTACATTCCATAATGCTCATGTTGAGATCTTTGACTGAGATTATGGATTTCAATGTTTTACATTCCATAATGCTCATGTTGAGATCATTGATTGAGATCATGGCTTTCAATGTTTTACATTCCATAATGCTCATGTTGAGATCATTGATTGAGATCATGGCTTTCAATAATTTACATTCCATAATGCTCATGTTGAGATCTTTGACTGAGATTATGGATTTCAATGTTTTACATTCCATAATGCTCATGTTGAGATCATTGATTGAGATCATGGCTTTCAATGTTTTACATTCCATAATGCTCATGTTGAGATCATTGATTGAGATCATGGCTTTCAATGTTTTACATTCCATAATGCTCATGTTGAGATCATTGATTGAGATCATGGCTTTCAATGTTTTACATTCCATAATGCTCATGTTGAGATCATTGATTGAGATCATGGATTTCAATGTTTTACATTCCATAATGTCATGTTGAGATCTTTGTCTGAGATTATGGATTTCAATAATATACTAGTTGAAGTTGTATATGTATGCATATTCATAAATGTAGTATGAGTTTAAATTATTTGAATTATGGTATATTTATAATTTTTAGTATATTATTGTGAGTGTCTGTCTTTATAGATATTTTTGTATTGTTTTTGTCTTCACGTGTCTGTCTTAGTGTCTTGTCTTCGTTAGTGTATGTATGTGTGCAAGAGATTTTGTACTTTTAGTTAAATTGTATGTTGTTGATGCTTTTTTTTTCTTTTTTTTTTGAAATTTATATTCTGATACATGCAATTTAATTTTTGTTGAAGGCCATTTGAAATTAAGGCATATGTTGTAGTTTTACTTTGTATGTCTAAATGTTACCTTCAGAAAAAAAATAAAAAAAAATAAAAAAAATAAAGTTATTATTATAATGTTTTACATTCCATAATGCTCATGTTGAGATCTTTGACTGAGATTATGGATTTCAATGTTTTACATTCCATAATGCTCATGTTGAGATCATTGATTGAGATTATGGCTTTCAATGTTTTACATTCCATAATGCTCATGTTGAGATCATTGATTGAGATCATGACTTTCAATGTTTAACATTCAAATGCTTATGTTGGGATTTATGACCGAGATCATGGCTTTCAATGGTTTACATTCCTGCTGTATGCTGTTAGTCAACATTTGAAGTGATAAGCTCTGTGATGGAATTGTTTCAAGATAAAAATGTTCTAAGTTATCTGCTGTTGATATGATACAGAAACATAACAGTAAACTCTGAGTTTATTGACCTTGTTGTTTACCTTCAAGCCAGTCACACTTTTCTGTCTTCTTTATAGAAAAAAAACATGGCTTTAATTATTAACATTATGTAGGAATTTTCATGTTCTGGTATTCTTTATGATCATTACACCAAAACTTCTAAGAAAAGTGACTAATTAGCTAAATGAAACTCATGTTCCCATTAATGCAAACCTTCCTTGTCCAAAGTCACAATGCCTCAATCCCATAAAATCGTGGCTTGTTGTGGACCTGACCTGCAGACAGCTGTAGACTGTGGGAAGCCTTGTGTATGAAGGTGACGGTACACACCTGGCACAAAACAACACACCCTTACGGAGCTGTAGCTGAAAGATATGCAAGTTTAATCCATACTCGGACACAATTTTGTTCACAATTTGACTTTGAAACTGATACCTGTAACCACAGCTCATCTCACAGACCCTGGAAAAAATGCAACTGTCCGTATTGGTACCCAAGAGTTCGTACAAGTCCTTCATGGCTATTTTTATGTTTATGGGACATAGCATTAGGCTCATCCTCTTAGAAACAATGTTAACTCTAAACATGTCAATATTGTATGTCATATTACTGTTACAGTAGCTAGGCGTTTGTCCCTAGACAGGTCAATATCCTTTATACAAGAAACCAATGTCAAGGTAAATTTTGTTTCATTGTTTACAGTTTTTTAAAAAGGCTATAGACAATAGTAATTGTGTTTTTATATTAACTTTCTAGTATAGGCACATGCATTCTTACTTGTTTTTTGCGTTTTATATTTAATGAGACGTCATCAACATTATAATTTTAAACGCACAATATTGTGGCTGTTGTTTACTCTCCTATCTATAAAAATATAAAAGTCATATTATTACTTTTTCTATGTTTGAACAAAAAACATGTCTTTTTTTTATATTTTGTCTTAGAATAAAAGTAGGCACTCATTTTGATATGCTTATTAATTTATGCATACTAAAGTTGGGTACGGTAGAACTGGTTTAATAATGGACTAGGGTCCAGGAAAACTAGGTTAGGTGAGCTGGTACTCTAAAATGACCATTATTTGGATTGGCAAGGCTTTAACCCAACTAAAAAACCTTTGTATATGAATTTGTTTGTTTGTTCGTTTTGTTGGATTTAACGCCGTAGCAACACATTGTATAGGTCATATAACGGCAGTCAGTCAACCTACTCACTGTTCCTTGAAAGGCTAAATCTCTGGATTTAGCTGTTAACCATCTACTAAGTGCATACTTTCTAATCAGTGACTGACAACTGCCCCACATAATTGAAAATCATTGGTAGGATGGAGAATGACCGTAGAAATAATTTCATGACCAAGCTGTATGAAAGTATGCCCACAAACCCACAACCTCTCGATCAGTAGACTTGCGTGCTACCAACTGAGCTAGCCAGGCGGCTATATGAATTTGTATTTGTCATGGAAATAATTGGCTCAGTAACTTCCACTTGACCTTCACATGTTTGAATTGAATGTATTTCCATCATAAACATGAAGTGTCCTTTTTCTAATGCAAAAAAACCCCCAATTTTATGATTATGTTTCAACTTGGAATAAATATCAGACATATTCAATTATTGCCACTCTCTCCGTGAAGTTGTTTTTAACTCATTTTATTTTAAAATTGTTTTGTTTTAAAAGCTTCTATTAATTTAATTTCTCATATTGTATCTCCTGCTATGATGACATTTAACTGTGAATGGTCCAATTTCCTTTACGTGCAAGGTTTTGTGGTAATTTTGTGAAATTATTTCCTAATATTAATGTAAAAATAATGTGACAGTGTTATTGCTTTTTAGTATGGGGTCCATTTATAAAATTAATGTACAATTTATAGTGACATTGCCTTGACATAGTCATATTTAATCGAAATTTTGTCTGTGTCACATGAATTGCTTGTGATAAAAATATTTGTTCAGAACATTTTTTTTGCTGTAAAAAGGTCACGCAAAGTTAAATTGACTGAATAACTCTTTAATTGTTTCCATATACTATAATATCAAGCAATCATAATTATTTGCCTTAAAAATGGAACTTAAAAATGTATCTTGAGACCAAAAAATATAAAAAAATATTATAATTGTTTATTGTACATAATTGTTTATTGTAAATACCTCTGTAAAAAGGTAAATCTACTAGGTCATCCCCATAGGTAATCATCTAAGTTGAGTTTAAATTTTATATATTTCTCTAGGCTTTGTCACTTGTCTTCCAGAAATATCTATATAATAGAATGATATCTGAAGGATTTCACTGCTGTTTTTGCTGCTTCTCAATATAAAATAAAAATATATCAACTCATTGCATGACCTCTCAATATTTTGTTTTAAGATGAAGTCAAAGTTTGACAAATAGTAATTAATTAAAATGTAAGATCGTTTTTATGTCTTCCTGTATGTTGTTTAGTTATAATGTATTCGAGAGGACATTCAACTCTACTGAAATTTCCTTCGTGACAAATATGTTAGGGTTGTTTCTAGCTGTTTTCATTGTCGTGTTTATGTTCAGCAACCTTGAATTAACCCATCATTTAACTTATTAATTGCTTTTTGTTTTGTATGTCTTGCATAATTTGAAAACATGGTTCTCATGATGTTTAAAATACTGCAGTGAGACTTTTAAATTTGAAAAACATGGAAACATGCTTGATCATAAAGTTCAACTTAGCATTTTATATGCATTACTATGTATTTTCGTGCTAAAGGCTAATTAATTAAATAATCATTAAATTGTTCTATATGCTGAAAACATTAAAACGGTAGGAACTGTTCAAGTGCATTTTAAGAAATGTTGAATTGGACAAATTTTTAAGGAATGAAAGGTCTTCTGGAGTTCTCAAACACTGTTCTTGAACAGTTCATGTTCTGTTCTAGTCAGTAAGAGTTCTTTGCACAGTTCAAGAAAAGTTTTTAAAGACTTCTCAAGAACTTTTTGTTCCTAAAATTTGTCCAATTTAACATTTCTTAAAATGCACTTGAACAGTTCTTGAATATTTTAAGAACAGTTCAGGTACAATTCTTGAACTATGTTCTTGAGCAGTGCAAGAACTTCTCTTGACCTGCTCTTAAAGGTTTCGCATGGATGTTCTGAAATTATTAGGTTATTCCCCTGGACTTCAGCTTCAATTGTTTAGTTGTTTTCAAAAAATGACAATAACTTTAATTATACTTCCTTGTCCTATAAAATGCATTTCACAAAGTGTGGCCATTCATATAGCTAAATGATATGCTATTTTATATCCTTTTAATTGTTATTAATCATTTTTCTGTTATTTGTTTCAAATAAGGAAAAAGTTGTAATCTTGTCACAAATGTTGATAGTTTCGGTATTTTGTTTCCTGTTTTAGTATAATGAAGACCATTGTTTTCATATTATGTAAAGTTGACATGGTCATGTTACAGTGTTCTAAGCAATGACTGTCAACTTCTTAAAAATTTAATGTCTCATTATGAGCTTTCATTTATATCGTATTTGTTTTTGTTGCTTATTTGTATGAATTGTTTTATGTTCAGTGGTGATTTTTGGCTGTTTAGTTTAGAGGTGGTCATTTGGTTTTGTGTGATAATTCCATAGTAAGATGGGTAATTCACATGGGCCTTATATGTATCAAGTAATTTTACTTTAAAATGAAACAAATAGATCACTTTCACTAATTGATAATGAAAAAAAAGGGTTAATGTCCAAAGAATTAATTTCTGTTCTGTTCTGTTCTGGTGATTTCTAAACAACATGGGGAATGTGGATGAGAAACCATCCAGAAACTTGTGTATTTCATTGTTTTAAATGGCAAGAACTGTGATAAACTGTGATCATTTTCCTGACAGTGTAAATAACACGTTTCCAGGAAAGAATAGCAGACCAGTGACCCCTATAGCTAATATTTTTATTCCAAGGACTGTAAAGTTTTGATTTCCACCTACCATCTAGAGTCACATCCGCTACCTCTCCCAAAACATTCTTGAAACAAGGAGTCCTTGCAGGGTGCCTGAGTAACTGATTTTGTAATGGTTGAACATAGATATGTTAATTTTAAAAGACAATTTTGTTACAAATTATTTTACATTGACAACATGCATTGCCACCATGAGTATTTTTTTTGGGGGGGGGGCAAATTACGATCTATAAAGGTCTTGCTCAATATTGAAAGAAGAAGAAATACTGGTATATGTAATTCAATCAGTGCAGTTCAAAGTTCAAGCCTCTCAGACTGACTTATAGGGCTCTCACGATATGGTGTATCGCGATATATTGCAACACGCTAGCAATGTATCTCGATACCTACCACGATATATATTGTGGGTTTTTAGATACATTGTGTCTCTGCTGTATTTAACAGAAACATAGCAAATATTATATGCAACTACTGATACAATCTAGTCTCTTAAAGTCTATACCATCATTGAGAACTGTGATTTATGTTTGGCTTATAAAAAAAAGATGCTAAGGATTCCATGCTTTATTAACAACTACCTGTCCCAAAGTATTTTGTACAAGTTCTGTACAACTTGTCTTATGGGCCCCATTCTAACGTGCCTCAGTAGGGTAATGCTTGTTGCTTCAGCTTAGATTAAATGAACAATTGAAAACTGACATTTCACTACTTTTTTTCGCGAAGGGAAGAATTTTCTAATAAAATAAAAAATATCGCCAGCAGCTGCGTATTGCAATATACTGGTATATAGCGGGTAGTGACAGCCCTACTGACTTACATTTACCATAGTGTTCCAATTTCAACGTCTGTAAAGACAATGTTCTGTACAAGCAACTGATAACATAAGACAAACAAGATGAGATGAAGTACGTCAGAATATATAATGAGATTGTTTTGTGATGTTACCAATTGTTTTTAATGTTCATTTGTCTGTAAGGAAGGAGATTAGCCTGTTAGATGGGAGATTAGCACGGTTTCACCTTTATAGTCGTGAGGACATTCAACTTTGGGCATCATAGATTCACTTTACCTTAATAACAAAATGTCACGGCTTGATTAATAACGGTCTGGTTAAATGTGAAATAAAATGCAAACTTTATTATCTTGTGGCTGTTTCTAAGCATAATTAATTTTTTATTACTCTGACAGTGGCATAGCTTGGCATATCTCTCTTGCTTAAGATTGAAAATGAAGCAAAAATAGTGAACATGTTTTTACTTAAAAAATATATGAATTCAAAATGAAATCACAAAGGTGGGTAGGGATTAAGAGTGGTTACAATTAAATAGAAATGAGTTTCTTTTCATGTTTGATTTGGTGTAAGAAATGGGTGGCAAAATAGCCTCATTTGACTTGCCTTATAAAAATTTCATGGGCAAGACCCCTGAACCCCACTTATTTCATAGTAATTTCTGTGCCAAACTATCTTAAGGCTCAAACTAGGCCTCAGTATGGGCTTTTTGAATAGGATATCTACTTGTCTGAAATCTTGCACACTCGGCTTTTAATCTAATAATGTTTCAGAGTTTAAAGGGGTTTGCTGCTTTACCTTCAAAAAGAGAGATTAGATATTTCAGAAATTCCCTTTAACATTATATTCTTGTTAGTATTTCATGATAAAACTTTTTTCTGTTTTTTTTGCCAATTAAAAATACATCATGTGGGATGAAAATTCTGGAATACAAAGCTTTGAATAAAAAGAGGGGGTGGACATATCAGACTGTACAGTTATTTATTCTTTGTTATCAAATGCAACTATGTATGAATATTTTTTGTACATTTGATGTAGGAATACAGTATAATAATCTAAGATAGCGTCATTACAAAAAGCTTCTTTGGTGTTCCTTCAGAGAGGGGGATGGGTTTGCAAATAAATCATAATCAGTGCATATTGTCTTTACCATCTTCTGTGATTCAAGCTTTAGACATTGTTTTAGAGATGATTGTTTGCCAATGATTTAAAGGTGCTCGTTCACAGATTTCAGCTTAAGTATAAACTTTTATAAATCACGCAAAATTGTTCAGTGCCATAATATAAAGCAGTAAAGCAGTTTTCTGATAATAACAATGGTATTGCAAATTGTCTTACAGTCACCCCAAAACATGGCAGACCAACACACAAATCCTGTGTAAAAAGTCCATCTAGATCTGCAGGTTTACAGGACAAAATGTCTGACAAAAAATTGATCTCATCGTCACAATTTTCAATTCATTAAAATAATTGTACCATGTCTCCAGTCCTGTAAGACTTGATTTGATCCAGTTACATTTGTATCTTTACAGCACCTACTGTCCAGTAATAAACTGTTCAGTTTTGCAGTGACTGGACTTACATCTGTAAAAATGGTGATTTTATATAACTTCAAGCAACCCTTGAAGTTCTCTTTCTAGCAGTAGTTCTGCCTACCCCACAACAGTTCTAAATTTCTATATTACCTCGAAGTTCTTCAAAAAATGTCTCGACTCATTCAAAACCTTAAGGTAATCTAGAAAACTAGAACCATTGTGGGGTTGGCAGAACTCCCACTGAAAAGAGATTTTTGTGCTGCTTAGACTGCACTAGGTCTGATAAAAAACAGTTACGTATAAATGTCATAATTATACCTTGTCGTTTCCATCAAAGTTTGTTGATCTAATCGTCATTTTTGCCGTGTTAGGAACCATATAGGTCACCTGATTCCCCACACTGCTTAATATTATGAAATTTTTTTCTTAGCACATTGACAGACTCTATCAGATTAATATCAAAAAATCAACCAAGAGTTTGTTCCAAAAGGTAATGGCTACCTAGCCCTTTGTCCACTGGTACACTTTTTATAACAAATAAAATAAGTATGTGATATTAAATAAAGGGTACAGGGGGTAAAGCTATGATGCTTAAAAAACTGGCCCCAAATCTGGGAGTGAGTTGCTTTTAAATAGTTATAAGATAGTTATCATAACTTCACCTATTCATACTTGAAGATAAAAGTTCCAATAAAATAGTTCTGATGATACTTTAACTTGTATAAGTAATTTGGCAACAAAGTTTATCTACAGTTATGAGGAAATATCTGTTACATTAATATAAGATTTTTTTTTACTTGAGATTCCAGACAGACCTATGGTGTGTGATCTATTGAAGGATTGGTTTTGGTATTATAACATTCCTCAGTGTAATACTCTTTTAAACTCTTCGTAATGAAGGTTTTTTTGTTTGGTTCCCGGCATCATGTCGGTACATCATGTTACTGCTGTCAAGATGACTTGTCAAGTTAAAATACTAATGCAGGAGCATAGAGCTTTGCTTATAAGTGGCTTATATATATTTTGGTAAGGGTAGTAACTGTTATTAGCTATTTATTCATTAATTATTATCTTAAGTCTACATTCTGTGTCAATATTAATTTTGATATCGTGTAAAAATATATCAACAGCAAAATTGATTTTATGGAGAAAAAATTCATGTTTCAGACGGCCTGGTGTTTTTGAAAATGGTCCTTTCATAGAACTTCTGCACTTGTCACTGATTCTATGTACTATTAAAATTTCTAAGTACTTTTAGAGGTAACCTTCTGGCCTTATCAAATATTGATGCCCATTTAATCCAGGCGAGTATAGATTGTTTTTTTTTTAAATGTACATAAGTGAAAACTAAATAACATTAATGATACACCTGATGTTCATGTCCTTGACCGTCCTTGAACCATTGATGATACAGTAATTTTCTGCTTTACTAAGACCACCTTAGTAAATTTATGTGATTTTTTTTACTATTTTTAGTCCTTAATGATTAATTTTATAAGAAAAAGGTCATTATAGTTGGACCAATCTGCTTTTAAGAGTAATTGACCATGGATTATGAAAGTCCAAGATTCGGAACATAACTCTGCATGTGATGGATGTTCATTGTTGCTCTTTGAACTCTAGCTATTATTCATCAATCCTAATGTCACTAGGAGATTGTATATTATTATTTGTTGATGCATGTAATTGCATTCAGATAATGATACGTGAATAAATTGGTAATAACTCTGGGTTTTTCCTTGTGATAAGGCCACAACAAATTGATCATATGTTCTATGGATTCGCTCGCACCTTAATTTTGACGGTTTTTACAAAAAAAAATATTTTTATTTCCTCAATCGCTCAAAAACATTTGGTCAAACCGCTATATAAAGCAAGTGAATAAAGACTTTTTTTATTTTTTTGTCTTCGCTCGCTCGCCCCATTTTTTTTCCAGAAAAATCCGTAGAACATATGATCAACTTGTTGTGGCCTAATTATATCATACAAGTACCTTTGTTAGTTTGATATTTGATTATTTTGTTGATGTCTGGATCACTCAATTAGGCATTCTCAGAAAAGTAAAATTTTCATTTCAAATGGGGGGGGGGGGGGGAAACACCAATGCCCCTCTCACTGTTTAATTTAAGGTATAAAGTTTTGTTGATAAAAGTAATTAAGAGTTGAATTTCAATTATCACTGCTAGGCAAATACTCTCAATGGTCCTAAAACTGTTGCTTGGAATAGCTTGTACCTGATTTTCTGTGAAATTTTCATCCAGCGAAATTTTCCTGTGGGACAATTAAACCCATATTGTCATCCCTGCTTTTAGAATTTTAATGGTATAAAACTATTAAATTGTTGTGTAATGATTGTTATTTGATTACAGAACTATTTTAAGGGTTTGTGTGAACCATCTCCCATGTGTTTGCTTTGAACCAAAACTTGAATAAATAAAATTTCATTAAATTCAGATTCTGATTTGATTTTGTGACATTGGAAACATACCCTTTGTGTGAAAATATAGAAAATGAGAAAAATGATCTTTAATAAAGTTGCTTTATTTAGATACCAAATTTATCGAGTTTTAAAGTCAGATGACTAAGTTTCTAGAATTTTGGAGAATTCCTTTGTGACTTTAAACATTACTGTACAGATTAGTGTTTATTTGAAACTTTAAGCGGACTGATGGTGGTTTAAAATTATGTAATAAGTCAAAAGTTTAATGTATTAAGAAGGATGAGTTGATAAATTTGTGTTATAAATATATGTTATCAATAAGTCGATCAGCACCAAACGAGGCTAACTACATGTAAATATGTAAGAATATAGACTAATTTTGCACTGACCTCATTGATATACTGACAGGATTGACAGTTTGATGTTTAGATATAAAAGTGACATAATCTAAACCTTATACAATGTAATTTAATGAACTTATCAATGGTGTTTTATTTTAAACCAGTATTCCAATATTTCAGTTCATCATTGCAAAGAAAGGTATTTAACTATTATGAAAATGGGTAACCTTGAAAAAAGGGTAAATTAACTTTTCAAGAATAAAATCTTTTGTCAATTTTTAGAAAACCATTGTTATGAGTGATTTAATGTGCTAAAAGCACTCCTGTGTTAGAGTGTACTATAGGTGATTTGTTTGTCTGAAGTTAATTGCATCTTTTGTTGTAATGGAATCAGGAATTGTATAAATAATTGATCTAGTTTGATCTACTTTACTGACCAGATTCTGATAAAACGTGGCTAGAATATCACGTTTAAATCATTCCAGTGTCATCAAGAGCATGTTTACAATAAACGTAGCAAAATCATTGGTTCAGAGCAAAACAAGTCAAACAATGTATATAAATGAAAGATTTAAGCTAGTTTTGCATTGACCCATATAATTACATAATGAGGGTTGCAAGCAAGATTGTAGTAAATGCATTGCGTTGAGGACCGAGTTACTACAGTCTTGCAGGCAACCCTCGAAATTAAAAAAAGTTAGGTAACAATGACTTGTTATTGAATTGATTTAGTTGACGGAATTGTTTACTTTGCTCTCAAAGCTATGTATGTCTTGTAGAGTTACCGTGATCGGCAAGGATTACTGAGTGCAGAAGTCTTTGACCGAAGTCTCGTGAGGCTGTTGTATAACGTACAACGTACTTCCTGACCCTGGCCGAGAGAGACCATCTGGGAAATATTCTAATTTCTATGAGTGTGACAATATTGGAATTATTAACTTAATTGTTACATTGTATACAAGTCTACTATACAATTAAGTGTGTTCCAGAAAATCAATTGATATTTCACAATGTGACCTAGCAAACTGGTATTAATGTACTGAATGACAACTATCTGGTTTGGTGTTATAATAGGAGCAATGATCTTAATGAAAGAATAGCTTTTGTGATGGTGAAATATCTTCTCGACTATTTTTTCTTTTTTGACAATTTTACTTCCCTATGGCAGCTTGTCAGTTCTATCTTTCTATTCACTGTCCCAGGAGAGGTTTGAAGATCTATGGAAATGATTTATACTAAATGGTTTACTATTCACACTAGCAGAAATGCTTATTGTCTGACTGTACCAGATATCTTTGAAGATCTATTGACTGTAAAGGTCAAAGCTCTCCCTTCGTATTGTCATGTATATTGCTCATCGGGTATCAGGGCAGGCTTTAATTAAGTCTTATACAATAATGGTTCAATACAAAGAAGGATTGAATACTAAAATTGGCTGTAATAGCATTGATAATAAGGGTCTCAGGAGTACATTGCATTGCAAAATACTGTAATACACATAATTTGTACAATAATGTACTGACTTGAACTATTATTATCATATTACACCCTATAACCAATGTGCATCACTTTTCTTCATGCTCTCAGTTATATAGTAAAGTTGTAAGTTTTACTGTTTCTTTGCCAAGTTGGCTAGTCCATGAGATTCACTTCTCTACTTCACTTTTCTAATCTTATTATCATGTATCAGGCCTTGTATGTTTGCCTGTTCCATTACTTATTTGATATTAAGGTCATAGGGGCTCACTTTTCTTCATATGACCAGTTCTATATTGCACCTTCCTAGTTTGATTGTTCATTAATTAATTATTAAGTATTAGAAACCTAGCCCCCATAATTGTATTAACAAATTACTGTCATAATTATGAAATGGTAATTAAGGTAATAAATGAGTACCTATATAACATTGGACTCACCCTGTACACCTTGCTGTGAAGTCCATCAATGATAACCCGGGATATGTTCACTCCTATATTAAATAAACAATAATATCTATAGTTAAAGTGATAAGAAAGAAATAAATCAAAATTTGACTTATTTCATCTACTACAGTACAACCTATTGACTGACATGGTTTCAATTTGACTGACATAATGTTTCATTGACTGACATTATTTTATTTTATCATCTGTATATATCATGCAGTAAGATGAAGACTGTGTACCAGGGTATCAGGTCAGTTAGATGTCACAAATATTTTATCAACTTAGTTAGTACAAGAGCAATGTTATTTTACATACACATTTTGTAACCTGTGATTTTAAGTGAAATGGAGGTTTTTTTCCTAACCTGAGCTTAAATTTTTCAAATGCTCATGGTGAGCTGTTCAGTTCATATGATTTACTTTTGCTGATGGGTTCTCAGTGATGTTTGATTGTACCTGAACAACTTACCATTGTTAATGTTCTAGTGGCTACATTTGTGCTGCAACATCCATCAAAACTGGTCAAAAGCTTCATGTAATTAAAATTTTCTATAATCGGACTATTTTGAATGAACCTATTTTCCTTCCATGCACTTTTTCTAACTCATGTTGGGCAGTTTTTTTGTCACTGACAGAAATATGTGCCTTAAGTTATTGGTCAACAGCTAAATCCAGAGATTTCACCTTTCCAGAAATGGTGAGTGACTGACTGCCGTAATATGACCTATAGAATGTGTTGCTACTGCATCAAACTTAACCAACAGAATGAAATTAACCCATTGATGATTCTGATAATGAGATATCATGTAATTTGACATATATAATTGGCAAGGCAACATTTCTATTCATTCAAGTTCTTAAAGGTCAATTGGCATTTAGTGACCCAAAGTTCATTCGTATATATCAATGAATCCTTGCATTACAAGTTTGTTTCTTTGATAATTAATGTATAGTGATATGCTGACCCTGACAGCCATATGTTGTTTACCTTTTGTTTGGCAGAACTGCAATCACTGTATTGCCAGGAACTGTGGAATAGTGATATGCTGACCCTGACAGCCATGTTGTTTACCTTTTGTTTGGCAGAACTGCAATCACTGTACTGCCAGGAACTGTGGAATAGACAACATAGACGTGAAAATTCATTGAAAACATGTTAGAGAATTGAGAAGTCCTATCTAATGAAAGTGATCATGTGACTTAAAATTGGTTGTAATGTACAAAGTGCAACCAATAGTATGCATGTCTTTTATTCTGCTTAAAGTGCTGAAGAATTAAAAACAATAAAGTTGTACCATTTGAAGATTAAATTGCTTTTATATACAGTGCATGTTTGGTCATTTTTTGTGTGCATGACTTCATTCTGTTTTCAACTAATGGCCATGATTTAATATGGTTGTCACGAAAGGATGTATTGTTGCCATGGAAACTAAGTATAAATGATTATTTTGCTAATTGATTCATTACCTTGTCTGATATATTCATTAATGTTATCATATGACCCAATGAGACATTTACCAGTAGTATATTTATTGTATTTTTATGACAATGACTTACTCCAATGGTCATTAGTTTGTCACATTGTTGATGACACATTATGTATATTGATCTTAGCCCTTTCCATTTAACCTATACATTCATTTCCCTTTAGTTATTAATTAAAAACCAAGCTTGTTTGGTGTTTCGTATATGTCCCCTATGGTGGTTATTTGTCACCTATGGTGGTTATGTTGTCGAAATGAGTTCACTGTACAGTTAAGTCATTGTTACGTCTCTGTCGAGATTTCATACACTGAGCTGATATGTCTCAATATTACTATGAATGATGTAGGAAACATGAAATCACAATGAGGATTTTGTGATTAATACGACAGTTTTTATGATTATTAAGATCATATGAAGTTAATTGATATTTTATATATGTCACAGGTGGCCTAATATTAAAACCTATGATATCGTGTATCAGGACTTAATACTGAACTAATACATCCCGGGTTTAGCGCAAAATGATCGGAACTCACTCTTTTCATATATTAAGTTATGAATGTTTTGCTCTAAATCTGCGCAAATGTATCAAGATAATTATATGAGAAAGGGTAAACTATGACTATCCTTAATAGATCATATGACTTCATATTATATCTTCATAATATGACATCATATTACATCATGTGGTATTGAAGCAAAACTGCATTATCTGAGGTTTTTTTCCAAAAACGACATATGGGTATATTTGGCTTTAAAAATACTAATAGCATTGACCGGTCTGTGAAATATGTCTTAATCCATTTTTATTTACAGAACATGTAGTTAGTTAGATTAGTTTTGCGTGGATCCATCTCAATGTTCCATATTAATTATAATCAAATATTTCATTCACATATCCCGGGTTAAGTTCAAAACGGCTGTAACTCACTCTTCTTATAATATGGAGTTACAACCGTTTTCCACTAAACCCGCGATATAAGTTCAAAAATATAGATCTAATTAGACTAAGCACAAAACTATAGCAACCAAGAGAAAAAACTAGACAATTGTTCTGCTTCTAACATATTTGAGTTACAACAGTTTTCCTTTTATGCTCATTTTAATTTTATTTCTATTTCATATCTACATCATCATTATCTATGTCAACTCAACATCCTATATAATATTGTCATACTCGGGTTTTATCAAATTTTTACCTTTTTATTTTACATCCTTTTGATAAACATGTACCTACCGGGTACTTACCCCAGTAATATTACATGTATAAGGTTACAGTGAAGGAGAAACTCGTAATAAACAACTAGAAATCTGAGTGTCAAATTTTGTAACTCGTTGTTAGATCAACTTAGTACATCATTTAAGTAGCACTGTCATCGGAAATCTACAGCAATTTATCACAGATTCTTGACCGACGATCCGATATTGATTTGAAATTTGGAGTTACATCGATACAATCTAACATTTTATAAAACTAAATGAAGGTGACGTTTAGTTTCACATCCCTGCGTTGCATTATCTTTTTTGTTTATATTTCTGAGTTTTCATGTTTTCTGTTTACTGTTAAAACAAGAAAATACAGTTTGTATTAATTTGTTTTATGTCTGAAATAACTTATATATAGTATATATGTACTCCAGGAGTTCTAGCGGCTTATATTGCACTCCTTATTTGACTCGATATATCACCGATACTTGCCTAATTATATAAATCAATACGCATTTTTTCTATCAATGACAGCCCTACATTGTAGTTAAATTGTTTCGGATGAAGGCATTTTTTTTATTGTAGATTGTTTCCAATTTGATGTTACAAACTGAAGCTTTTTTTGCAAAAGTCTAAAAATTGTATGGTAATAAAATAATGCTAAGTATTGTTAAATTTATTTAGCTGTCAATGGTGCATAATATTTACTTGTTGATTTAAATACTGTATACTTGTTTGATAATCAAAATGTACATATACAGGTATCTGTATTATCTATCTGTAGTACTGTAGTACTTAAGTACTGTAGTGAGTTTTTAAATCAGCAGGGTTAATGTGTGCGCCACAATAATTAAATGAAATTGTACCATAGTATCATAAGTATTGCTATATGATGAAATTATTCATCAGAGCGTTAATGATACGAATGTCAGGTGTACAACCTTACAACCTTAAATTTTGAACTTATTTAATGTCCCTTTGTTACTTATTATAAGATGTTTGTAACATATAGAGGTTTTGACATTGGCCAAAATTGGTGACAACTTTCTTATAGTGTGGCTATACTAAATTTCGAGGTTACTTAAAGTTTAAAACCCTCTGTTTAATAATTTTGTCTTGTTTCTGGTATGTTCACTAAAATTTGTCTTGTTTCTCGTCCAGAATGAAAACTGTTGTGACATTTTTGGTATAATTACATGTTGAGATATATGATGGGGTTCTTAACGGTATCAAAATCACCCAGGCTACATCATGTAGTGACATTACATTAGTCAAGCTAGATTGCTTACACATACTGACCCTTTACCCTTATGAATTAATATATCATTTTTCATACACATGTTCAATTAATATCCTAATGGACCAATTATATTCTCATTGTGATATGCTTGTATATTTTATAAAATCATACACCGGTCAAGTAAGATCATTTTTTTAGTGTGGTCAAGTGGTTATGATGTTGGACTGGTTATCATTAGTTAGTGAACGGATCTCCCTTCTGCATCACATTCAAAGCTTACAGTCATTGTTGTTCATGTTTTCCTTTTTGCTCAGTACAACCAAGGGACCTGGAAGTGGACTCAACAATGATTGATCTTGAATTGTTAGAACTTGGGGCAAATGTTATCAAAGATCATATGATATTTGTTGTTAACAGCTCTTTTTCGTATTGCAAAATAATCTTAAGATTTTTTCACAGTACACTGCATTGTTTGTTAATTAAGCTTAGAAATTCCTTAGATTATTATGTACATTAAAACGAAGGACTGTAATAAACCAGCTCATCATGTGTACAGTCATATTTCATAAAATAAATCATACAGAAATCATGAGGAGCATTAACGAAGTCAACAACGACTGATCATAAAGGAAAACTATTTAGGACAAGTTTTAATTACTACTGTAATCTGACAATATTTATATTGCTAGAATGTCATTCATAGACAGTTTAAGTAGGCTAGTTCACTTCAGCTATATAGTATGTAAACGCATCATTTGCATACTTGAATCTGATTGGACGTTAGCTACCACATTGACTGTATGAGAGATTATAAAGAGTAGAGATACAGCCTTGTACAACAGTGATCAATTTAAACATAGTGAGAGAACATATAGTGCTATCAGTCGAGTTTTATCTGAAGGCTTGCTTGCTTGCTCTGATACAAAAATAAGAAAATTTTAGATTTAAAACAAAGAGTTTTGTAATGTTTTATTGAAGAGTGTTTTATTGAAGTTTTACCAAGGAGATATATTATTGTGCATTACTATTTATATTATATTTAATTGTGATTGTTATTATTGAACTTATGTACTTGTACCATCGTTATAGTGGAGTTTACTCACTACTGTTGGGACTTAAAATTAAGCTGGACTTAATTTGATTAAAGATACCTCATTGCTCGACAACAATATCATTGTGAATGACTTTGATTGTTGCGAAAACTGTTTGACTAAAATATCGCTGATTTAAGAGATATTTTTTTTGGTGCAATTTTCTTTGTATGGATTGATATTACGTTACGTTATTATGCCTGCCTGTACCATTGATATTATGGTACCTAATTCTGAGGACTTTTGTTCTAACAACATCATGGGAATCTATTCAGCACCTGACAATCGGAACATTCTTGCACCCATATATTTCAACTTTACATGTAAGTATTTTCTGTCTCACTTTTTTCTCCCTCTTTCTTTTTTCTCTCTCTCTCCCTCCTCTCTCTCTCTTTCTGTCTCCTTAATATAAGAATACCTTCATGGAGCTTGGTCATTAAATTATTTCTACAGCCATTCTCTCTCCTACCAATGATTCTTAATTGTGTAGTGCAGTTGACAGTCACTGACGAAAGTATGGGCTTATTAGTTAGTTAACAGCTTAAACCAGAGATTTAGCCTTTCCAGGAACAGTGAGTAAGTTGACTAACTGCCGTTATATGATCTATACAATGCCTTCCTACGGCTTTAAACCCTACAAAAAAAATAAGAATAATGCTCAGGTCACCTACACTTTGTTCCATCATCAATGTTGTAAATGCTAAGTATTCATGTTTATTCATGACAAAGGAGTTATTATAGGATCAAACAGTTGTTATGTGATCTCAGTTATTTAAATATGGTTATGTATTTATGTCTAGAAGAATTGTTACACCAGGCCAATAAAGTAAAGTCTTAAGACTGTGTTACAAGAACAAAATGCTTAAGTAACTAGATTTCTTACTTAACTATGTTATTACCATTATACAATTGGTTTGGTTTAACCCAGCTTATTTGACAAAGCCCTTAGTGTTTATATAAATAAGGCTGGCTGTAGAAATGACAAGGGAACTGTTTTCTGACAAAGTTATGTGTTGTTCTTGCAAATAATGCAAAAGGAACAATGAATACAATATTTATTATTAAAATATTTGTTACCATCAAAATACAGTTTGCAATATCTGAATCTAAGTCACTTAGATTTGTCTTACCATAGAAATAATGCGAAGAAACTTGTTTTGATATGCTTTTTAAATCACTTTGTAACACACAACTGACTTTGCTCCTAAACTCATGCACTGTATTTTATTCTATGATATAACATAGTAAAAAATGTCAGCTATTTCTTGAATTGACATAAAAACCTCCCCTACTGCTCATTGTAAATCAATGTGAGCAAAGTCATTGACAGTGATCTTTTGTTGTAATACAATTAATATGAATTAGAAGATCTGTAATGCCGTCATCATCGTCAACCTTTAAGATTCCCTGCTGTTTACCATTTACTTAACACACCTTTTGTAAGCATTTATAACCATTTATAAGCATTGAATGCCTTCACTTTCAATTGTAATGTGGTTTACCTTAGTTGTGATCTTAGAGGGGGTTTGTTTACGTATTCGTTTTAAATGCATTTTCAATAATGTTGACATTATCTTGTGTGGTTATCATTAATTATAGAAATACTCACCCGTGGCGTAAGAATACTTAAAATATACTATATCCATTGTAATATACACTTAGAATTACGTCATACATCTTCTTTATTTAAATAAGAAAAAAGAAGCTCTTCACCACTGGAGGTTTTTCTTCTACCTCTGTTTTGAAGAGCACTTAAGAGAGGTCAGGAAAACTTGTTGAACTACTTGAATAATGGTTTAAAAAACCAGATATCTCATTAAATAAAAAAAATGAGTGCTAATTTTTACTTTTTTTCTTAATTTGAAATTCCAAAGGTGATTTGATGTGTTTAAAATTCTTTGTTACAATGAAAGAAGACTTTGCAGTAAATTGGTTTGAAATGAAAGGTCTGACAATTGGACATTTTCAAATATAGTTACCTAACAAGCAGAAAACAATTTTTGTTTGTTTCATTTCATAACCCATTTTATAACCCATTTCATAAGGCATTTGCTCCTTTTTGGCTGGTTGTATCTAGATTTGTTTAGCTGGGTCTTTAAAATCATTAAATTATGTTGTTTTGTTAATACCACAAAGCTGTTTGTATGTATTTGCTAAGTACATTATAAAACCTAAATACAGTATTAAATGATAAAATATTGTGCAACAATGATTAGATAAGCATTTAATTGATTTTATTTTTTATATAATATTGTACAGAACTGCCTCATATCTAGTGCAGAAAAAATCCGGTTTAAACTGGACATAATTAATTTATGTAACTGCACGACGACGCTATTAAAATTTACAATGCACTTGCATTAAAGTCAGTATAGAAGAAAAACCTGCGCGATTCTGAACTTGGACAGTAAATTGAATTGTTCTAGCAGTTTAAATATGGCTATAATAAAAATATGGGAAAATAATTTTTACCATGCAATATCTTGGATGTGCAATTTATTTGGAAATATTGAGGAATGTGTGCTGAGCTTCAAAGGCAAATATTTTTTCTACATTTCACGAGCTCTAAGCACTAGCGGTTGTTACTGTAACTCTCTCTTTTTTTTAATAAAGTTATGATCGGTTTGCGCTAAGCCTGTGATTTATTTCTACTCTTATAACTTTAATGTTTATTTAATTAATTGTTTCAGATTACTAATACATTTTTCAATTCTTTAATTTCCTTAAAATCAAGATACAAAAAAGACACTCAATATGACTCAAGATTTAATTATTATTACATGCATATATTAAAATTAGGTTAGGATAATGAACTGTGATGTAAAGTTGAAATAGTACAAAGTCTACATTGTATGAATTTATAATATCTTCCCTGTCATGAGATCAGTTTTATATCTTTAATATTTTGACCTAGATTGTCCAGTCAGTGAGTGTATTTCATCATGTAGTCTGATACCACACTTTCATTATTTGTACATCTTTAAAAACTTATGGTCGGCTGCAAAATAGTCTTTGGAAAACCAGAAGTATAACTGGGTTTTTTGGTCTTATTCATTTACCTTTTAAATATTAGGTTAGTACAGTAATTATCTAGTTGACTTTAACTGTTTTATTAAATACTAATCTGTTTCCATTGACGTCACAGATCAGAGCTATCACAGATAGCTTCAAGCTATGGGGAATTTAATCTCGTTTTTCAAATTACTCATCATGGTTTTTTCTCACATTAAACTATAAAACTTTCTCATTTCCACATTCACGATACAGCTGAGCTGTTTTTCTACGTCATTCATTCATTTCTCCCTATCAGATGACATGCAATGCAACCGAGTGCAAAATTTGTGTCTTTTAAGTGAAATAAAACTTTTGAACAAAGAATTACGTTGTACAAATTTATGTCAGTGTGTCACCTCAAACTTGATGTAAATGATGCATGTAAAGTATTACTGTGTGAAGAAATGATGAAATATTATATACAAAGCTAATAATCTACTGTATGAGATTACGTATTAATGTCTTCGTGTGTCAACTATATTATATTATTGATGAAGACGAATGTATGGCCTCGTTATAAACTAGAACAACCACAAGTAAAAGTAATGGTGCGGTTATCAGACCTAATATCATATTTACTGGACTCTATACTATTTATTACTATAATTAATCATATATATAATTATAAAAATGTCAAAATTATTGTCCTTACATTTTGGTCATGTGACTTGACTATAGTCATTATCTAGACCAGTTTGATGGAAATTTATAGCTAATAACAGGAAATTTTCTACAAAAACTTTATCGCTCAAAAAAAAATTACTAATTATTTCTTGCTAGATTTAGAACATTACCTCTAAACTCATAAAATGTTAGCATAAAATACTATGAATAATAGTATTAATTTTATTGTAGTATAGCCGACAAGACAGATTTTTGAATTAATGAAATATTTCAGTAATTGCCATCTACTTTGTTACCCACTTTCATTCATTAAACTGTCTTGATTAGTAACATCAGTATTCTTACCGGTATGTTTGTTTTACATTTTCGCTTTGCTGTGAAATATCACTAGGTTTTGGTCTTGACCGAGATTTTTGTTCTTATGAACGAATTTCATCCTTTATATTGGCATTATTTCAAGTTAATGACGTGTACTATCTCATCTCTAACATTCCTTAATTAAATACAGTATACTCATGCCGGTGTCTTATCTAGTTGAGAATAATTTAAAGTTTAACATTGTAATGAAATATTATCACTTGATGTGTTGGAGAAATAAAAACCCACTTGGCGTTAGTCATTCTGCATTTCCTGAATCTTCAATAATGAGTTTTTTAACTTCTGCCAGTATTTTTGAACATTTTAAACTATGAATATGATCGTTCCAGTAAAGAAGGTTATATAAGCCATGGAAACTGTCTTCTATTGTCTGTCTTCTATCATTCTGTTTTGATGATATGTACAACAGACACTATATTGTTCATTTAAAAAAACACATAACTCTTTACATTAACCATTGAAATGGTAACCATTGACGTCATTTACAACTACATTTAATTGGCAATTTACACTCTACCTATACATGATTTGTTTTGATTTATATTGGATAAACTGAACAGGAAGCGCCTCTGGCTGTGGAAATAAAGATTTTTTGTACGTAGTTTGTATATTTTTTTATGGAATGTCTTAGAATGTACTGTATTTTGTTTGTACCTACTGTGATTTGACTTTAAGTATATAAAGTACATGTGAGTACAGTTGTGCTGTAATTATATGCATTTTTGGGGAGGGATTTGACCTGATTCTCTGTGATGTTTTGTTTAAGTGCAAGGGCTTTATTAGCAAGATGATGTTTGCAAACAGTCTATGTATAAAAATCTGATGCAGATTGCATTTTACAATGCTGGTGTATCAGTGTTTTGTTTGACTGTCTTTTATTTAAGAATAAAGTAAGAATAATTTGACTAATGATTTCATTTTTTGTTTACTTTCAGACAAGCAACAAGAGCTTGATATTCCATCATTAAAAATTGACGAAAATGAAGGAAACCCAAAAGAGAAAGAAAACCAGAAAGAATCTGGAAAAAGACGACCAATGACCCAGATTACAGGTGTGCGTAAACTTAAACATACCAATAGTTTCACTGGTCAAGTACCCAAGTATGGTGTGGATACTCCTCACAAAGATGAATTAGGAAAGGTAAGAAAATTAGTGATTTTATATTTTTCATTCGCCGCCTTAACCCGCTATCCCAAAGCTAGGGCTGGTGAAAATTGATTTGAACCACTAGCCAAAACAATGGCTGGTAAACATTGATTTGAACCACTAGCCCTTACCTATAGCAGAATAGCAGGCATTCTTGGTCTCTCCATAAATTAACAGATCTCTGTAAATGAGAATCTTTTCTATTCTTGCACATTCATGATAAACAGCAGATACATTATCATAACTAAATCTCATGTATTTTAATTCAACTGGACATGTTCATACTTTATTTTTACTGAAAGTCAGCATGAGCTTTGGTGTTATTTTCTCATTCAAGGTTATTTTTATCTCCGGTATAACCTTCCTGGAATAGCTCTGCCAAAAAATCTATTTCTCTTTTCTCAAGATTGTTGCCAGTTTGAAATGCCTGAGATAGGATAGTAAACATTGTGTAAAAGTACTCACCTTTGCAGGAGAATTTAGGTGGCGTCTGCTTACACAATAATGTTAAATGTTTCACAAGCAGACCTGTCTAGCGATTCAAAATTTGTTTACGCATAAACTTTGTTTAACACTTTTTTGTTCTAAATATTACACGTTTTGTAAATCTTGTATTACAGTTACTGAATGATATTGACAAATGGGGTGTGGACATGTTCAAAATTGCAGAATACTCAAATAAGAGACCTCTTACTTGTGTCACATACAAAATTTTTCAGGTAAGCCGAGATTTTAACTTGTATTTTTGTCATGTTAACTTTTGTTACACTTGTTAGACATCATTTTATACTAGTACACATTGTACCTAGTTGTTTTATTATTCATATAGTTACGCAACTTAAACAATTTCGACTTCCTGTACTTTTAAGATGACAAGATAACAAAACATCAAAATTTTCTTTTGTTGCCGAAACCTTGACTTTGGAAATTTGACCTAATTATGGGTTATATAATTTTAGGTACTTTGAAAGTTGTATGATTTCAATGTAAAATCTAAGGTTAATTCTTCTACTGGTATTTTACGCTTGTATCCTCCCCTTACCGTTGGAATATTTTGAAATAATGTGAACATTCCTTAGATATTCTCTGGCTATATAAAACATATGTTTGTTCTGATTTCAGGATAGGAACTTGTGTAACACATTTAATATTCCAAATTCAACTTTAGTGACGTATTTAATGCATCTAGAAGATCATTATCATACAGATGTTCCATACCACAATTGTATTCATGCTGCAGACGTCACACAGTCAACACATGTATTACTTTCAGCACAAGCATTAGAGGTATGATATATTTTATGTGTATATACTTATAAAGTATTTGAAGTCCAAATATTGCTTAGAATAGCGATTTTTCTTAGATTTGGTGATCTAAAGTCAGGGGATCTAGCCGTCTGCTGCCTTCACCTGTTAGTTGGATGCCTGCAGCAGATGAAAAATAAAAAAAACTGAATTTATGATTTGATTGATTGGCCATGCTTGGTCAATAGAATGTGACTTACATTGTATTCACTGAATATTTTCAATATGACTTGCGAAAATGTATAAATAATTTATTTATGAACTTTATATCCTTTGAGGGGAAGCTTTGATCAATAACTTAACAACTTAGCCATAGAGTAATCTGTCTGGTTCTGTAATGTTAGATAATGTTGCTGTGCTTGATTAGAAATCAGACAATTCTCTTAACACACAGAACATCGTTCTCCATTTCTTGACCAGACAATTATTTAATCGAATTACTTTTACTATGTGACTGTACATCTTGTTAAGTAACATTGTATGCTTCTATTTCTTTTAAAATCACTAATTCTTTTACTTATTTTATTTGTCTTTCTCCTTTCAGAACGTGTTCACCGATCTTGAGATTTTAGCTGCCATATTTGCCAGTGCCATACACGATGTTGATCATCCGGGTGTAACAAATCAGTTTTTAATTAATACTAGTAAGTGTTTCATTTGTTTGTCACTTGATTTTATTTTTCTTCTTTCTTGACAGTATGGTCAAAACTGAAAAATGTCTGCGAGGTTATAGAATTTTCCAGTGTTTTTATATGTTAATGTGGTAGATTTTGAATTCAGAAAGCTCAGCTCAATTTAAAGACATCCTGAGGTTTTTGTCCTATTTCCAAATGCTTGACATTTTAGAAATATTTGAAAATTCTTCAGCCAATTGCCAATACTCTTAGTGGGTACACACATAGCTACGAGTCAACACTTCTTTCTTATTCATTTAATATAAATATACCACAAAGACATATAAAATATACATAGGTTTAACCATCTGAACTCTATTATGACTTCAATGGTGTTTAAAATGACCTCTTGAACTATTTGAGAGATTTTTTGACAATATAATAGACATAGACTTTATAGCTAACTGTCCCTGATTGCATGAAACACGATACAGGTAAACAACCTCCTTAAATTGTATCAATAGATTTGAATATATGTACCAGAATATATCACGAAAACATACAATTAATTTTTATGTACAAGGTACCTTGTTGAAATAAGCCTCGCTACAATTGGCTTCAAAACATTCATACATGGACATAGAACAAAAACAATAGACAAAACTTTGGTCTCCACACACAATACACTGAAGTTACCTGTCCTTCTTACGCCATTTAATTCTTACAATGTTTTGTTTTTTAATCAAATACATTGGCCTTTTTCCAGATCAAAACTTGGTCACAGATAATAACAAATTACGTCAAACACTACGTTGTTATTATTTGAATTGATGGTTAAATCAATTATTTATGTGATACAATAAAAAAAATACAAAACCTGGGGTTTTTAAACAATACTCTGTACAAACTTATTGACATACGAGGTATTTGACTTTGACAACATAACAATGGGTAGACTAGGAGCTATTCAAATAGTACTAATTCAATGCTAGAGTTTGTTTTGTATTGTCGATATTTACTATGAACATCGTTATCTGATCTTATTAAAAATCTGTTATTGTTTTTATCTAAATGCTACATTTTGTCGGTCAGGTTATCATTAAACTTAAATACCTGAGTCCCTTTGTCAGTGTTTAAATATTTACTTGATGTAATTGGAGTACTGTTGCGAACATTGACTTGAAGCTGCTTCTGTTGTCATTGGATGTTTATATGAAAAATTTTCTCGGTCACATTACAATTATTTTTAACATGGAAAAGTGGGTGGAAAAACAAGCCCAACGCAAATAACGATGTTTACTTGATTTTAAAAACAGCCTTGCTGTTTTGAGCAGTTACGAAAACAAACAATATATACGAAAATAAATTTATCTCATATTTTCATTTTACTAAGCACGCAATCACTTGTATCTCTATTTAAACAATGACAATTTGTTAACTTCCCATTGAATTCACAACATATGTTACCCCAATGGACATGATTTCACATTCATTGTAAACACTTTATTGCGTCATAATATGTTTCATTCATTCATTTTGTTTCACAAATAATGTCTATTTTTTTAATAACAAAGTGCATGTAATATAAGTATGTTTTTCATTGGTTACATGTAATAAAAGCATGCTTTTCATTGGCTAGAAATGGAAAAAAGCACTTTTGTTTATTATGTTAAAAAATGAGAGTTTTTCTAACAAAAACTGTTTTTATCTTTCCAGGTTCAGAGCTAGCATTGATGTACAATGATGAATCAGTGTTAGAGAACCACCATCTAGCAGTAGCATTTAAATTACTGCAAGAAGAAAATTGTGACATTTTTTTGAACCTCTCAAAAAAACAACGACAGACATTGCGTAAAATGTGCATTGATATGGTTTTAGCTACTGATATGTCTAAACATATGAGTTTATTGGCTGATTTAAAAACTATGGTTGAAACTAAGAAAGTGGCAGGGTCTGGTGTATTGTTGCTAGACAACTATCAGGACAGAATACAGGTAGGCATGAAGATTTTATATGATATAATAAATCAAGTCTATATATTGCATACATTTTTATAGTCTGAATAGAGTTATGTAGTACATTTCTTATAATGTTTCTCATTCGGAACAATCACCTTTAACCTTAAAAATGGATTTGAAATTTTGAAGATAAACAAATCATGATGGTTTCTTTATTATGTTTTGCTCTAAAGTTTCTAAGTTCTCTGATATGGTTTGTATCAATGCAGACAGAAAACATACATCTTGTGCATGAACCACAGAAATATGTACCAAACAGTGCTGCATAGTACCAAAACTTACAATTTCTTTATAATGCATTAATGTACAGTTAGCAACAATAAAAAGGGGCCCCGGAGCAACGATAAAAAGGGGCCTTGGTTATTAAGAAGTAAGACCTTGTACTACATGTGCATGAAAGCAAAATGACAATTGGTATAATCTCTACTATTTCATTTATTTCACAGGTATTACAAAATATGGTACACTGTGCTGACTTAAGTAATCCAACGAAACCTCTAGAAATCTACAAAAAATGGCTCGACAGACTAATGACAGAATTTTTCCGACAAGGAGATATGGAGAGAGAGAAAGGTTTAGATCTTAGTCCAATGTGTGATAAACTCACTGCAACTGTTGAAAAATCACAGGTGAGCTTTTCATCTTATTTCTTTTATCTGATTTTAGCTTAACCAAGTATTCATTTTACTGAATTGTTTGAAATAGTCATCTTAAAATATTTACTATCAATAAAAGATAGGAAATTAAATTTTAAAAGTTTCAACTATGTCATTAGAATTTCTTTTTATTTTTGTATTACTTTCAAATATGTGACCCTACAAAAGCTTTCAGTTAGTGGTTAATATTAGTTTTTTATTGTAGTACGATAAATTTTTGAGACAAAATGTATGAATCAT
This sequence comes from Mactra quadrangularis, assembly GCA_025267735.1. Taxonomy (NCBI): domain Eukaryota; kingdom Metazoa; phylum Mollusca; class Bivalvia; order Venerida; family Mactridae; genus Mactra; species Mactra quadrangularis. Next base: position 39,175,459 of record CM046307.1, on the reverse strand, counting down.
ATTATTTAATTCTATTTTTATTTTCTGATTTTCAGGTTGGTTTTATAGACTATATATTACATCCAATGTGGGAGACTTGGGCTGATCTTGTGTACCCAGATGCACAGGAAATCCTAGATCGTGTTGAGGAGAACAGAGACTGGTTCCAGAGTATGATTCCTATAAGTCCTTCATCTAGCTTCTGTTCTAGTGCGCAGTCTGAGGAGAAATCAGATAGTAAATTTCAATTTGACATTGAAGAAGAAAAAGATGCGGACGATGAACACAATAATGTAGTTATAAAATTAGGAAGTCCATCGAGTCAAGACGGAGGACAATAGAACTAGTTGTGGTTAACTAGGGAACTGATGCGTAATTGTGATAATCTATACTGTCAAAGTATTCCATGGCCATTGTACGCCAATATGGTAACTTTAGTGCTTAGTTTTTACCGAAAACGTTAGCATGACTCGCTGCTGTGTTTCGTAGAAAAAAAAACGTCTCCACACATTTACTTTTGGGGACTAGTTGTTGCTGTAGGGTAGTTTTAAAAGGCAACCAGAGCTTTTAAGTATGAATGGAAGCTGACACTATTACTCAGGGAGATCTTCCAGTGCTAGAGACAGAGAGGGGTAACATACAGTATTACCTACATAGAGAGAGAAAGAGAAATGATCGGGACAAAGTATTTCTTGACTATGACGAAAAAGACTTGTTTCAAAGTCTTTTTACAGAATGGAGTGATCACTTATTTATTAGTGATTATATGAGAATGACAATGATGTGTTCCAGGAAAAGTGTGATGTTATACTTGATCTATGTAACAATTTATGCTTGTTACTAGTTGATGATGGGAACTGTTGCCTGCAGAGTATATTCTGCTTGGAAATATAAAGTGTGAATTCACTTTGATTCTAGACTTGATTAGAATCTAACACATTTATTGTGTTTTTTTCTAGACATTTGTATAACTCACATTTTGAGCTTCCTTTGTGGAACAGTTTGAAAGGGGAATTACTCTTTTACAATATGTTAGTGATGCTTTAGTGATTTTTTTACTGTTTTAAAGGAAAGCAGTTAAAAGCCAATTCTCATAATGTTTTATACATTGATCATATCATTTCATGTATCATTATTATTATTATAATTATTATTATTCATTGTTTTCGACTTAATTGTACACATTTTTGCCTCTTATTTATTATAAAAATGTTTACATTTTTTTTATTTTATAAAGTTTTTCTTACATGGGCTATTATAAACATGGGCTGTACAGATTAAATATTATTAAACATGATTTCTTCTGGTTGGTATGTACAACTGTGTGCACAACTATATATGCACCATGAAAGCCAAGGACCCTTATAGGGGCCATAAGAAAACCTACAATATCAAACTGTCTCCAGTATTCTTTGTACTGTAACTGATATATACCTCTACTAATATGATCTTGTATCAACACACCTGCATGGTCCCTGTATATAATAGCTCTTGTAATATTGATTGTTTTTATGGCTGTTGATGTTTTTGATATGAAATGACCCTCACTGCTGATTACTTGCTAACGGTACAACTCCTGGAGAACCTGCATTCTACTCGTCTCCGTTTTTCTCATTCTCAACCTTTATCTTATTGAAATATGAAATGAAATTGAGTCAATCATTTTTTCTCTATTGAAGTTTTTGTACTGACAAACTATCATGTACTGACTAACTATCACATTTGTTTCACTATTTTGAAGATAAAAATATGTATTGCAAATACTGATGACAGAAAACTTGATTGAAATAGTACTGAATGAAACTTGACTTTAGACCTACCATCAATTTTTCCTCAATTGTCCATTTGCTCTTATCATTTTAAGAAATTATTAGATCTGGGATCATATTATTTTGGTTCCATGATAGAGCTACCATTGTTAGTAACTTAATAAAAACATCATTTGACATTATTCTATACATGATATTTGACGATTTTAAAGTGCTATAGTTGGGAAGTGAAATTGTTTGTTACAAAACTGTTTTTACTTTTCAGCATTATTTTATCAACTTTTATATTGTTATTTGTTAGGTTAGGTAAAAATGTTTGTTATTTTTTTCTCCTTACGGCATATATGTAACATCTTTTAGCAAGTGACATCATATCATTATAGTTTGTTGTAAAAGAGAATATATTTACGGAAAGTTTTTTTATCAAAAGTTTTGCGCCAGATTTGTTTTGGTTAAATATTTTTCATAGAGTAGCAAATTTTATCATAAAAATGCCAGCAATGAGTGATATTAAAACATTTTTTCATGGGAAAATTTCTTCGATATAACTTACTTATTGATCTACGAATGAATTCAACTTACATTTATTATAATGAGTTTTGCCTCTCATATTTTGACTCATGGTATATTTTGATTCAAATATAAAAAAACAGCTTTGAGATCAAAGTATGGGACGTAAAAAAAGTTACAAGAATTACGGCATGTGTGACCATTTCACGTCACATGAAATCCCTCAGCCAATCACACTGTGATATTTGCTAGGAATCATGGGTAATCTCCAAAAATTCAAATCTTCCCAAACAGTTTTTGCATATCTCCATTTGTTACTTCAATGTTTAATGTTTCCTATCCCAAGTCACCTTTTAAAACAACGTTTACCCATTGTTGGAGTGTTTTTTATATGGAATGTTTATAAATGTAGAAATATGTAGTATTAACTATCAGTGAAATCAGCTATGAGAAATTCCTATGTTGTAGTTTTCACTGTTTTTACTTACTTAGTATATTTTTTCTGTTTTTTTTTTTAATTTAAATTTTAGCTTTACATGTTGTTTGAACAATTTAAAAATCATGAATTATAATTCTCATACAACATAAAACATAAGTTTCAGTGAATAAGATTTTTTACTGTTGAAGTATTTTCACTAAAAAACTAGATATTCTTTTGACCTCATTATTCAATAGAGAATTTCTACATTTTGTATTTATTTTTACTCATCCAGCTGCTATGGTTACTATATGTTATTTTAATCATATTTCTTCCATGACAGTTTTATTGTATTTTTATCCCATGATTTCTAGCAGTCCAGCCTAGTTGAAAATAAAATGTTAAAAATCATAACTTTATGTTTGTTCTTATTTATGATTATTTCTTATTGGATGCGAGGTTTAACAACTTCTGGGGTCTGCACATAATGCATCCTTATGGAGTGGACCCTCGTTTAAACCAATCAGAACAAGGATGACAACCTCAGCCTACACCTGTGTGAGTTCTGACTAGACTCTCTACCCAGATAAAAGCCGCTCGGCTAGCTCAGTTGGTAGCATGCAAGTCTACTGATCGAGGTGTCATGGGTTTGATTCCCAGGCGGGGCATACTTTCGTGGAGCTTGGTCATGAAATTATTTCTATGGCCATTCTCCCTCCTACTAATGATTCTTAATTATGTAGGGCAGTTGTCAGTCACTGACGAAAGTGTGTGCTTAGTAGTTGGTTAACAGCTAAATCCAGAGATTTAGCCTTTCCAGGAACAGTGAGTAGGTGGGCTGACCGCCATTATATGACCTATGCAATGTGTTGCTATGGCGTTAAAGCCAACAAAACAAACAAATAAACCTTGGTACCCTGGTTGAGAAATAGATATGGAAGACATCTTGCCATTGCTATGGATTTGATAAGGAGCTCAAGATGTTCGGTCTTCTTACAGAATTATTTTTGTACCTGTAAGCACGATGGCAATACCATGTGACTATGACATCACAAATGCTATTGTTTCATATGGAAGACAGTAAAAATCTGCTTCGACTCCGAGTTCTAAAGAGATGGAAGTATTTTAATTCTTGTCAGAATTACATAATACCTACTCGAGGCCAAGCAGAAAAGAGTATACTATTTGCAGCACATCACATTTATTGACATCGTGTCTGTGTGGAGTGAAGTAAAAAATAGAACAAAACAACTGAACATAACACAAGAACCTTTTTTTCACAAATTACATATAATAGTTATTTTTGAGAATTAATAAAGATGTGTGGGCACAAAGAACAATAGGCTCAATATATATTGTTGAGATGGGCACACGTTTCTGTTCTTTGATTTTAACGTCACAGCTGTAGCTGATGGCACTTAAATAGAGACCATAAAATTGTACTAGCTAGCGTATGTACATAAGATCTTGCTTTAATCAGATATATTCTGTTTGTTTTGTTGGGTTTAATGCCATAGCAACACATTGTAAAGGTTATATCACGGCGGTCAGTCCACGTACTCTCTGTTCATGGAAAGGCTAAATCTCTTGGTTTAGCTGTTAACCAACTACTAGGTGCATACTTCCTTCAGTGACTGACTACTGCCTTACATAATTAAGAATCATTGGTAGGAGGAAGAATGGTCGAAGAAATAATTTCATTACTAAGCTCCACAAAAGTATGCCCCGTCCGGGAATCGACCCCTCGATCAGTAGACTTGCATGCTACAAACTGAGCTAGCTGGCAGCTTTTTACACATGTCTTCAGGTATAAAGAAAATTTAACAAATCAGACAGACTACATTTTAATCATATAAGAATTTTCAAGTACGTTGTACTGGTAATGTACTTACGTCATACAGGCAGCTGGTTTTCTTTGATTTAAATATCTATTAAAGTGAAAGTATTGTTCATTAACTACAATACAACTAATATCTGAAGAAAAAATATCTGAAAAATATCAGAAGAAACAATGTTTCAGACCAGACCTAAGAAATACGCAGACATCGTAAATTATGTTAAACTTATTTATCTACATAATCATAAATGATCAATCTTTGATCTGTGGAAGAACATGTATTTTAAAGCGAGAGAAATATCTATTTCTTCATTGTTTCACAAGTAAAACTATCATACATGCACATGCTCACCATGGTCAAAATGTTTATTAGTATCAAGTTCGTAGGCCTGCAAGGCTTCAATCTTTACTGCTCTCGTCAATCTCACGATGTAAATAACAATCAAAGTATTGAAATACAGAAAGACTTTCGTGCTCATTAGAACCAAATAAATCCATACTAATGATTACTCCTTACACACTAGATTCATATACGAATCGAGCACGGCAAAAAATGCGGGCGAAATGTTTATTCTACCCTGTGTTTCTGGCAAATATTATGAAGATTTTATTTTCATCCTCTTGCCATACAAAATCTTGAAATACAATTCTCCCCTGTACACTTTGCATACAAATTCTGTTGGTTCACTAGTGCAGTTAAATGATAAATATGGTACAATACTGTAAAACAACTTAAACTTCAAGTAATACAATGAATGACCGCAGTATCATTACATTAAACAGCTACAGACACAATCACTATATTTGGCTACGCCCGTTCCACATGCTTATCAATATAAGTAAACACCTGTCACTGATCGAGTCATATGACGGAACTACTTTTATCGCCTAGAAATTGACTGCACAGTAAATCAGAGACACATGTATCACTCCGCAGGTTAAACTGGTCAGGCATTTTCGACAATAGTTTTCGATCAAGTTGTGGTAGAACTTAAGCCCTTCGGTGAAATCGCCGAAAGTATAAAAACTTATAAAGGAGACATAGATAGATTTTAGATAGATTTATTTAGGTATTGGCAAAATACAACATGGCATAATTATGTAATTTAACAATATAAATACAACTGTATGATACTATAGTAATAAATAAATAAATATTAAAAGTTACATATACATACATGTTCATATTAAAACCATGTCATAAAATACTAGCACCAGGGTTAGCACAAAAAAAGAGTGAACTCTTGTTTCCATTGTGGACCCTCATGTGTTAGTATGACAGGGAGAGGCAAAATTAATGTTTACAATAAAATCATGTTCACAGTAATCCTAAGATGTCATATTACAGAAAATTAAAGCAGACAAATACAATTTAAAGGTACTAGTTCACAGATTTTTGTTATTTTTCCTAAAATTTCAAAATACTATTCAGTGTCTGTAGTTGTGTCTAAAAAGCAATTATTATTATTATTTTAAGATAAACTGACCTATATGTTGCAAATAATATACAAAAAAGCCACAAAAATGCACTAAAACTGGCTATACCATGACATACAGGGTAAAAATTTACTACATCAAACAACATCTTTTGTAAATTTGTAGTTGTATGTCAATTTGCACTAAAATTGTCATTATCAGAACACTACTTTCTTGCTTTCAAAAATATGTCCATACAATTTTGATAGTTTTAGAAAAAGTTGATATTTAAGTTGAAATCCGTGAATGAGTACCTTTAATACACAGTTTCCTCCGACTTTACTGCACAAACATTTATAATGATTGAACTCCAAATAGCAAATTAAAGTCATTCTGAACATAGCTAAATTTCTGTTGAGCAGTATTATTTTCCACTGTCATGATCAACTGTGCGCATAAAATCACAGACATACATCTAAACAAAATTTCTAAACGCTGTGGTCGGTAGAATATGAGACTAACAAAACTTAGTATAAACTTTAACTGATTTAATTTTCAAATACATTTCAAAATGTTTTCAGTTTTGTCAGTCCCACATTGCTGAAAATAGTCAAATTCTGTAAGTAGTGGTATTTTTGTCTCCTTTGAGTAACTCGTATTTTAGGACTCCACTAAAACGAAACTGGTGCTATATAACATAATTTTGTTAACTATCAGATGACTTGGCTCTATCAGTGTGGGGAATCACGTGACCTATATGGTTTCTAACACTGCAAAAAGGACGACCAAGTCAACAAATTTAGATGAAAAGGACAAGAAAAATTATATTTATACGTAACTTTTTTTTTTATCAGACATAGTGCAGCCTAAGCAGCCCAAAATTTTCTTTCTAGCGGTAGTTCTTCCAACCCTACAATGGTTCTAAATTTCTAGATTACCTCAAAGTTCTACCAAAAATCTCTTGACTCGTTCAAAACCTCGAGGTAATCTAGAAAACTAGAACTGTTGTGGGGTTGGGAGAAATACCGCTAAAGAGAATTTTGTACTGCTTAGACTGCTCTAGGTCTGATAAAAATCGGTTACGTTTAAATGTCATTTACTTTTATTTTTTCATTTAATTTGTTGATCTGATCGGCAATTTTGCCTTGTTAGGAACCTGATAGGTCGCGTGATTCCCCACACATGTGTAATAAAATACGTATACTGCATGTATTTTGAAATTTCTTTCTGATGTTTCACACGTACACATTTCAAATACCAGCTGTGGCATACACACCTACACTTCATTGGTGTGTTCAGACATGTCACCTGATTACCGCAGACGATGCCAGAATGCCAATATTCGTAGATAATATTCTCTTCGTCTCCTTGACAAATTGTCCTTGTTAAATTAAGTATATCTAAGTAACCCAGACAAATGTCAAGGTCGTTGTTAGCCTACACATCAAATTGTACATAATTACATAACCATTATCATCTTAGAATTACAATCTTCCAAGTGCAACTAAAGAAACGGCATGTCTATCTCGTGATGATAAACAATTTAATATTATGCAAAGACAGGAGATGTTTCTATCGTCCTCTGATACAGAAAGGCTTTGAACGAAACTAAATAATCTAATAAGATATAAATCAAAATTGATCTTTTGTAAAGTTGCAGATTTTTAGAGCCTTATTCTTTGAAGATGTACTTTTTGTGAAACATAAGAAATACTAGCCAAGGTTTCCGTCTGAGATGATTTCGATTACGTGAATATACATTGTAAAGCCATGTGACCAATCTTGTCTTGTTATACAATTATTTTGTTGTTCGATGAGAGAAATAAAATGAAGTCTCTGATTAGTTTTCTTCACGGACCTGTATTATTTAATGTAGGTCCACAGGAAATATAGGAGATGGGCAAGGAATCATGCAAAACGATATTAACCTCGTTATTTCATAATTAGATTGGGATGAAATGTTCTCCGTTATGCAAGGTTGGTCATTACTAACACTTTTCTACATGTTTTCCTAACCAAATGTGACGGCATCATTTCTGAACATATGAACTCGAGGACAGGATAGCGATGACTTTTATGGTGATGTTTGTTGCTTAGTTGAACGTCAAGTTCCGACACCTTTAAATGGATACATGATGTGCAGACACTGACTTAAATGTCTAGGTTGTCTGTTCCCCACTCGTACTTTGACTGGTAAAAGTACGTCAGGAAAAAATGGTAATGGTCGCGCCCGATGTAATGAATAAGGTTTTGGATAAATATGTTTTCAAATGAACATTTCTCATTACACAGGCTTAAATCAAGGGATCATTGTACAAGAATTACAATGGATATCCTTTTTTAGTTGCTTGGTTGCATTTATGCTAAATAAAGTATCCGAAATTCTAACGAGACTAATCCACGTCCGAACTGTGTTAACTTCGAAACATGTTTTTGTTAATCGTTTGCTAAATATACGTGCAATAGGAAAATCGAAATTGAATAACCTATGTATTACCAAACTCCTACTAAAATTACTATTGTCAGCAAATGATCATGCAAGATAAGGAAGACGTAAACGAAAATGTTGTTACCTGAATAATAACTGAGGGGGCAGCCATTATTACCGCTTGCCTGACCCGATAACGATAGTGGTAAGGGGCAGGTAATCCAGACTAAGTGTCTATGAGAAATTTTGTTAAGAAGAATCTCATGTTCCCCTGAGTTGCGATTTTTACGACAGCATTTTCTGCGGTGTTGATCGCCCTTACCATTTCTCAACAGGGTTTGGGTCCGGATGCGACTGGTTTGTGGTTTCTTTTATTACTTTACTTTAACAAACCTTTTATCACAGTATTGATATAGAATCTACATCTACACGACTTAGTTCTAAATAACTTACTGAACTTAAATGCCGTATACAAATCGAGGGCTTGACAGAAAACTGTCGTAACTCATATTTTCAAAAATTTTCAGGAGGACCAAAAAACTGTTCCGCATTTTTCTCTCATTTTGATATGTGGGTAAGAAATAACATGTCTTATGTAATTACACTGTGCTGAAAAACTAATTATTGTGAATTTGCAAACTTTTTTTGACTTACAACAGTTTTCACTGAAATTGATAGTTATTCCGAACACGGAACTAAGTATGTACTTTATAAATGGAATATTTTGATGAAATTTGGTAGGAACATGTATTTGGCATTTCTAAAGCCATCAAAAAGTCATTTTTGAAAAAAATGTTAGTTACGACAGTTTTCCGTAAAGCCCTCGAAATATAGACAATTAAACCACAGCTGTGATGTCATTACAGTGTAGCTGTAACAACACTGACCTCTAATAAAGTACTTAATGAGCAACCTATTGTTCGTGAGGAAATTATTTAATAATGAAGCGCACGCTAGATATTATCCTTGTATATATTGTTTATATGTGAGCTAGAGTGCTAAACGAAATATTGCAATAAATTACCCCCTATCGAGTTGTTCAATATTCTAGACAATTTAGCAATAAAATATGTATACAACAAATTGAACCGCTCTTCCATAATAAGAACGAAGCATTTGTACTGTTTGTTTATACTGTGAATTTAAACAGAAGATGATTGATGGAATAGCTATAATCTTAGTAAGAGGATTTGCTCTGAAGATATTAAATTAGTACGAAGTTCAAAATTAAGTCCAAGGGACTCACTTCATAACATGGCAATGTTCAGTAAAGGAAAAAATAATCAAAACGCCGATAGCGCTTTCCGGACATGGATTTAACAGGGCAAAATTTGGTGGTGTCATTCGAAAGAGGACTTGCAGGCTCTAAAATTCGCAAACAAACTATAAGAAAGGATCATGACGCTGATACCGTAAAACGAAATTCGATGGCATTTGAATGATGACGTCGAACTACGTTGTTAAGGGTACCTTGAATAAATATTCATGTTTTGAAACCCTGGTGATGGTTGCTAAGTAACACTTCAATAAAATATCAAAACACTACCACAATTAAGGTACTTCTATAGGAGTGTCCGACACTTCTATTAACGGGAACTGTCATGAACAAATGAAGTGGTAAGTAAAAGTTGACCGACATTGCACATGATCAAGTAACTATGACGTCAAACTGTAATTATGCGAACACCCTTACCATTTGTATTGTTATATTCTCACCAAACGCTAATGATCTAACGCTGTAATGAGGTCGTTCCTCATATCAATGTGAAAACACAGGTGAAAACGGTGAAAATCGTGTCTTCTCTGACTTCACATATTGATTACCATTTCATGTAATATTAACCACATTTACTTTAGTCTTTACGCGACTTTACACTTTTTATCAAGTTATGTACGGAGGCAGTCTCACCTGATCATATTTCATGTACACTTTTACTTTAATTTGTAAGTTCATACTTAACGTTAGTAGTTGGGGTTTGCGATGTGTGTCCTTTTCGTACGAAAGTCGCCATTAATCACAAATATTTGATGAAATACATGACCTGCTGCGTCTAGGCACATGAGCTTGGTTTTCTGTATCGTAATTTGTCTAGTTTCAAACCCAGATAGCCGGACTGAAAGTCGCGAGTGCTATAACTGTGTAATGAACGCGATTTACCAGTTGTCAATTGTTTGACCAACAGTTACAGTAAACAAATGTTTGCCTATAAAATTTGTTCATCACGAAATAAGTTAATGGCTTGAAATACAGTCCTAAATTTAGGTCGAGGAAGCCTTTAATACGATTGATAACAGTCACAAGTATAGATAACGTTTTAATGTTTGAGCGGCTTTAGGTCAAATATTTTGATATTTTACGTATATGCAGAGACCCACTGTTATCTAAAATAAAGGATTAAACAGTCGTCTGCTTTTCATGACGTCACAAAAATTATTGCGGTCAAATCGTCAAACCTACTTTTTGTTAGTCCATGTTCTATATTTACGTTGATGAAAATCGTAAAAATAGCGGAACTACAATAGTTTATATTACTTTTCAAAGAAAAGTTCAAACCACGTCACGGGAATGAAAGAGTTAAATGTACAATGCATAGGCGGATCCAGCGGGGGAGGGGTGTCAGGGAGTGCGGACCCCCCTGAAATTTCAAAAATGTACCCGTCCATGAGTGTATTTTTAACTGTAAGCCATTTTCAAGTAGCATTAAGCAAGTTTTCTCTGTGCTTAACATAAATTTAATGAGGTTATGTAGTTTTTATTATTAATATGATGTGTTAAAAATGCACTCATGGACGGGTACATTTTATTATTAATATGATGCCATCGTATAAATGGGGCTATCATATTACATGTACCCTATGACGTCGAACTACGTTGCTAAGTGTACCTTGAATAAATATTCATGTTTTGAAACCCTGGTGAGAATATTACAATACAAATGGTAAGGGTGTTCGCATAATTACAGTTTTATTATTAATATGATGTGTTATTCTGCCAAGAGTAATGTACAATAAACCAGCACAGTTACTGACCATACCTACCTTCGTGGTGTTTTGTCATGAAATATTCTCTATGGCCATTGTCACGACTTCTTGTGGGTCATATAGGGCGGTTTTCAACGACTGGTGAATGTTTGCACGGTTCCAAATCATAAACACTACATATACGTATATACATACATTCGGAACTCCATGGCCATTTGCTAGGAATAACCTCAGACATATTTATACGCCATTTTGGAACTACCAGTGTTGATGTAAACAAATCACGATCTTTTAGGCGATGAGTGATGTTTCGTTTTTAGTATGTAAATTTAAAATAACACAGTTCAATGATATCGCTGAACAATATTTGGTTCAATATATAACAAAGAAATATGTTTTGACAAAGATGTGCTTGTATACTACAAGAACTATTTTGCATAACCTGTGCTTCGCCTCGCGTAGGTAGTAAAAACCCAAACCGCCAGGGTAGACCCCCACGAATCCTTCCGAGATTATTCATTCATGAAAGGTCGAGGTGTTCCGAATGATACGTATAAGGTATAACTTTAAAACTGAAGGAAAGAAAAACAAGTATCATATCGCATGTACAATTCTTTGTTATCTATGTTGTTAATTGTAAGTGATAATTCCGACGAAAACAAAAAAGTCGATCTTACTGGCATGAACCATACAGAACCAGAATAAAGACAACAACATATTTGTTGTCATCGTCTTCTATGTATTAGCACCTTTAAATTATTCATTATCGCTATGTAACAATGTACATTGTATATGTACTTGGTTTATGGCGGTTATGACAAGTTTGTACATCACTCATTTTATTGTTAATGATGAAATTCAATATCTGGAGAATTTTTGAAAAAAGAAAACAAACAAACAAAAAGAAATGTTTATAAACCGACCGAGATATTGGACATTGCATATTGTATAACTTAAATTTATGCCCCAATAACTAAGTTGGTCAGGTTGCAATAAACTATTTTGCCTGTCGAACCTGCAGCAGATGGTCCAGTCCAGTCCAAGTCCATACTTATTCAAACAAATTACCTTCAGTAACTGTTGTGAAGACAGTGGTCTGCCGCCCATCGTCGGCAACCACAGTACTTTCTTCCGTATACATTTCGTGGGCAATTTACTGGCGAAATCTTGTTTCCATGAATATACATGAGGCTGAGAAGACCCATCTACTTTCAATGAAATCGCATGTCACAATAAAATACCCTTCAATACATAGACGTCATACTGGGATTTTTATTGCCGTTACTTTTCCTTCTGTTAATCGAGATTTCTTCTTATTATACGCCGTTTGTCTTTTTAAAGACATTATTGATTACTTTAAATGATTTAATGTTTTAAATGGTAAACCTAAGAAACTGATGAAATATGTCCCACAAAGTTTAGTTTTAACCGAGGTATATTGTATTATTCAGAGTCATGTAACCAAGTATCACAATCTGAGTCAAGAAGGAAGAGAAGTACATTTCATTTATGTAAAATACACAGAGCCTCCTTAAGTTATTGGTAACAAGAATTTCTGTCTCTTCCTCTTTTTTCCGAATTATCTGCTAATTAAACAACCTATCATGTATTGCTATATTCTACTCTAGCCAACCAACTCACTTAAATCTACAAAATTGTAGATTATTAAACCAACATTGTTGTTTGACCGGCTGCTCTCTGGGACACCGGCATCAGATGACAAATAAACTATCAGATTTGATTTTGATTGATTTGTTGATGAAACTATCAATCTCGACAACACGACTAGCGATAAATTGAATATTTTATCTGAGAAATAAGAAAACTAACAGCTACAGACCGTACTGTACCATGTGTGTCGATAAAAGATGATAGCTCATTCCATTCGTGTATATACCTAAGCTCTTATTTCTCTATCTAATTATTATTATTATTATTATTATTATTATTATTATTTTGATATATATCTTTTTTGTGTACCTACAGTGATAGTATCATATTTATCTGTGATATTTTTATATAATGTAATATTCAAGCTGGTGAATTCTGGTGCATTCATCAACTTAATTAATAGGGATCACAATGGA